>VWZS01007733.1:476166-807336 GCA_013397075.1 Rhabdornis inornatus | reverse complement strand
TTTTTTATTTTTTTTTTTAAAGGTGCAAACTATTGCCTCTCTGCAGGAGATTTATTTCTGTCTAGTTCACAAATTGTTTTCGCCACTCAACTGGCTTGAATCTAAAAAACCCTTCCTGCTGTGAGTGGCATACTTCTTTGGAAGAGGTCACTTTTTCTTTCCTTTTTAGAATTGCAAGACTGTAGGTGCAAGTCTGCACATTTAAATATTTTTTAAGTCCTTGTAGCAAAAATAAGTTATTTAGTTCTTAACTGCAGTAGCATGGAGCTGCCATATGCCTTACCCTTTCTGATTTCACAGAATCTATTAGCTGCAGATCTCACAGATGTGGGATCAGTGGATGTAGTCCACTTCCACTGAAGGCACACTTCCATAAATGCACATACAGCTGCAGTTGTTAGGTCCAAAGAGATTACTGTTGGAAAATAATTGAGGGTGAAGCACCATGCTGTATTCTCTTTCTGAAGACTTTTAGACTACTTCAGATGAACTTAGCAAAAGCAATAGCAGATTACTCTTAACTGAGTAATAAATTACTCTTTCAGCCAGAATGCAGGGCTGAAATAAGCTGTTGGACCTGTGTATCCAGAATACAAACATCACAGGCAAATTACAGAGCCAGCAAGTTATTTGGAAGGATCTGCAGAACACTGGCTCCATTAACCTATTCAAACACCAGTCACAAAATGCTTCTAACAAAAATATACTACAAGACATTTCCCAACTCTCTAAGGCAAATCAAATGCCACATAACTGCAATAAATCTAACACTATCTTGAGTCTTTGAAGTATAAACTTTTTTAACCTATGGCATATTTATATATGGCATATTTTTAACTTACAGATATTTTTACAAAATATTGCAGGGTATACAAAATGAAAAAAACCTCAGTCATTTTGAAAAGGTTAAAATATGATGGAATATTTGTTTGTTTAATCACTACAGTAGGCAGTGACTGGCAGCAGATCTTGATGATACATTGTAGAAGTAAAGCTGCTAATTTTAAAATGACAATTTTTGTGCTACTGCTGTATAAGCGGAGAAAGTCTAGTCCCAGTCAGAACCCACTAGGACCCCAAACACATCTTCAGAGTATGGGTGTTGAAGGGCATCATGTATACAAACACTTTTTTCCTTTAATGCACTTGGAAAACATTTGCAAGCCACTTTAAGAAAGGATATTGATTATTAGAAAGTGTATATCTTCTCCATCGTTTTTTTGATGTATAGATCTCTAGACTGTCTAGTTGATGTTCATTATCTTTGACTGTCCCTTTTACCTTTCCATGTGGCTTATCTCAGTCCTCTCTTTGATGAATTTACTGAAATAAACTATCTTCACTAACTGTGATGTGAACCATGTGCATTTGAAAAGGGAGAGTAAAACAGGGTTTAAGAAGGACCAATCAGTGATTGACAGTGATGCTTGATCTGAAGTTTTCAAATTTGGTTGCTATTGTGAAAATCTGCAGCCCACTGCTAATGTTATTACTTGAGCAGAGCCTTTACCACAAAGAGCTGTCTCGGGATGTCAAATCCTTATCTGGGGTGTGTGCAGAAGGAGCCCAGATTCTTTCTTTTCTCCTTCACCTGGGGAAAGTAAACTTAGATGTCTATAGGAAAACACAAGTCACTAGCCCAATACTAAGCATTGTTTGCAGTATTTCCTCTTGACACTGGCCTGATTTGTAAGAATATTTACAAACAATTACACCGTGGTTTGAACTTTACCTGCTACCATAGGTGAGGAATCAACTCTGTACAGCCACAGCCAACTGCGTCAGCTGTGAGCCAGTGGAGCACATCTCTCTCCAACAGGGCAGGAACTTCTTATGAAAGATGAGAAAGCAAGGCTAGGCTTCTCAGGAGAGAGCACCTATTTTCAGAGTAATTGTCTTTTTGATTCAGGGCAGGGATTTCAACTACAGTTTAGGATTACGTACAACCTCATTAGCACATCTTAACTAGGTTCAACCCCTCTTCTGAGATCTTGTCATATATACAAACCCTTGAAGTTTCCACTCCAAAAGTCTGTTCTCATCTTCTCTGTGCCACAGAAACAGCAAAACACAGAAGTAAATATTGAGGCTGTAGCTCTCAGAAGAAGCAAACCACTGAGAAGTAGTAATTTTTACAAAGATGCTAGTGTGACTGCATTTTTTTCAGTTTTCCATTTGAGTTTTCTTCCCTGGCTATTATACATTATAAAAAAAAAGACATTGCTTCATTTTTTAGGAGATACTTCATTACAGTTCTGAGACAGAGATGAAGAAAAATGTGCATACCTTTTCCAACCATTAAGATGTATAAAAAAGCACATATATAAGAAGTTCAGTCCTTAAATTTCAGATGTTTTCCCTGAAAATACTTAACAATGCAAAGTATCTACAAGGGTAATTGAGACAGTTTGTATGCAAATGCTCTTGAATTTCCATTCCAATGTGTGAATGATTAATTTTTTTTTAAAAAAGGGGCTAACAGCTGGTTTGTTTGGCTTATTTTTTTTTTTTAATGGGAAGATTCTTTGTTTTTTTGACCAGTACTGATGTGTACATTGCTCTCCTGGAATACTCATTCCGACTCTCCACATAATTTCCATCGGATACAAACTAAGGTGAATGAGCTCAGTTGGTATTATTGCTGAAACACAGTTTGAAACACTAGAATTTAGGTATATTGGCAAGAAAATGTCAAACATTACATTATGCGGTTTTTAGGTCCTTACTTATAAACCACAGTATACAGTGAAATATCAAAAACATCTCTAAATATTTTAAAGAACAGTCATACTCTGAAAAGTGAGTATTTAAGAGCTTTGTAGGTACTGTGCTTATATTGTCTCACAAATTTGCTTAGTTTGTCTCAAAGTGCAATACATTACGTAGAACCACTTTAGAAGATGCAAACTTCTCCAACTTATCCAGAGTCCACTTGCACATTTAAAATCAGAGCTATGAGACAAGATTTTTTTCCATAGCTGAGAGTTCTGCAGGAGAAAGGGGAAAGTGATTTCAACTCCTGGTCTCAGCTCTGTGAGCCTGAGGGTGTGAGGGCAGCACGTACTGGAGTGCAGCAGAGACGCACTCAAGGGACTCAGCAGAGCTAGCAGGGCACATTGCCCAAGCTGATCAGCCTGAAGGCTGTCCTGCTTTCTGGACTTGAAATGCTGTCCCAGAAGAGCGCTGGACCATGGCATGGGTAGGCATAAATCTGTGAGGAGCTTGGGTGGATATTTCTGCACCTCACACCTGGTGAACATGGACCCACTGCTCCATCTGCAAGGCACATTAGTGGAGGCAAGCAGTGCTGTCCTGGAGCAGCCACAGACCCTGCACAAGAGTGGATCACATGTGCAGAAAGGAAAGGACATGCAGCATTTTTACATCCAGTCAATTATTTTTGCAATATATGAGCCATTCATTGCCATTTAAGCTTGTAGCAGCTCTTAGACAGGAATGTTCCTGAATTAAGCATGCCCTTTTGTGAGCTGAATTTACAATTTTATGTAAATTACACTTATGTAATTGAGTTCAATTTTTAAATTAATTTGTACCTTAATTTGTATTTGTACCTGCATATGCAGAAACATGTGTGCTGTTGCACATGTACTTCTTCCTTTAATTATCTTTTTCTTGCGCATTTACATACTAATTTTTTCCAGCTGAGGCAATTATTTTTAGCCTGCTATTAAAAAATTGAAACAGTAGGTAGAGAGACAATGAACTGAACATCCTTCAGTCTTTTTCAACATGAGAACAAGTCTGACAAATCAGAAGGTGTGATCCCTCTTGAACTTAGAATGTGCAGAGGCTCAGGACAAGGCATGAGTCTCCAGAAAGCTATGTACCCATTCATTCATTGAAGGACCAGACCCAAAATAGATTTGAAATCCTATTTGTACATACCATTTATGAAAGCTTTGTTTGTACTTCCTTCCATTTTTAAACGCAATTAAAAATAAAAGACACTCTTCAGAGAAATGCATACCAGTCTGCAAAATTCCCCCTTTCCCAGGGCAGAGGCCAAGAAAGAGACAATGTTTCTTTTCCCCAAAATAGATTCTGGCTGCACTAAACAAAATCCAGCAAGAGAAATAATTGTCTGTGGTCGCAGACAGATCAGGACTCTCTTTTGCTAATTTGGCTCAAGATCCAGGCAGAAAAATTTACTAAAGGCAATTTTAGTGAACACATTTAAAAAGTGTAAGCTCTGCAAAGTACAGAGTTGAAAGTGGCATTAATTACACAGGATGAAAGAGTCAAAAAACATACACATACAAAAACTGTACCTGCTGTCATCTGTTTTGTGGGAAGTTGCAACTTTACACTCACATGCAGGTATTTCAAATGCTGAATTAACAAACATTAGCCCAAGAGGAAACAAACACACTTTAAAGTTGGAGCATAAAGTGATTAACAAATGACGATGGAAAAACAAGCTGAGGTGTGGAGATACAGGTCATATTTTCTGAAATAGTACACAAAGAGGATTCAGAGCTGGGAGCTAGCTGCTGAAAGTAGAGGAAAAGTATGAGAGGAACTTTTATGGGGTAGTTTATGCTTACCATAGACACAAATATGGCTGTGGGCTTAACTTAATGGCTTGACAACCAAAGGAAGGAATAATGTTGAACAATGGAGTCCCTCTTCTATGTGAGAGAAGAAAAACTGTTGACCAGCTGATAGCTGGAGTCATGCATTACAAGGAGCTAAATGCTCATAGCTTACAGATTCCTTCCCACAGGGAGCTAGGACATCCCCCACTCTCTCCATCTGTGCACTGTGCCAAGCATAAAAACAGTTCTCTGAAGCTCCTGCCACTATGCTGAGCCTTCTCAGACTCTTTCTATCACCACTTGAAATAAGAGTATGCTTTTCCCTTGTTAAAGAAGATTAATCTGCCATGATGTCAGTGACTGAGTGGACTTCATGTATTTGGTCTCAGTCATGGTATTTTCACCCTAATTGGAGACAATGTTGCTGATTTAGACCATCTGCTGAAAGATGACATCCTTTTGGGGCACTCACACACCATGAACAATAACCTCTCAACATGCATAGAGAAGTTTTACACTTCTATCCAGCATTTCCATAGAGAATCTCAAAGCTCTCTGCACTGCAGTGTGTTCAGCTTCCCAGAGACTTCAACCAGTGGACAATACTCCTGCTTTACACATGGCAAGATGAAACCCTGAAGAAGTCAAGGAACCTGGATTTGAGATCACCCAGCAAATCTTTATCAGGATGGGGAATAGAAACCAGGTCACCTTACATGTGGTTCTGCACTTTATTCATCCCCTAGTGCTCTGACCTCACCATGCTCCATGAACCTCAGCACAACTATATGGGAAATGCAGCTGTTAGTTCAAACATTACCTGTTTGAACTAAAACCACACCAGAAGATGGAAATACAGTAGGTTAATAGCTATTCCAAGAAACAATCATTTAAGGTACCAAGAAATTGCTTCTGTTAACCTTTTCCCCTTGTGACATTTGACCAATATATATGCAGGTTACAAAGGTCACCCATTATCACCATTTTATGAGACCTGGATTGCCTCTGATCTTTCTCCACATTTTGCATTCAATAGCCTTTACCTGATCCAGCAAATGGTAATATTAACCAGTTACAATACGTTTTTTTCCTTTATGATCCAGGATCTATGGTCATAGAGAAAGTATAATGTAGCTTTCTTTACAGTTAGATACTTGTTCTTAGAGTCTTATACCAATTTTATGGCAAAATCTTCTTCCCCTACATCTTTGATCCGGCCTCAATTTCATATGGATTTTTAGAGTTTGATATTGCATTACTAAATGTATTTTGGATGTTTATTTTTTTTCAGTTATGCATGTTTTGCTGATATAATTTCACTATCAAACTAACCTGCCTGTTGTGCTCCTTGTGTTAGCACCCAGACTTTTACAGCTTCTCCTTCATAAGAAACTTAGCATAGATCTGTGTGCTATCTAATAGAGTTGTAAAATATTGGGGTGTGTCTGGCTTATCAAATCCTTTGGAGGTTCAGGCAATCAGCACTGCTAATGTCCCAGCCTGATCTGTAAGCCTTCAAGGACAAGAGTAATTCCTGAAATAATTTTTTCAATGTGATATAACAAAGAACCCTTAGGGGAGAAAGGGTGTGTTTTGATCTAAATTCACATCATACAGGAAGTTTTGCACAGAAAAAGGAATGTGGTGATGATTTAATTATCCTCTTCAAAGCAAAAAGCATGTTATTAGCAAGAAGCTGTGACTCAGAGGTTTATACTTGGTTTAAGTTCTTATTTGCAGTTTTGAAACAAGGGAGATTGATTGATTCTTGTTCACTCATTAAACTTGTCAATTTACTAAGATTCATTGCACTGGTGTTAATTTGAGAGTTGCAGGAAGTTGCAGAATGAAATAGAATATGGTGCAGATAATGTTATTTCTTAAAGGATGATCATCTATTCCCTGTAAGGCATCCTTTGAACCATATTTTTGAGGCTTCTTTTCTGTTCTTTTAACACGTCTGACTAATGAAGGGGGACAGATATGGGTACTCACCTCCTGACCCAAAGCATTTTGTAAAATTGTCTCCAGAAGCAGCTACCTCAAGAAATAACATTTTGACATCTAGAAGTTTTATTGCTGTTATTTCTGCCATGGGAAAACAAACACTAGACTTTGAATCATGAACTGTTTCACCATTAACAGTGCAACCTACGGATGTTGTGGGATTATCTTTCTCTGAGTTAGGCCATACACATACAATTTCTTTGTGAGATGTCTTATCAGCAATAAAATATGTGAATACAGGGTCTGTCATGGGGGAAGATATTGAGCTCCTTCACAAGGCTAAAGCAAACTAAGGTGTGGACTAAAGGAGATGAAAATAAAAACATTATTTCAGCTTATACCCTAAATCAAAACCAAACAGAATCAGCAAGTGTATATGGCTGAACACATCAGGTTAAACCACCTCCCCACTGACAATTTAAGGCCTATAATTTATTACAGCCTTGCTTTGCACTGTTTAGTACAAACTATCAGGATTTAAGCAACAGGCAGTGATTATAAATATCCCAGTTGAGATCTGTTTGCCAGAAAACAAGTGCTCAGTGCTTTATATAAAAACGTAACACCTTTAAAATATCTCAGTCTGGTTACAAAACAGAAAATATCCCCCCTTCCCTGCTAAAGTTTGTTTCAGGAAATATTGGCTGCTGTGACAGTTCAGATGCCCATGATGAAAAGAGTCTGTTCTCTGTTACACTCTGAATGGATTAGTATCTTGTTGGTTCAAGCAACACTTCTCCTTTCCAGTCCTTGATGCCGAAAGGTTAGGTAGGAGCACAGGAGGTCAACTCTGTTACTTTTTATGGAGGCAGAAAATGGCATAAAATGAAAATAATTTCCTGTGAAAGCTGAGGACATTCCTTCATTAGATTTGTTTCCTGTGCTGGGTCATATGGCTTTTTTTTCCTTTTCTTTCTTTCTTTCTCTTTTCTTTTTTTTTTTTTTAAACACGCATTTGCTGGTTTCCTGTGCCCCAAGGGCCTTAGTGATCTGCTTTTATGAGACCAGGCCCACCAGTGCTGTTTTGTATGGCAAAAATGAATGAACTAAGTGAATCAAAACCATCAGAGGCGTGCTTGATAAGGGACAACAGGTGATATGTGTTTGATAGAGGCTAAGTTACTTAGGTTATAAAAAACTGAGTTATTACAAACCCACATTCTAAATAGCCACCTCACCTCAGCACCTCACAACTACAGGTGACACATCCTCTTCCAAAAAGCACCAGCTGGACTTCAAACAGTCCTGGTTAGTCAACTCCCTCTTTTTTCACTGCTGAACATAAAATGCCTGGCAATAATAAGATCCAGAGATCTTTTATATTTTTTTCACTCTCATAAAACTGTTGTTGCCTGGCGGGAAGGAACAGCTGGTCACCTCTTTCCCCAGCTCTGGTGGAATGCAGAGTGAAATGGAGTTCGTTCCCACTGCCAACAGACCTGAATCCCAGGCAAACTGTCAGGAGAGTCCCAGAGATTCACACTAAACACAGCATGTGCTAGACCAGCACAAAGAAAGGAGATGAGACAGTATGACAGATACAGATCATGCTGACTGGCTGATTTGGCTGATTTCTCTGCAATATCACACCTAGAGATCACTTTTCCCTCTTTTTTTTTTTATTTTTTTGGTGACTTTAAGAAAAAACACAGAAAAGATGAGCAAATAGAAATGTGTAAAAAATGCATTATCTCCAATAGAGAAAATCTTGTGGTCATGATAAATGATTGGTTCCTTACTTAGTAACTCTCAGAAAGGCAAATTGAATATTAATCTGTATTAGGAAAGGAATACAGAACAAACTGTTCCTGCTGTAAAATACATGTACACCTGCATTCTAGTGATGGGGCTCAACTTAGGATGCTTTCCTTCCCTCTCTTCCCTCACCTTCAGGAAGAATGTAGTAGAACTAGGAAAGTTTTTAACGACAAGGGTAATCAGAGGTATGAAATATTTTCCATATGAGGGACAAATAGATAGACCGGGACTTCTCAGCCTGGAAAAAGAAGATGAGTGAAAGGAGATATGCAAAAGCATGAATGACATGGAGAAGGTGAATAGGAAATTATTGTTCGCTGTCTCTTCCAGTACAAGAACTACTACATCAACCAACCAGGCAGCAGGTTCATGGACCAAAAGGTGATATTTCTTCAACCAGACATGAAGAACTCCTTGTCCACTGAAATTGTAGATGTGGGAGCTTTCATGGTTTCCAAAACTGATTGGAAAAAAGTCATGAGAAGAAAAAGGAACAGAGAAATTTTTATTAAACACGAAGACATGGCTATCCATCTCAGCCACAGAGTTGGTCTAACCTGATTCAGCTGTTCGTGTGCTCCCATGCTGTGTTCTCCGGGAGGGGATTATGAGATTTCTTGTAGCTCACCTCTAAGTACAGACTATTTTGATTCTGACTGGTTTTTAAGCTGAAAAACCTTTCCTTAGTTCAAGTAGGAATTTTGTCTGAATATGTGTTTATTAAAGACTGGAAAAGAAAAGACATCCCTGGGAATTCATGTGGAATGAAATACTCTCTCAATGCAAGGGGCTGTAGGTAATCTTGAAACTCTGAGTAATTACACCAAGAGTCTGTGTATAAGACTTCATTGATTTTAGTGCATGAATACATACAGAACTGCTTCCTAAGAATTTTAAATTGATTGTGTCAGGCAGATCATACAAAACCCAAGGACTTTGGGAAATGTTTGCCTTATTCATTTTTTTCTTGCTCAGTAGGCTAAAAATACACTGTCTGAAGTAGTGCCTCTGAGGCATTTCATTCCTTTTAACTTCAGACACCTTACCCACCATCTGAACTCTTGAACAAAAGCTGCTGCAGAACTCAGATCATTATTTTGTATCCTACTGTACTTTAAGTTCACGTCTTACTTAAGGAATACAAGACCTGCAATTTTGTCACTAGTTTTGTTTAGTAGCTCTTCCCTATGAGTCCTTTAGTGTTATACACAAAATATTTTACAGCAGTGCCTAATGAACTTTTTTCCTTTAATAATTTTGATGGGCAGGCCACAAGGACACAAAGTGGTCAGTAACAGAAGAATTTGTATGTTGTCTGTAGCTGGCAACTACTAAGAGCCCCCACAAGAAATTTTAATATGACATATTAGTTTGTTATCCTAGGAAGAGGCCTCAAAGGACAATGCATTTTGTTGCTAGCAGATCACCTCTTATCCCTACCACTCCAATTCAAGATATTTCTTTACAGCTGTTTGTGTCATTTTTGGCAGCAATTTGTAATACCTTAATTTTCTAGAATTGTTGTCCTGAAGGGAAGGTGATGTTGAAATACAAATTATATTACAAGCTGAACAGGGGACCACATTGAGAGTTAAAGCAAATTGAAGATATATTAAAAAACAACTCAGATACTGCTATAATGGTGTTAACACTACCTTCCAGAGAGTATTCAGAGTGGGCCAAAAGAAGTGAGTAAATAAACTCATGGCTAAACTGAATATGATTAAAATTACTGGATATTAGTAAACAGCAAATGTATAGCAAGAAAAGAATAATTTTGATGTGAAGCTGATATAAGGCTATGATGCAGAACATCAGTTGTTTAAAAGGGTCTATTTATGTCTAAAAAGAATGGAATTCCAGTGGAAAGAGCAGCCAGGGAGATGATAGAACTAGGCAGGGGTATGAAACCAAGTACTTCATGGCACACTGCATTCAAGTAATGAAAGAAAACCTGTGAAAGATAGAGACACAAATCTCCATTTGGAGATTTAATCATCAGCAGGGAAGAGTTACCAGGATACATTAAAGAAGACAAATATGGTGAAGCTGTTATTATCTCTCCCAGTCGCAGCAGTGGACCTATAGGTGCCTTCTTAACTGGAATTTTCATCTAACCATAAACAACTTCAAGGTGACCTTTCTACAGCTTTTTGCTAGAGAAAACATTAGGGTTTTACTTCCAAAATATGGTGAATGAGATTTGTAGCTTTATTATATATTATTGACAAAAATAATCAACATCTCAAGCAATCTGCACTTCTCTAAGGATAGAATTTCATGAGTATAACCATGCACATATATTTGTAGATAATTTACATCATCAGGTAGTTCACCACAAAAATTCATTAAAGAATAATAGTAGTATGAGGTAGTATTAGCATATTTAAAATAATTGCTTGATGAATAAATAGTTCCATAATTTAACATAATTTTAGAAAATGACAGAGCAATCCAAAATTTCAACCATACTTATCAAAATAGAGTCAATTCTCTTGCTTCAAAGCATATGCTGAATTTTGTCATTGAGAAGAGCACTGCCCTTGGCAGCTGCATCCTACTCACAGTTGGCATTTGGAGATAGAGTTTCATCAGTTTAATTTCTTCAAGTGTTGGCATGATCTTCAATTTTAAATTCAGCCTGCATGAATTCAGGAGCACTGGGGAAGTTCCTTTTTATTTTTTTTCCTGTATTTTTTTGTTTTGTTTTGTTTTGTTTTGTTTTGTTTTTTGTTTTTTTGGTTTTTTTGGTTTTTGGTTTTTGGTTTTTGGTTTTTGGTTTTTTGGTTTTTTTAACAGACAGACGTTTAATCTCTGACAACAAAAGTTTTCTGCAAATTCTCCTAATTTCTTTTGCTGTAATTTTTTTTGCTGGTTGTCATTTTTCATCAAAAATTATTCAAAGCTATAATTACTGGTCATGACATTGCTGTAGTAATTTTTTCTGGCCTCTAGAAGTGGTGAGTCTAATTCCAATTCAGAGAGATTTTCTGTTATTTTTTTCACTAGCCAAAGTGAGGCAATTTTGTGAATAAAAGCCCCCATTTCAGTTTGCAATGCAGTTTTTCACCATTTCAATTTTTTGGGGTAACTGTGAAAAAATCCTTTTGGCAAAGTTTCAAGAGGCATAATTTCATGCTTTTAATGAGTTTGTTTTTTTTTTATTATTAGAACAGCTTGAAACAAACAGTTTTCTGATGAATGGTGGTAGAAATAATCATTCCCCTTGCATCTGCTTCATCAGCTGCTTTTGTTACGGGGTTGTCAAACACAGGGGAATTCATCAATAAGGTACAAACTACTTTCTGCAAGATCTGAGTTCATTGTTAGGTCAGTGATATATGAAGAAAGCTCATCATTTTTCTAAGGAGACATCAGGCATCTCTTTGCCTGAGGTTTTTGCAGGTATTCTTGGATGACTTCAGTTTCATCAGCATATGCACTAATTTGGGCCACCTTTAAAGTTGCTGATTTGTATTTTTTTAGGCACTCATCTGAACAGCTGATGTTACAATTCAAGTATTGTTCAGATGAATTGTAGCTACACACCTTTTCATTTGAAAGGTGAAAATGTCTCCAAAGTATTTTCTGGCAGAAACATTTCCCCAGGATAATGTAAGCAAAGGAGTTTTTTTCTTTCTACTCTCTGCAGAGAGAACACCACTTGCCTATGCTAAATTGATGTTTTCTTATTGCAAGGCACAGGCTACAACTTCTACCTTGAATTCAGCTGTAAAAATTTAGCATGTTGTTTCTAATGCCACCAATACCACTGCATCCTGCTCTCAAAAATCAGGATGCCATCCATTAACTTGTGTGTTTACAGCTGCAACTTTCCCTGGGTAAGATAATGTTGCGTAGTGTATTCCAGCAATAAAGGGCAGGAATACAGTGCAAGGAAAGGCTCAGGCCAGAGAAAAGCGATCCTGCTCTTGTGTAAATCCCTCCTTCCCAGGGCAGCTGCCATGTCAGTCATTCATTTTGTCTTGGAGGTTCTGTGCTACAGGGAAAGATAAAAAATATAGTGATGGATCTCAGGGGTGGAGAAGAAAGTTACACGGAGTAAGAAGTGAGACAACTAATGGCTGTGCTTAGCTTCCCTTTGTTCCATCCTCCTGTTGCATGGAAACATCATGACTGGCTTTTAGTTTTATGATCCTTTTATTTTTATATTACATGTTATAATCTTGAAAGTACGTTACGTGTGAAAAAGGTTCTCCCTTTGTTTGTTTTAGAAGCAATGATGTTATCAGTTCATTGCACTGAGAACCTTTGGTTCCTTCACTATGAGAGAGACTAATTGCTCTGCACTCAGCTTCTTCATCAGCCAGTTCTTTGTAGATCACCTTGTAAAAGATTTCTGTGCCCTTATCATCCCAGACAAGCTTTTTCTCACTGGACTTGAGGAAGGTGTACTTTTCTTGATCGATGGCTGATGTGGGGAAACTGCCACAGGCTCACACATATCCATGCACCAGGAATAGATTAAGTATGTCAAATCAATTATTCCTCACCTACAACGCTTTGGTACTTCTCAAAAGGTTGAGGGATTCTAGAAGCCATGGTGGGATTTAGATTTCTCCTCTTAAGCAATTTGCTCACTTCTCATGTGAGGCCCAGAAGAAGGAGGAAACATTTTGTTGGAGAGTAAACAATAATTCCACTGTCTACAATAAATTACTCCAGTCAGTAGTGCCAAGGTTCATTCCTGATCCTGTAATGCGAAGTGCTCAAAACTCTGGCAGTGGAAATTGCAAAATGTTATTTTTACCTCAGGCTTGTAAGGAAATGAGGCTCGTTTGATCATACTCTGTGTGCATGCATGTGTCTATCTATCCATCTGACCTTTCCTAATAATGTTTGAGGTCTTTGTCTAATTTTAAGAAAATCTGATGAAGAATTAGAAATCACAAGCCGTGTTAAGTACCAAAAAGCATCAGAAAAATAAGTGGTTCCATAAAAAAGGGATGTTTGGTGTCTCCATCGAGGAAAAGGCAAATATATTTTACAAGCTATCAGAAAGGGCTGTTGAAAGACAGGCTAAATTAGCTCTTTTCCACCTTGAATGGCTGCTTTTAGTTCAGTTTTCTTTTTCCACTTAACTTTTGCCCATAGGCTTTTCTCGTAACCATTATATGTAAGAGTGGTAGCACACTGCAGACACTCAGCCAGAGTATCCCATGGGAACAGCAATCAGTCTGAGCAGCTCAGGATTATAGATCTTCAGTTTGTGGCAAAAGGGAGCTTCTGGCCTGTGTTGCTTACAATGCTGACAGCTCTTCTGATTCAGCATCCTAATACCTTGTTGAAGTAGCTGAACTGGTAAATGCTAATGGAAAGCCATGGCAGGGTTGTCAAATGAAAATTTTCAAAAGTCAAAAGTTGGACCATGAGAAAATATGAGATTTGTTTAAATATCTCAAGGCTATGTTGCATTTTGCCTTCTTATACTTGTGATTTGGCATAACACACTGAAAATAAAATATACAACACACAAACTTGATAACCAGAATATATCTATGTCTATATCATCTATATCTATCTCTACACAGGAATACCAACTGAATAGTTAGGCAGGTGGAATTTTCCCATTATAATTTTTGTTAAAATTTCTGAAATTTAATCTAAAAACTCTGAAGGATCCTATCATAGTAGTTTTACTCCAGAAGATCTGGAAGGAAATTCATTGCTGGCATCAGAAGAATTCCACTCCACTGAGTAGTTTGTTCCTTAAAACTCTTTAGCTTACTTCTGTTAACTTTTGAGTCAGTGCTACATTGTTGTTGATATCAAGCTCAAATAAACCACATTAACATATTTGGATCCACTTCGAAGTATTACTGTTAAACAGAAACTAAATTAGCAAAAAATCCTGAAATACAAATATGAACAAAAGTATCTTATTAACTAGAGCTAAGTAAATCATTACAATACCTTGATAAGAAAAGGTTACGATGCTAATTGTAAAAGTATGGAATGGTTTGAAATAGTAATATAGGAACTGTTGTAAAAGGTCTGAAGTATTCAGAGCAATTAAAAGACCACACTCCAGAGTAAACATCTACATTTAAAATGGGAAGAGTGGAGAAGAAAATAGTTGGAAGATTCACCTTTGAAAACTTTTTCTGCCTATAATGAAGGAATAATTTGGAAATCTTACTGAATTTTATATTTCTTTTTAAATCAATTAAAAAAACCTTAAAAAAGTAGGTTTTCTTATTTTAAAATGACAAATGAAAGGTCTGCCTGAGATAATATTTTCAGTTTATTGGAATAAAGGTTTTTCTTTGACCTGAAGTGAACACAGTTTGTTTTTTTTGCATATTATTCTGTAGAAGAATTTTGCAAGATTCTGTTTTGTTTCTATTTTCCCCTTGGTTGGAAAATCCATTTGCTGACCAGCTGTACAAAATAGTCACGAAAGCAACATTTTTCTGTCAAGCAAATTCTTACCTGCATTTTGAGCAATGATATACTAATCTTTGGTGTCTTGTGGAGATGATGCATAAAATATTTACTATGCACTTAGTGTACATAATTTCTTTCAACTCAGAATGAGTAGGTTCCTCAAACTTCGATTGCTCCAGTTTAGAACCCACTGTGGATTAGTGACAAATTTGCAAATTTGTCAGCAGGTACAAGGGTAACCTAAGAAGTAGAAGAGTGTGCTGTTCCAATTCAATCTGCTACGAAGGCTGGACAAGTCCTTTTGCTAATCTCTGCACAGTCCCTGCCCCAAATCTGGAAAACAGAAATAATGCGACCTTGTTAGCAAAGCAGTTTGAGATTGATGGATAAAAATGTTACCTAGGAGCTAGATAATAATAACAATGACTTTTTATCATTGACTTTGTTTAGAAAATGAGGGAAATACAGAAGACTGTCTGTGGTCACAAAGCAGGATAGGGGTTGGGTTTGGCATGTAAGATTTATACTTCTAATACCCTATTTTTCATTTTCTCTCATTTTAAAAGAACACTTTATATAATATCTAAATATTCTAGTCTATGTAAATGCTCTCTTAGATCATATTTTCCTATCAGGTCTCATAGCCTTCCTGTATCATCTTCAAATTCACATTGCCATTTCTTCCTATCTTCATCTATGCCACGAGATTTAATAATACTGCATCCATCAAGAAAAACAACAATGCAATCTGGAGCATCCATATTCTGTGGTGGCCTGGAGGTTAAATCTGGCAAATGAATCTAAATGCCTCAGCATGGTGAACATCAGGAGCCCCACAGTTCAGTGGGGAACTGTAAGTGGGATCTGTGTGCTGTCATAGGTGAAACTGAGGTGTACAAAGAAGAACAGAAGGAGCTGTGAGGGATCTTCTCATCCTTTCATGGACTCTCCCTCAGATAACACCACTGGTCAGGAGGCATTGACATCACCAGATGCAGCTGCCTTTTCTCCCTCTATAGTTAATGCATCAAAGCAGAGACTCTTCCAGAAGGTGATTTTAAGCAGATGTTAGATTTAGGTATCCTGAATTGTCTTCCAGGGATGTTGTTCTGTCTTTGCTGACCAGAGAAAAAGTCAGGGAAGACTAGATGGAAGAATAAGCCATCTCTGATGCCAAAATTCAAGAAAATGCCTTCCCCCCCACTTTTCTCTGTAACCCATAGTTAATTCACAGTGCTGCCACTATCCTTCCCATGCAGGACCATCCTAAGAACAGACTAAGCAACTCCTATGGAAGGTAACACAGAAGAAACTGCAATTTTGCATTCTCTCCATGAACGCTTACTGGGAATGGCCATGCCAATTAATACCTAAAGCAGCATGACCACTGCAAAAAAGCAACATGCATCTTCACTTGTACTGCAATCAGAATCTTTAGAAACATTTATAATTCTTTTTTCTGTCATTACAACTTTTTTCAGTTGGTTCACCTAGTTGGTTTCCAATCTACAGCACACACAGTTTTGACAAAGCAAATTTGAAAGGAGTTGTGTTTGATTTCAGTTCAGATTCAACCTTGTGGAAGGGTCCAAGGCAACCATATGGAATAGCTGTCATTCATCTTCACTCAGCACTCTTGAAGTGTTACCCTTCTAAGGCATGATCAAATCATCCGGTGAGGGGAAGCAGAAGACAGATGGGTTTTCTTCCCCCCAAAATGAGGGATGGCTCTAAATGCTGGGAACATCTCATCGGTGACGCTTGCTTCGACCCTAGCCTGCAGCTTTGATATGAATATCTCAGCCATTCCTTCCTGCAGGGAGTAAGAGATAAAATTTGCGAGCTGGGAAGAGGGTGGTGTGTGGTCTGACCTTGGAAAAATAACCGAAAACAACTTTTCCTTTTGTTGCAATGAAGATACACTACAAGACAGGATGTGCCTGTACTCCTCGTGCACATTCTCCCTCCTATAGTTTTCCCAAACTGAGCATTGGCTTCAAGAATTATCTTCTCAGCTTTCCCGAGTTTGCGGTGTGTTTCATGTTGTTTAAAAAACTAGGGCAAACCCAGGGAAATTACTTCAGCTGTGTGGTGAGAATTGCTAGCTGCTAACTGAACCACAGAGTACTGCTGGGAAACTTCATGCTTGCATCTGATAACCATTTTATGGGAATGTGTGCTGACCCACAGCTGTGGTTCTCCACAAAATACTGGGAGCATGAGTCCTCTTCTACCAAACATACTTTAGGATCTATTCTTAGCCTCTTTCTTTCTTTTTTTTTTTTCTAAACACTAGGATTAAATGGAAGGAAAAAATCCTTGACAATGTTTCTTGTGTTTCATTGTGTCTTCAAATGCTTTGTAAATGCAGGTCTGCATAAATGCAGGTCTGGTGTGAGTTGGTTAGGGACTGAACTAATTGTATTTATTGATTTATATTTCCACATCTGTAACTTCTGGAGAATGGCTATTAATTTCAGTTATGGCATTTATCAACTCAGATTGTACAGAAATTTAAGGAAAGAAGAACTATCCTGCCTCTGCTAGAAATATCTCAGTGATATTAGGACAGATGCTCATCAGTGTTCCTTCTCTCCAGGACACACTTCTGTGGATTTATATAGATATATATATGAAATAAAGAACATTTATGGGTAGTTAATGAGACAGTAGGCAATTAAGCTGGGGTGAAGCTAAGATTTTATATTTGACTTCTCTGGGGCAAAAATTGTATATTGAGTTTTCCTAGTGCATTCTCCTGTGTGATTATTGGAAAGGTTTCAGTGTTCCAGTGAAAATGATCTGATATTTCAATAGTTCAAAATAGATGAGTCATAAGTTTTTGAAATCATGCCTAAATACTTTAGTGTGTCAGGTAAGACCCTAAAAAGCCCCATCAAGGTAAAGCTGCTGGGAGAAATCTTCAGCATGAACAGACCTTCCCATCATTTAGCAGGCATGAAACACCATAGTGAAGTGTCACATTTTGAACTTTTCTGCCATCTGTTTCACAGAATGATGAAGGTCCCAAAAATCCTCTGAACATAGGTAATCTACCTGAGGATGGAGACTTCTCATTTCCCAGCTGTGAAAACAGTTCCATCTCTTGTTTTCAGATTAGTTTGGATGAGATTCATTGATTTAGTCATGGCATATTCCTATGAGCAAAGATAATCAGCATTAAAAACCAGAGCAAACTGGGTGTGCAAATGCAATCTCACCACACATGCAGCACCCCACGCACAAGCAGACACACATTTATACAAGTTACTGTGTATTAATCTGGCAAAGTAAAACAATGTGCAGAAGAAGGTGATTAAATTCTACTTAAAGGATCTGTTCTTTCTTCCTCTTTTTATTGCCTCTAGCAGTTACTTGGCTGCCTTTATAAACAATTAATCTCTGGTCTGATAGCACTGAACACGGCAAACCAGAGCAAACTATTCAAATAGAGTGAAGACAGCTATAAAATTTCCCTCCTGAGCCCCCCATCTGACCTAGGAAAGCTCCATCCTGTTTTCTGCCTGAAAATGCACTGAGGTCTCATCAGACATTTTCAGTCCCCACATCTCATGGGATTGGAAACAGGCCTGCAATGTCCCTCCTTTCCTCTATTTGTCACATCTCAAATACCTTGAGAGCATTGCCATGTATTCCCTTAAACAAAGCTAGTATTGTGGAAACAGTGTGGGGATGAGTACTGGCAAGATGCACATGCTGCTTTCAAGGAATGTTGGTTTGGAAAAAAAAGAAGAAAGCCCCCAGTGTGTGCCATAAGGCAAGCTCCTGAGATACAGACCTTTCTTCCTTGCCTCACTGCTCTGGAAAGGTCCTACCAAGTGCCTCACATGGGAAACTGAGGCACAGTGACTCTGCCAGAAGCCAGGACTTCCTTCAGGAAACTGTTCGACACTGGAAAAACAATTGCAGTGAAGACTAAAGGTGCTCATGTACCACGGTGACAGGAATATTTTGGATTGTGCTCAAACGGTGATCATGGACCTGCTCTTCCCTCTGTGTGCTGGGCTGATGTCCACCCTGCCCGTGTGCAGGCTGGAGACCTGAGGAGCTGTGTCTGTCTGCACCATGAACTGCCTGCTAACAGAGTCACTGGAGAGAGCCTGGGCTGCCTTGCTCTGGAGAATGGTGCAGATACAGCAGGGATGAGTCTGGCTCCCGCCTGCCTGCACAGCAGCAGTGGCAAAGGAAACTGCTTCCCATGGTTTCTTCCCCTAACTCCTCTCAGGGCACTTAAGGCAAGAAAAGTTTGCCGATTTGTCTGCTTTGGAGTCAGCAATTTCACTTGCATGACAGTCTAGTTCAGTGAACAAATGAAATGGTTTATTTATAAGCTTGCTTCTCACCAGGGAGCCAATTTGTGCTTAAAATTAGCTAATTGTCCCTTTGATGGATTTCTACTTGAAGTAAATAGAGGTCATTAAGTTTTTCTGTTAGGTTGCATTCAGAAAATAGCCATCTGACAAGAGGTCGACCTTACTGAGAAATCCCAGGTAAAGTCAACTATTTGGAACTGCTTTACACATTAGCAAAGTGCCTAGGGAGGAAGAGGATGTCATTACCCTGACAGTCTCCTCATACCTCATGCCTTTTATGACTGGAAGTACAATTTAGAATAACTTGAGATACACTTATAAAAAGTCACTTTTTGGGGTACAGAATGATTTTAACCCCTTTATTGACTTTTCTTATCAGACTTCCCAAAAGACCACTGACTCCTCTTGAGAAGAAGCAGAAGTGCTAATAAAACATTAGGCATTCCCCCAAAGTCAAACAATTGGCTCAATCTCTACTTTCCAAGCTCTGCCAAACTCATTAATACATCTCCTATGTCTACTAAGATATGATACACCTGCATTTCAAGTTCCAAATGTACAAGGAAACTTTTGAAATATATCTTTTTTAAACCTAAGATATCAGAATATTCTAGTCTATTGTTATCTATGATTTTTCACTAGAACACATCTTCAGCACTGTGGATGTGCAATGCAAAGGAGCACTCACTGAGGTATAATTTAAACAGAAATGCATCATGTTGTAGGGAAGTGCTGTGGCAATGGGAATTTGGCCCAGCATGATTCAACATTTTTATTAACGACCTTGAAGAAGGAGCATACACCACATTTGTTAAATCTGAAGATATTACTAAATTAGGAGGCGCTGCAGGCTGCAGGGAGGTGGGAAAGTAACAGAGAAGGAACCAGAGTGGTCAGATATATGGGTAAGGAATACTTAGCTGAAATCCATCTTGTACACAAGGCAAGTCAAAAATTAAAGAAAAACACTTCAGTCTGTATTAAGCAGAAGGGAAATGCTGGAGAGCCAGGAATGAGAGGAGATGATAGTTGGTTAGATAAAAATGTCTGAATCTGATAAAGATCAGTGAAATATAAAATCCATCAGTGACAGTGGCTCTCCATGACCATCATCTTTTTCCCAGAGACTAAGAAATGCTTCCTACATGACAGTGGTGGAACATTTCTGAGAGTGATCTTATGAAAAAAAATGTTGTGGTCCATGTACTATAAAATCCTGGCTTCCAAAGGGACTAATCCTACATAAATCAGGATAAGGTGTAAGGAATTCTGGCGCAAAGAGTTGTTGAAGGGATGAAGATGTGGTGTGCCCAGAAATGCAGAAAAAGTATTATATAAGACTTCTACAACCATTTCAAAATTCCTTGGATAAAATATTAGCCACTTGGAAATTAACAGTAAACTACTGAGTTCAGTGGAAACAGGATTTCTTCCAATGGATGTCTATTATATGGTAAAGTCTGTGGAGCAATTGAAATGTCTGCATAGCAGCCTGCTTAGATTATTCCTCTTATAAATCTGCTATCTCCCTTTTGTTACTCCTGTAACAACTTACTCTCCCCATAGGTAATGTCTGAAAGATATCAGATATCCATGAAAAATTGTAAACTATATAACGAGGAAACTGGCCATGGGAACCTTTCATAGGACTCTCTGAATATTTTGAAATTCTCAGTGCAAAAGCAGTCTTGTGGAGAATGAAACTAAGGCATAGGAAATTAAATTTTATTATTTGATTGCTTTTGTTTTAAAATACACAAAGAGAATTGTCAAAGTTATCTTAAACAGAACAAAAACATTGACTAGACATTTGCAGTTCTTCTCTCCCATCCTTTAAGTGCTACTGAGAAATACAGTTGCCAATTGTACCTTTTTCTACACTGAGGAGAAAGGCACAGGGAGGAACATTAGATAAGCAATTTCCTCTGAACACTTAGTTTTAAGGTGCTGTGTTTTCCCCAAAAGCATAATTTTCTATGCTCTACCCCACAACAGCTGAAAGGTGAAACAAAGCTGTGAAGAAGGGAACAAGTTTCCTGTTAAACTTCATTGCTGCAGAAGGTTGTGTCACAAGAAGAGGACAGCAGTCCCGGGACAGCCTTCTGATGCTGTCAATGACTGCAAAAGTAGCTTTCTGTGCATTTTTCAGCCACACTGAGCTCACATCTCCAAAATCTTCTTCTCTCCCTTTTTTTTCCCCCCGTTTTCATTATTTTTCAAAAAACTTCGACATGTTAGGAATTTATTACAGTAATAAGGCCGTAAAACTCACCCTTCAGTGAAAATAATCTACTGCTACATAGCTTTCTTCAGTCTTGCTATCTCTGCTTTTCTGATGCTGCTACATCATATGTGTGGAAACTGCATGAAAATAAACACTGCTCATGAAGTGTGTCCTCTACAGAGATTTTATTCAACACATTTAAGTAATAACTGTTATTTGATTTGCATCAGGCAATGATTACTTGTGGCAACATTCCAGATTCTAAATCGGCCAATAGTGATTTCTTCCCTTACAGGAGGATGTAACTTAAAATCTAATTGTGTGGAGTTTAGATAGAACTGTTCTGATCACTTCTAGAACCAATGTAAAGTGAAAGACATCAGCTTAGATTAATCTTATTTTGCTTTTATACTTAATATTATAACTTATTAAAAAATTGGAAAGGAATCTTTATTTTTAAGCTTTGTTTTAAATGCAGACAATTTTTATTCAGTACTATTACGTTGGAAACCAATAAATGCACAAAAAGTGTTTCTTCATAACAAATTATTGCAAAATTATTAACACAGGTCACTATCACAAAGCAGCAGAGTAGAGATTTAGGAAGTATTTCTAGGATTTACTGTTCCTTATGGCATTTAAAATTTCTGGTAACTGAGACATATAAACTAAAATATATCTTCTTTTTCTCATCCATAAAACTCATATAATTATAGTTTATTTCTTTACAGATGTGGTAGGAATTAACTTTTAGGAATAGTTTAATGTGCAGCAGGTTATAAATTATTTCTACATGTAGATTGAACTAATGGACTCCTATTTTCTGTCTAATTTTGTTAATGTACAGCTTCATATTTTTCTCTAACAATAATAGGACTCTGCAGAGAGTGGGATTGGGCTCCAGTGTTTTCTGGTGAAGTTAGATCTTGATTAGCTGACTCTGAATAGGAAGATGGACTCACAGCTTTCAAGTCATGGGGCTCTCTGGAGGAAGCCCAAATCAATGCAGACTCCTCTGGAACAGGGCACTCCCAATCTCACCTGTTGAAATTGCTGCACCTTTCCACTGAATATTCAAAATCCCATTGGACATTTACAAAAATCTTCCCCCAGGTGTCTCTCCTCTTGACACCCTACCTTTTCTGAATCTTTTTCTTTGTCACCAGCTTTTCTGGGTGTTGAATGGGTGAGCACATGCAGCTGCTGCAATCTCTGGACTCCATCCCAAGGCAGAACAACCCTTATCTAATCCTTGAGACCCCTGGGGATACATCTCTTTTACAAGGCATAGAACAAATGGCTACTCTTAACTGTTATTATGGAAAATAACATTATACACAGTGGTTGTTGAAACTGTTTTTACTCCAAGGGGTCAACTTAAGATGCATTTACTTGAAGGGGTTTTTTTGTCTGTTTTGGAAAGTAATTTTGTTCTATTGATTTTTATCACATTGTGCTAATTTTCGTCTTCTCAGGTGGATTGGCAGATTGAGGTTTTGTGGAAGCAGTGAGAGATGAGAACTGCAGCTAAAGAGAAGCAGCAGATAAACTGCATAAGAATGCTGGCAGGTAGAAAGCAATGAAAACCTATACACCTAAGAAGTGTGAGTCTGCTTAGTAGCTAAGAATAGGTTTTTTTTCTAAATATTTTATTTTTATTATGTCTTTAATTCTATAAACAAACAAAAATAGCTGGCTGTTGTATTGAATCAGTAGCAACAACAAAACATCAAGAAGGGATTAGATATTTCTAATTTTCTCCTTATGGGAGTGTAAGAGTCCAGCAGCTGCTGCAACTGGCAGTAAAGTCACCATTTCAAAGAACTTATTGAGCAGTAACTGTTAAAAAATCCAGGTTGCCACTAAATCACAGTTCTTCGCTTGGTTCCCACACTATTGCAATGCCCTAAACTATACACAGCTGCCACACATCTCCCCAGAGGTGGCTGCATTTCAGTGGCATGCAAAAGAACACCCAAATTACATCAACAGGCAGATTAATCCACTCTCTAATTCTACATGACTAGCAATAAACAAATGCAAACCATCATTTTATTCAATAGGTGATAGAATTCCTTCTTGGACAATAGAAGGTAGTGTCCCAGCATATTGCTAGAAAATACTGAATGGCTACAAATATTTGGCCACCTCTCCAGCCTCACTGCACTGTGTGTGGTCACTTAGAACAATTTCTAATGATGCAGTCTTGTAATGCTGCAAAAGCAGCGTGGTAACTTTCTATACTAACTTCATTTTGATTTCCACAGAGGCAAATAGTCGTGAGATGTAAAATGCAATGTTGAATGAAGTTCAATCTCATTGGAAATCCCAAAATATCAAATATGGATGCAGGGCAAAATTCTAAGAGGTCTATTTGTACTGGAAAGGAGTATTATGTATATTAGAAATATGGTAGTGTTAAAGGTGCATAAGAAACAGTGTAAAAAGTAAATTTTATGAACATCAGTGAAGGATTCTTCTGATGTATACATACATCTTCTAAACACAAAAAAGTCAGTAATAAAAATATAGATTAATAAATATACAAAAATATGCCAATAGCTCATTTTGTTGCAATAAAATTATTTTGACATAATTATTTATCAAATTCCTTTTCTGTGTATGGAAAAGAAAGCAGTGACCAGCACTTGACTTTTCAGCAGACACCATTTTCCCATGAAGTAATTGATAAGCAAGTGTTTGTAATAAATTAGAGGCTCAATGACACAAAGGGAAAAGAGTTCCTAAAGGCACAGGTAAGACGCCAAAGGCAGCTAAAGAGAAAATGAAAACCAAATTTTTGTACGTCTCACCAGAATTAAAAAGTACCCTTAAATATCTACATTATTACAAAGCACCAGTGTACTTAACCAATCACATAACTGCTCTGAAAATGAACAAGAACTTATACAAGGAATTTCACAAAGCCCCAGACTGTCTTCAAAAATACTATCACAGCAACTCTGGTATCATGCCTCCTGTTTTTCTATGCAGGTTTATTAACTCCATATTAGATTATTAGAGCTCCAGTCTTCAGGGCAATTTTTCAAAAGCAGTGGTATTTGACCTCACAATTTATTTCTTCCAGAAAACTACAATTCCATATATTAGTGACGAGTTCACTATAATTTGAAAAAGCCCCACTTCTCTACCTTCTCTTAAATCAGAGCAGAGATTCAGGCTCTAAACTACTGCTGCGAACTCAGTAGGAATTATTTATTTGAGCTGCTGCCATCAAGAACATATTCTTTTAGTAGTGCTGTGTGTTGAAATTGCTTATATAATCTCAGTTTGTCATTTTTAGAGGGTTTTTTTACATCTGTGCATTTGAAGTGAATATCTGGAAAGACCGGCCTCCCCTTGAGCTGCACTTGGTGACTTGTTCTGTAATAAAACAACTTTCTGTTTTGACAATTTTGGTAGCCAACAAACAAGAGCAGTTTAATGTTGATTGCACGGAGTCAAGGCCATGTATTTGCTAAAATGCTCTTTTCTTTTCCAGACTCTCTTCTTTTGTTTGCAATATGGGGTGAAGAAGGGTTGTCTCCAAAGTTAATCTGAGTTGACAAGCTTCCTTCATATTTTATATGTGTGCCTGAAACTCATACAGGCACAAAGCAGCTGCTTTCTGCTGACAGTGCCAATGCACGAATGTCTTCCCTCAGCCGCTGACCAGGAGTAACATGAGTGTCCCTGCAAAACTGTGGAACAGCAGCAAAACCCCCCAACTCATACAAAAGCTTTCTTCAAGGCCAGGCATGTAAGGAAAAGGTGCAGAGGGTTTTGAAGTGCTGGTCAGGGAAGACTGTGCAATCATAATCCAGCCTCTTTAGTCACACATTTGGTCATCATATTTTACACAGTGTTCATTCCAGAACAAGTTTCCAACCATGAGAAAGATGTGTTCATTTTTCTCAGATGGTTGGGTTAGGCCCTAAATGTGTCTTTAGAGGCTGAAACCAGCACTGGCTACTCTTATGAATATAATAAAAATGTTAATAAGATTGGAATAATGAAGGGGAGATATGAATCATAAGGAGGGTAATTGGTGAATTTGAAATTGTAGAAATATTATTAGCCAAAAAAGGTTCAGAATTTTAAAACCAATGATTAATCACTTGCAAGGTCCTGGTTAACCCTGGCATTTAAGTAGAGTTTTATGTTGCCTGTGTCATCAGTAATTCAATATGCTCACACAATCATGATACTTTCATGTTTTTTTCTGTATTTGACTGTCCTAGTCAGCTTCAACCACACACTGGAAAATGTACAAGAAAATGTGGCATTGCAGCACTATTTCTTATTCATATCACCAGGCCACATGAAGACAGCTCAAATCAATTCAAAATTCCAGATGTTGCAGTTAAAAATAATTTGCAGGGAGAGCAGGTAAAAGGAGTAAAAACATGTGCAAGATAAATATAAAAGAATTCTACTTGGAAAGTCTTAAATAACAATTTCCTAAGAGAAAGAGCATTTGAATTTGGATGGTTTGACAGTGTGTAGATGTGAGCAGTTTCATTTCTTATTATTCATTTTTCATAATCCCTTCTCTGTCCAGGCCTGTGGCTTGTGTGCACATTCCTACTGCATGTGCAAACTTCCACAAATACACATGGAAATTTAAATCTATAAGGAAAGAATATATTAGAAGCTTCTTTAATCGTGGCAGTGTTTGGGTGTCAGGTGTATGTCCTTTTGTGATTGAGCTTTGTCATCTGACACTCTTCAGCCTGATATTTTTCACTGCCCTCTTGACAGCTCCAGCTTGCTGCTTACAAAAAATATGCATATTTAAATTATCTGAATCAGAATGAACCAGGCCAGCAAAATCTGTTTTAAACAGCTTCAGCTGGCTGAACTCTTTTGCAGCCAAGTTAGGGGGCATTCAGAGGAGCAAATTGGCTGGCAGATCTGCAAGGGCTGTAGTCTCCTGCAGAGACATGTCAATGAGCAGCAGGCAGCAGAAGGCAAGGTCTTCTGCTTGCCTGGAGTCTGGAGAGTGTCTGGACAATTCTCAGCCTAAGCCAAAACTTGCCTGTTCTTAAGCCAACTTCACTAGTACCTTGTCAGTAAGCAGAGACCCCGACTCTGAACCAAAAAAATGCTTAGGTCAAAAAATCTTTTCCCATATTCAGCCCCCTTACAGCTCTCTACACAGTCTAATCTATCTCTTCTGTCCTCAGATACTGCCAGACACACATATTTTTGTGTTAATTTTAACTTGCAGATTTCTCATTACTCTCAGTTTCCCCAAAACCCTCCTCAGATATACAAATACTGAGTCCTTCAGGCAGTTCTTCACAGATGAAAGCCATTGTTTTTGCATTGGTGGGCAGAGATGCAGGATCTTCCTTGTCCCCTTTTCTTAGGAGAGATATTGTTCATGTCTTGTTGCTCCATGCTGTGAGGGGAAGTGATTGACCAAGTCCATGGTCTGGTAAAAACTGAGCCCAGAGGCTGGCACAACCTCCCCTGTGATGCTTGAAGGAATTCTTCTTGTCTTGAGGATACATGAAGTGATGAACATCTTAAAATTTTAGGTTGTGCTGACTTCCATGGATATTGCTACAGCACTTATTACTACACTTGCCAGGATTCATATAGAGATTATCTTCATGTAGAAGTCTCTTCCCCCTGCTCTGCTGATGGTGAAGATGCTGAGGAGATCTGCACTCTCACCTGGTGCCAGAGCAGAAGCAGAGCTCTAGACCACTGCAAGACAGTTATAGCCTGCTAGAAGTTTCATGGGTAGCTCAGAGCAAAGCTTGGTTACTCTCTGAATATCTCAATGGCAGGAGGGAAGTAACTTCTCCAGCTTCAGCACACGATGAGCTCGTTGTGGCTGGGGTGAGGAGGTGGCTGGAGGTGAGCTGCCAGGAAGGTGTGCAGCAGAGGGCAGCAGCTCACAAGCACACACACACCTGCAGCCACAGCTGCCACACCTAACACACCCCAACAACACTTCCCATCAAACACAGACTGGCAAGTTTTGGATCTCTGCAGTAAGTGGATCACTTTCAGTCTGAACATGTGAGTTCATAAAAATGAGTTCCTCATACTGGGCAGAGGAGCAGGGCTCTTTGCTGTGTTTTGCTTCTGTGATGCAACCTGCTCAAGAGGTGCTCAAGAGTTCTGTGCTGGCTTTAGGGCAATAAAAGATACATTTTTACAAAAGAAGCAGGGGTATTTATTCTGAGAGCTCGCGTGCATACCTTGATCAATTTTTAAACAACCAGCTCTAACAAGACCAAGAGATCAGAAAGTGTTTTGTAGACCAGAAAACTGATCATGATGCTGGACTCACCAGTCAGTTCGTCTTCCTGTTTGGTGGATTTTCACAGTCTGCCTTTCTGAGGCTGCCCTAATAACCACAACACACCACTCTGAGGAGTGAGACATTACTTTAGGTATGAGTCAGGTTCTCTTTGTACAGGAAACTATAAATACCATTTCTTTCTATGAAACAGAGATAGAGGTGTAGGGGATAAAAGCCTGTGTGCATTATGGGCCATTTCACCAGTTCTGAGGTTTCAAAAAGTTTGTGGGAGCCTTCCTCCCAAGAGTGTTCTTGAAGCATATTCTCCCATGTCAATAAAGGGTGCTCTTGTCATTGATGAGAATGATTCTGGTGTTTGAAATGTAAGCAAAATTATTCTGAGCCTAAGAGTGAAAATCAGGCTCAGATATCAAATTTCTTCAAACTTGATGCTAGTTGTATTTAGTCTCTGTACTGCTTGATAATAGAGTTTGCAGCCAGCTGGAATCAAGTAAATTCATACATTTTTTTCCTTAATCTGCAAATTATTTTGATCCAGCGTTTCAGCCTGTATCTACCTGATAAAAAAAAAAAATATTTAGTGCATTTAGAACTGCTACAGTGTGTTGTGGAACCCAAGAAAAATTCTCTTGCCCAAAGTGATGAAAGAAATATCTGAATACTTAAAGGAAAATTGTCTGCTCATAGAGAAATTATTTCTAAATGTCTAATGGCTAATTTTTATATTTTCTTCAAATTATTCCAGTAGCAATATTGCTATCCAGCTCCCTGTCTTATCCTTACTCATATAGAATTGTTAGTCTCCATGTTACTTCTCAGAAGTAAGATTTTTCAGAATACTTGCATAACAAAATTAATTCCTTTTTAAATTATGTAATTTTAAGAACTGATTCCAAATATGGAGGAGCTTAAAAGACCCCTTTAATTTCTATGCAACCTTTTAAAATATCCCTGCATTGTTACAGGAAAAAGCTTTAAAATGCCAAGCAATTCAGTCTAAAAAAACAGAATACAAAGTAGAATATTTTTAGTATTATAAGACATCATTTAGTTATATAATCTCTTGATTTGTAAGCCTGTATCAGTATCCTTTAATAAAAACTGAGTGCTTATTGTCTGCAGTGGAACCATTCACAGTTTAAGACTCTAGCAAGCAAAAGCTACATAGGAAAAAAATGAGTTACTGCTGGCTCTGACTCAAATAATTTTCATGGACACCCAGGCAGGATAACAATAAATGGTGGTTTCAATGCAACCAGGAAGTGACAAGCAGCAACAAAAACTGAATCCAATTTTTCTGTGGGAATTTCCCACTGACTTCTCAGACACAATTCCATCAACTTTTGCACTGCAAAATTCTGGCACTGCATTGATAGTGCATTGAGATTCATTCCAATTTACTCAACTCCTTTCCCTCATTCCTCTGTGTGGGGAGACTTCTGTAGAATTCTAAATCATTTGAACAATGTCAGGTACAGGCAAACCTGGCAGAGTGAGTAGTCCAAAAAAAGACAAAGGATTTATCCATAACCACCTTCTCTTTCTGGCTGTATCACTCACTTTTATCAAAACCTTTTCCCAGTGAGACTTTGAAACATCTTTTAGAAAAAGTTATCCTGCCACTCATGCACCAGTACTTTCTAAGGTTTGTTTATATCAATACTTTCTGTTTTCTAACTGTGACAAACTGCAAGAATTCATTCAGATCCCATTTACACTTTTTTTAGCACACTGACAAGTCATCAATCGACCAGGGTACAATGTGTTTACGGAATTTGGAGGGATCTCAACTGAACCTGGCATAATAGAGATCAGAGTTTAGCCTGATACATAAGACCAGTAAGTTGAGTCCATAAAATTTTCTTTTTTCAGAATAAAATTGTATCCTTTGGACTGACTCATTACAATGAGTAAGATTTATTTTGTTTCATAGAGTCATAGAATGGTTTGTGTTGGACAAGACCGAAATATCCTCTAGTACCATCCCTCCTGCCATGGGCAGGGACACCTTCCACTGGACCAGGCTGCTCAAAGCACCATCTAACCCATTATTGAACAATTCCAGGGATGGAGCCCCCACAGCTTCTCTGGGAAACCTGTTCCATTGCTTCCCCACCCTCACAGGGAAGAGTTTCATTTAAACTTGGTTCCTTCAGATTAAGACCATTCTCCCTTGTCCTATCACTTCATGCCCTTATGAAAAATACTTCTCCAGCTTCCTTAAAGTACTGGAAGAAATAGTCCTAACTACTGTTTGAAAAGCATTATTTATTTGATGAAAACAGTGACCTGATTGCAAGTGAAGCATTTGTTCCTTATATCTCAAACACCAAATCTCATCTTGATTGAAGTGGGTTCATGACTGTTGAACTGCAGTAATTTATACCAGCTTTATAATTTTATGCACATTGCACAGGACAGATGCCTCTTCCATCAAAACATTAAATCTGGTGCAGACAGAATAGTTTGAATAGCTCTGAACCAGCAGACTGAGTTTATAGCACATTTGAACTTTCTGGTATACCTACAGCATTTTTGACTTGGCAGTAGTGGAACACGGTCATTCCACAGGAAGCCAAGAAATCAAATCTTCGACCAACAATGCTTCACACCTGCTTTGATCATCTTTTTGCTAACACTCACCCTCTGAGATACTTGGCAATTCAGAGTTATTTTAAATAACAGGATTCTTTTCAAATCATGATTTCATGAAATCATAACTGTCATTGTAAGAGCTCAGAGCACTATTGTGGACTCACTGCCAGCAAACTTGTCTCCACTTCAAAAGGACAGTCAATGTGGAAGACAAAAAAAAAGAAATAAAAAAGAACAGGATAAAAAGGTGTCAGTATATTACTCAGAAAAGAAAGAGGTTTCCAATGTCATGTTTTGGAGTGGTTGTAGAGTGAGATATATATAGATACATATATNCTCCACTTCAAAAGGACAGTCAATGTGGAAGACAAAAAAAAAGAAATAAAAAAGAACAGGATAAAAAGGTGTCAGTATATTACTCAGAAAAGAAAGAGGTTTCCAATGTCATGTTTTGGAGTGGTTGTAGAGTGAGATATATATAGATACATATATATATGTATCAGTTCAGATTCTCCTTCTCCACCAAAGTGCAAAAAATAAGTTAGTAATTATTCCCCAGAGTGAATTTCTTATTTCTATTTTATGTTTTGTCTTCCTGTGTCCTTATTTACTTTTAAAATTTAATCTTAATATTAATTTGAACAAATAATATCCTGCACCTCTCCTATATCCTATGTGGGAAATGAACAGACTTGAATTCATAAGCCTTACCACTCTTCCCCTTTGGAAAAGTTGAGCAGGTTGGCTTGATCCATGGTGTGAACATCCTTTGTCCTGTCCCATCCTGGACTGTCCCATCACATCTCACATGCTGTGCCTAGGCATCATCTAGCAGATTTTTGGCTGGCCCAGGCCAACACTTCCAGGAAAAGGGATCAGCTTCTCTGGTTTGCCTGATCACTAGTCCATGGGCATCATGGTGCCCTGAGCCAGTTTAGTGCAGAAGCAGAAGATTTCCAGCTCTTAGGCTTCCCGAGAAATCTCCATTTTTTATTTTCTGAGATCTGATTCTCATGCATGTTAAAGGAGAATCACAGCCAAATATCTCAAAAATGTTTATAACTCTCATAAAGACAATTAATAGCAGACATCTGAGTAAGAACAGATAGAGCATGGCTTATAAGACAAGCTAATAAAAAATACCCCATATATCACATAAAAACAAAGAGTAAATAAAGCCCCAGATCATGCCCTGTGAAAAACGTCACATCAAGAGTAGAACAAAAGTATTGATGGCAAGAAAATGAGAAAAATAAGTAGCAAGTTAAGCCATAGCCCAAAGGTTTTAATTTCATGCTTTGAAAGCCTCTTGCCTCTCCCTTTCCAATTGTTATTTCAGGTTCCTATATCCAATCATAAATTAACACTGCCCATGTCACTCAATAGCTACTCTGAGTGAATTAAACATTAGGAGAAATGCCGATCCTTGGCAAAAGCTGAAGTTCAATTTAGAGTTCAAGAAAAAAAAAATGTTGTGAATTAGGCTAATGAAGAAAATGCAGCTGAGAATGTCTTTGGATAATCACACCAAATACAGATATTGTTTTATAAAACAATAACAAATAAATGAATCAGGAGAGCATTCATAGGACCCAAAACAAAAACACCACCAGAACTGTCATTTCAAAACCAGAGCTGTGACCTGCTTTATTCACTCTCCTGACCATAAGAGTAGCCATGAACCATCACCTCCAAATGACGTAAAAAGACATTGCCTTGAGCAAGCAGAGTGGGGACTCTGAATGAATGAAGGCAGCTATGAGCTGTATTTACCTCCATCTTCTCCCATCTCTGTTTCTGGCACCTGGTATTCTCCAGACACCATGTAGGATGCCATTGCTGGAATGTGATCTGTGTGAATGTTGTTCCTTCACTTCCATGAATTATATGAAGCTTGTGTGCTCATCCCACTGCCAAACCTGTCGTGAAAACAGTGAGTGAACAAGGAGGGGTATGAATCTATGTATTGGTTAGCTTATAGAGTGCACAGTGTTCACATCTGTACTCTTTGGGTCATTGAGCCTGAGGAAAAATGTCTGTAGAGATGCAATTTTTCCTTCCCTCCAGGATGCTGTTGCAGTCAGAATATTAGCAGTGTAGGAGAGTTTTGGATAAGCTCCTCTTACCAGTGTGACGAAATTACAGACTCATACACTGCAAAGTTCAGAAACTAGTAAGAGGTGTGATTTATTCAAGAAAATCATAAAATGGTAGGCTGAGGATCCAACCATGTTACCCTTTAAGCACTCTCTTCATAATCTAGGAGTGTTCACTTTTCGCTGAATGAAAGAACCTAAACCAGCCAGAAATGGCCTTCTGTCTTTTGGTAAAACCCAATCTTAGTACAACAGGATCTTCTTTTTTTTTTTTTTTTTTGCTGACTGAACTGTCCAGTAATCAGCAGTGGAAAAGAGGCATTGAAACATAATGAAATTACCTATTAATATTATACTGCAATCACTAGAGGCACACAGCTTCAAATGATAAATCATTTGAAAATTTGGGGTTCAGAGAACCTCAGCATCTTGATAAATGCAAAGTCTGATCTCAAATACAGCTTTTATTAAAAAAGCATTGAAAAATTAATTGTAGTTTTGACCAAAACTATCACGAAAAAATGAAGAAAATTTAAAACTTGGATCAAGAAAAAAAGTATTTTTCAATTGTTTTGGGATTTTTTTCATCAGCTAAAATAATAATTACAATGACAGTCATCATGCTGTCTTAAGGCTGCTGCTGGGATAAATGGATCATTCCTTGTCTGTATTGCTTTGCTTCAGCACAGTAGGAGTATTTTATCTGCTTCCAGAATTATTTCAGACAGGGAACAATGATTACCCAAAAAAATGTTTGACTTGAAAGTAGACCACAAAGCATTTAATGAAGATTTCCGTGTTTTATCTGACAAATAATCATGAAGCCAACCAGGCAGAGAGTGTTGGAGGTTCTTCAGTCTATGATACAGAGTTAAAAATACACAGATAGTTTCACTAAGATGATATTTTCACTCTAAGTTTTTTCTTCTGCAAAGGTTTGACGTACTCCAACCAGCTAGTTTTACATCAAGCCTGTGAAAAACTAATTATAAGATCAGTTTTACAGACGGGAAACAGATATCCACAGTTTAAGGGATCTGCCAGAAGTCACAGAATGCTTGACCCACATCCTCATGAAGCTGGTGGTAGTCTCCACATTCATTCTGTAGTTATGCTTAAGCCCATGGGGAGCTGTGACTAGAGCTCAGTTAATTGCAGGGTCCTGTACGAGCGTGTAACTACTGCCATTACAGGAAACCCAGGTCATTTGTTACGCCACTGGAGCATCCAACTGATCCTGTCATTAATCACTATGACATCACAGGACATCTACCATATGGTGCAAAATAATCCCCTCCCTTGCTACAGAAATTAGATATCTTTAAAGACAAAATCATCTTTATACCGATTGGAAAGTACATTAGACTTTTGCTTACTTCTAGAACTTTGTCCTAAAATGCTGGTTAAGATGATTTGTGAAGGAAAAGTGAGACTTTCAAACACCTTCTGCAAGACAAAAGAGGGTGAGCCAATGCAAACTCTTGCTATATGCAAGTGTAACCTATCCATAACCCTAATTATATCAATCTTATCATTAAAAATCCATCCCTTCTAAGGTCCTGGGAAAATATTGTTTAGAAACAATCATTCACACATTCTTACACACAACCTCCTATTCACTTCTTTCCTTCAGATGAAAAGGCTTGTGAAAAGTTCTCCAGTGGTGACTACAATGATTCTTCAAGCATGGGCCTTTTGCAATGAACAGGATGATATCCCACCATATATTACTTAGATAGAGCTTTCCTCCCAATTCAATGCCCATTAGTTACACAGTTTTAATTTTGATGTTATATTTCAGTTATCTTAATCAGTGGCCTGGATGATAGCACACTCTGGTTTCATTGCCTTTCAAGCAGCAAAGTCATTAGCAGCTTTCAAGACTTGACAAGTCTGCCCTCACTAAAAATCTTTTCCCTTTACATAGGGAAAGTTTTGCCAAGTCTACATATTGCAATACCCTACTTTGGTGCTAAGTTTTTGCAGCAGAATCTGGGACAGCAAGTACCTTTGTATACCATATTCAAAATATCCAACTCATTCAAGGAGGAGGTGCTGATGTCAGCCAGAGCAAAACGTTAGGCATGCCCTGGTACTTTATACCAGGTTAAATACCAGAGGCTTGTTTCCATTTCTTATTAGTCCCCATACCCTTTTTCTTCAATAGGCTGCTAATAACTCACCTACTTGTAGGCTTTAGGTACCTCTTCAAGCATTGCACTGTGTTGCAGTTTGAGATTTTGGCACCCATATTTTTCTGAATTCAGCATTTAGTCTCCATGTAAAGGAGTGAGAGTGTGGGAATAGAGGGAAGCACACCTGTTGTCAGTGATCTCCATGCTTCTATAGTAAAAATTTCTATTCAGAAACCAAGTAAGTGTGATTAGCTTCCTTTGTTGCACACATTCTGGATGGATTCTGGCTTGGAAAGACTTGTAACTTAAACAGAAAATAGAAAAGGAAGGGTTTAATCACTGCTTTACTAATGGGAAACTGAGGCACGAAGAAATTAAATTCAGATAAAACACCAGATCATTCAAACCAAGGAAGAAATTGGATCAAGACCTGAATCAAGTTCCTTAACCATAGGATCATTCTCTTTTCCTCAATCTTTTGAGAAAGTCTTGATGACTATAGTAGGTTAATTTCTTTCTTCTTCATCTTACACAGAAGCATAACTGGAATTCCAAAAGTTCTATTTGATCAGACTCAATTTGGCTTAATTATGAGCACAAATGTTTCAATAATTTATTCTTATTTCTCCACCACAATAAGTCAAATACATAAAATCTTACGGTACTTCATTTTGAAAGAGAAAGCTTATTGGAGAAATAATGCAAACCATGTGATGTCTCTTCTCTGTTTACAAACTTGCTGAAAACTCTATTTCCCAAGAAAAAGAGGGTTCCTCATGTATAACCAAGTCCAGATTCTTATTTCATTTGGTTCAAACATATTGTTAACATCCTGCAGTATTTCATATATATTTTGCATACATACATAAGGCTCCAAGTTAAAAAAATTCTCCACATCTATAGCTGTAATTGAATTTGACTTAGAGTGAATATTCATTACTATCTCTCCTAAATCTGCATCAGCAGGAATGAAACTCAGTTGAATAATGGTAACCTGTTTAGATGTTTAGAGGCATTGAATCAGTATTTTAAGGTGATAGAAATGCAGCCAAACGTAAGTCAGACTAATAACTTTCCATCAAATTACTAGAAGATTTATGCTAAAGGACTACATGTTAAAGCAGATAAAATATAACGGAACTTTTGTGCACTTGTAGTTTAAGAAACAGACAGTAGCTCCTGCTGCAGGGATGTGTTGCTCTCTTCTTCTAGTTGAGAAACTCAAAAAACATAACTTCTGCTGTCTTTCCTCAGATCCACAAAATAGATTTTAAAATTACGTCTTATAGGAGTAACTTTGATGTTGATTTAACATCTATGAAAATATGTTACACAGAGGTGAATTTGTCAATTGGAGCAATGGTGCATATCCATGACTATTTACCTCCCTGGCAGCTCTTCAGTGTGTCCAAGGGGTAACAGAGGGTATACCCAGAGAAAACAAGACAGATATTATGACAGGGATCAGATGTGTCCCCACAGAACAGAATTGTGACCTGAAAGACTTTCTGACATGCACTAAGCCCTCAGGAAGCTGAAAGTGTTCCAAGCATTTGTCAAAAACACATTTTCACAGAATCACAGAATGGGTCAGGCTGGAAGGGACCACAATGGGTTGTCTGGTCCAGCTCAAGCAGGGTCATCCCAGAGCACATGGCACAGGATTGGCCCAGATGTTTCTTGAATACTTCCAGTGAAGAAACTTCACACCCTCTCTGGGTGATCTGTGCCAGTGCTCAGTCACCCACATATTAAAGTCCTTCCTCATTTTCAGGTAGAACTTCCTGGGCATCATTTCCTGCCCATTTCCCCTTGTCCTGTTGCTGGGCACCACTGAGCAGAGCCTGGTCCATCCTCTGACACCTCCCTACAACACTGCCAGACATTGATGAAGTCCCCTCTCAGTTTTTTCTTTTCTGGGCTGACAGCTCCCAGGCCCGGCTCCCTCAGCCCTTCCTCACGAGAGAGGTTCTCCAATCACCTTTGTTGTCCTCCACTGGACTCACTCCAGGAGCTCCACATCTTCCTTGCCCTGAGGAGCCCAGAACTGGAGACATCACTCCAGGTGAGTCCTTGCCAGGGCTGAGCAGAGGGGCAGGATCACCTCCCTCCATCTGATGACAATGCTCCTCCTGATGCACCCCAGGGTACCACTGGCCTTCTGCTGGCTCTGAGAAGTGTTTTGTCCAAGTACATCGAGGAAATCTATTTCATCAGTCATGTCCAGTGAATTTTTATTTTACTGGTAAGCTAAAGATCTCCCAGCTGCCAGGAATTTTGGTTCAGGGATAGGTGACTGAAATGCTTTGCGGAAGGACAATCTTTTTGTTATGTATTTGTAATAAGTTTAAATGGTCTGAAGCACTCACAATAAGATGGTTTCTCAAATTTAAAAGCACTTCCTTTCATTTTCATAGATAGGTAACTATAGCTTACACAGCTATATAAATATGCAGTAGACATATAAAGGTATATAAATATAACAGCAATTAAATAAAATAAAATTTTATTAATAAATATTTGATTTAGATAAATCAAATATTAACTTTGGATCAAAAATTTGATGTGCTTCATTCTGCAATTTTCCTATCAGCATTTTTTAAAATAACATGCTTGTGTCAGTCAGTTAGACTTACCAGAAATATAAATTTTCTCATGTTAATCAACTGTTTGTCTTTTCCTGCTTGAAGAGTGTGTAACCCAGGTAACTAATTGCTTTTTTTTAAGCTTTCTACAGTACTCATAAGCTTTAGTTATTTCAGTAAGTAAAATTCTGTATTACTACAGCTGAGATAACATTCTTTGAGTTCAGTGCTGGTGTAACATCTGGAAAATTAATTAATTCTACATTAATAGTAACTTGTAGTCTAGCTTTTCAGGTCCTTAGCATATTGCTTATGGAGAAGAAATTCTCCCTACTTATGCATTTTTCAGATGATTCCATCTTAAAACAATCAATGACATCATCTTCCTCTTTTTAAGGCAATTATATCTCTATATCCTCTGTAACTGATTAATTGAATAATCCAGGGATAGTATTAGAATACAGTGCTAAGAACAGGAATGTAGAAATGGCCAGGCTGGGTCAGAAGTCTTGCTGTCCTGCCTCTAATGGCAAAAACCAGCAGGGCAGAAGAAGCAATATGAAAATGAACTTCTAGTGGAAAAGAAATTTGGCCTACAGAGATTGACCAGCAGTCATTGTCTAGACTGTTTGAACTTGCAGTTTTCTCCAGAAAGTATATCAGATCTGAAACATACTGTATGGAAACACAGGGGTTAATGATAAATAGGTGTATTTGTGTAGCTAGGTGAATAAGGGGAATTTTAGGAGTACTAATGGCAGTTAATTGCCTTGGAGTAAACAATCTTTAACATTTGAAAATCCTTCCCAAGCCCATATGCCACAAGTCACTAAACGAGTCTTGAGTTTCAGCAGTGATTAAATTTCACTTGTGATGACCAGCACCTCTGCAAACCAGGCCAGCTTTTTCTGTCAAAGACAGATGACATTTATCTCAACCAAGCATTTAATATATATTAAAGAATGCTTACCAACCATGTCTGAAAGTGCAAGCAAAGGAAGGTCTACATGCTACATGTAGGACATTAGCACAAGTTAAGTAAATCTAGGTCTAAAACTGAGAGTGGAAAGCCCTGTTTAGCTGATGAGTCTGATGTCTGAGGGCTGCTCCTGTTTCAGCTGTACATATTTACAGGTAGCTGATGTCCTGCAGCTGCTTGTACCCAGCAGAATGGTGTTGTAGACAAAGATGAGTTTAAGTCAACTACTTTGTGGCCAGTCATTTGCCTTGATGGTAAGGCCACTTTCTTTTTGGATTTCAGCTGTGCTTAAGTAGTAGGAAGCTACCTGGGCTGCTTCCATGCACATGCTGACGACTAAATTAATGCAGCTTAGGAAACAATGAGTTAAAGAAGAAAGTGCCCAATTTCCTAAGCTGCTGGTTACTGAAATTATATATAAAGCACAAGGGAGTCTGGATGTCAACACAGGATACAGGTAAAACAAGATTCCCTCCTGAAAACTTTTATTACGTCTAATTTCTTAAAGGAAAAATAGAAATGGTGAGTCATTTGCAGATTTTTTTCAGATAAGCATGAAATGCATCCAACAAATAGCATAGCCAGGTGCTACATCCTGTGTTATGTCCGTCAAGTCCACAGCCAGCTACTTGTGGGTGGGGGAATGTATCCAAAAACTCCATGTGAAAGGTTGGAGTGGTATACAAATGCTTGAGATACACTATTTCTATATATTAAAAATGAGTCTGTGATGCAGCATGATTCACCTCTTAGGTGTATGCTCAGGTCAGTTCCACTAGTTCAGAATCATTATCACAGCCAGCACCTGCCATGCTCATTTCCCTGTGATCAGAAATCCAAATGTAGAAGTTGCTGTGAATTCAGTTAAAATAAATTAAAATAAAGCTTCTCTTTTTTTTTTTTTAATTGTTCTACAAGACTCCAAGCTATAAATTTGTATTTGGCTTCCAGAAATATTCTGCTTCCTAGAAAAGTGGATAAGCATACTTAATCTATGAGGTCTTTCTCCACAGCATTCCCTGGTTTTGTCTAATAACCGTGAGGAACAGCAGAGGGATTCCTGACAGGATTTCAGATATGTAATCAAAAGTAAGGCTGGAACAAGCCAGCTCTGATGAAAACAAAACAAAACAACAACAACAAAAAACAACAAACAAACAAACAAAACAAAAAAAACCCAAACAACAACAACAAAAAAAACCCAAACAAAAACAAAAAGCAACCTTTTCTGGGCTTGCAGCTCTCCTATTTGAACTTTGTGAACCCCAGATAGCCCAGCTGATTCCTCCAAATGCCAAGTATAGTTATCATTGTTCAAGTCTATTTCCAGAGAACACCACATGAGGCATTAAAGCACAGAATGCATATTTAGTGTGTTACACACTGTTGGATGAAAGCCTACATCTGTTCCTTGAGCTGACTAGACAAAAATGGGTCAGAGTGAAGGGAATAAAATCACTAACACAGATCTCTCATATGTAAAACAAAAAATACAGAAAACTTCTGACCTTTAACTAGAGCATTTCTAGTTCCTCCTGCCTATGCCTCCACCAGAACACAAGTGCTGAAGCAGCCCCACAGAATGCTGGCTGTTTCTAAGAACTGAGAAAGTTCTTCTCAGAAGAGAAGAAGGTTGATGCAATTTGGAGGCTGCAGATCAAAATACATTTTCAAGGAAAGTGTTTTGTAATCATCACAGCTCCCTATGCTTAGCTCAAATTCTACTGCGCACAGAGAAAACTGAGAGGATGAGCACTTCTCAGCCAGATCATTTTCCTGGGAGAACACCTTTATCTGCTGCTGACAACAGATGGGAGCTCTGGCAGGGATCCTCATCTCTTTTTCCTGACAATAGGAGGTTGTTAAGATCTCATTTACATCCATTTCAAAATGCTTCAGCAAGGGAAAAATTATGTGTCATTTCCCACCTGCAGTGGGGGAAACTGAAGCATGTGAGGTTATGTGCTTTTTCATCATTACTAAAGTCAAGCCTCAGATCTTCTGTTGCAATCCCATTTGCTTGCTCTGAAGGTGTTACAGCTTTTAGTCTGAACAGAGCTTTGTGCTCTCTTGTTCTCACAGAATACTTGGGAGAGATCCTTCATAGAGACTTCACTCTATTCTTGATTTGTGATCTTGATTTGTGATTTTGCTTTGCTTTTTAAGGCTATTAAAAAGATGATCAGTCTTACACAGGTCATTGTTTGAAATCATAGCTGAATACTCGGATGTATCAGAAGTCAGGCTGCTGATAAGGAGCAGAGGACTGGTCCTAAGAATTTTGTGAAAAATCTCTCAGGAAATCCGTGGTAAACCATCCCTGAACTCAGGGGTTTCAAGTCCCTATCTTAATTTGGACTCAGGGTTGTTGTCAAGGCTCTCTGGGTGTAGATGCCAAGATTGTACCTCTCCTTATGAGTTCTAGGTAGTTGTAGCTCACACATTCCTTTGGTTTGGGTTCATGAGAGACACCATATGCATTGTCTGCCCTTCGCAGATGAACAAGAAAAAAGTGAGAACAATGCCAACTTTTAAAATAATTATTATACATATGACATATTAAGACTTGTTAAAACACAATACTAATTCAAGGAATAATGTGGAAGTGAAAAACATGGAGAAATCTGTATGAACCATGTTATTGAAAGACAATCAATATCCATTTCAATTTAAATTAAGGAAAAAAAAAGAGGTACAGTGGATTAATGATGTATAGTTTTCCAAAGGTAACTGAGATCAGTGCATATTTGTCTGAATCTCTGTGTGCAAGGGACCACTCCTGTGTTAGGACTGAGGCTAGCTTGTGTCTGGAGCCAGAACTGTCACAGCAGAACTCCAAGAAACAGCAAAGTCTCTGGGTGAGCAGAAGGAATGAATATGGGCAGAGACAGCAGTCATGAGTTGCTTGCATTTGCATTCTGATGTGACAAAAGTGGATTACCCAGCTGAGTCTAAAAGCTGCTGATTTAGTAGAATGAGGAGACACCTTTGCTTGTGATTGACTCTGCTCATTATAAAGAATAGCTTTATGAAAGTGGCCCCCAAAAGCCATTGAATACAACAGAGAGGATCCAGTTGATATCATTGATCATGGATATGAAATAAAACCAAATTTGTGTAAAACTCACAGGGCTACATATCAGGGACCCTTAGCAGAAAGCAAAAGGGAAAATACCTGTCACAGCCACAGCGCTGCTGACTAGAGATGGTGAGAAAATGAATCATCAGTACTGCCATGTGCTATCGCTCTCTGGAAATTTTCAGTGAAAATGAAAACAATGAAACAATAACTGCATAGAGAAATCCAGAGTACAGCCAGTCTCCCACACTCAGAAAGGGACGAGGTAGTGGCACAAACATGCAAGACAGTTTCAAAGACCATAAAATATACCAGTACTTTCTCGGGAGAGTTCATAGTTTTAGCAAAGAAGTCAAAACTGAGGTGTTCTGACTGAGTGCTATTTTTCTTGTAGATCCTGGAATACTTTACCTAGAAAGTTAAGTCTCTTGTTCAGTGGCCTGTACTGTAATGAACCATACTCTTTTTTGTTAATAAGTGGGAAGGATGCAATGGAGACAGTCTTTGTGGTGAAGTTATGTGTCATGGGATGCATAACATGTCTTAGGAGAATACATTAAAAAAATAAGGAGGTGAAGAAATGTGTGGAACATTGGCCAGGTAATTCTAAAGAAGTGTTTCAATCTCTTATCTGACTAAAATATTTTGTTGTTATAATTAAAGAAGTCCAGCATGTCCAACAAAAATATATTGTAAGAGGAAAAATCCTTTCTTTAAAAAAGAAAAAAAAGAAATTTCTTAATTGGAAAGCTGTTTCAGTACTATTTTAGCCTGAGAAAGTCAAGATAGACGATTGTTAATATACTGTGTTCTCTACATTTTGCAGGATAAGACCAGAACCTTCTTTCCCTCCAAAATTAGGGGTTCCAGTATCTATCTTTGTCCTTTAAGGTGGTGTAAGCCGCCAGCTGGATTTTGAGGCTCTGTAATTTTTTATCCAGGTATAAACATGCAGTATGAAATGTTTCTTGTCTCAGAAGAATGTGGGGCAGTATATACACACTCCACTCCTGAGAAGGGTTAAGAAAGCTGATAGCAGGGATAGAGAAGGAGGGACCCTATCAGCAGCTTGGATCTAGTTATATGTGAGTATTTGTGAAATGAGATTAAAATCAGTGGACGGATAATATCTCTGTGTTTGTGTCTTGCTGAAAAAGCAGCCTTTTCCTCTCCCTTTACGTCACTGTCAGTGTCACAACTGTGAGTGCAACCACATGAAAAGCATGAGAACTGCCAGCTTTGATGGTCTGCACTCCGCTTTCCACAGCATCGTGTAGGAAAGTACGTGGGACGCTCGGCCGAGCCAGAAGGCACACGAGCAGCTCTCTGTCCTGAAGTGTCACCTGTGCAGGGGACACTGGTGGTGTGCTGCTTCTTCGTCATGGCAGAGTCAGAGCTGTGGTGAAAGGGCTGCACAGTCCCACCTTTCTCCCCCACACTGTTTGTGAGGCGACTGTAGAAAAACGTGGTATTAGTAACCCATCACCTCTACTGGTGAATTATCAGCAAAAATAATTAATAATCAGCAAAAATATAGTCTGGTTGTTTCCTTTAAGGTATGCAAAATGACCTTAAAGATAATTTAATGTTAGCATTCAAAGCCTTTCATATATCTAGCTTAGAGGGACATGGTTAGCACAGATTTTCAATTAGCTCTCAGAATTGGTGACCTCAAGGATGAACGATGTGGGACAGACACTACTGGGAATGGCTCTTCCAGAGTTCAGAGAAATGCAGATGCTGAAGCAGTGACACACCAGTCGCTCATTAAGTACAGCAATGTACAGCATCAAGTTTCAGGTCAGACATGTGCTGGGAACAGAGACACACAGCAGCTCATACACAGTATGGGCTCCAGTGGAAGCTGAAAAACTTATGCAAAAAAGATTACCCTAACTAAATATTTCTTTGGTCAGGAAATAAACCAAAATTCTCTATGTAAAGTCAGTCACAAACAACCAAAACTTCCTGTAAATCTTCTTATGGTCTTGTTGTAGCTATTTATCTGCTTTTTAGAACTCAGAATGAGCAGGACTGTGAATTTTATATGACAGTGATAACTTCATATATGCTAATATACCAGTAAGCATTGTGGGACCATCATTCTTAATTTAAGTCTAAGTGCAATATAATTCTCAGTGTAGGATGTGTGTACCCTTTGCAGCTTATTGCCTTGGGCTTAATAATGGTCAAATATTAAGGAACTTTTCAATTTAGACCAGACTGATTCCTCAAAATATCATGCTGAAGCTTTTCCTGTCTTTTAGTTTTCTAGAGCTGCTCTTAATTTTCACTTTTAGTCCACAAGAAGTCATGGAAATGTTGTGAGGAAATTCAGATTCTCTGAGAATTGTTTCCAGCCAGATAAAGACTGCAGTAGACCTGCAATGTTCAGTTCTATTGGATTTTTACCTATGGCTTCCACAAGTCTTAAATTCAAATGAACTTTCAAGACACATCTAAATTGCTAGATGCTTCTCTGACCTGTATCTAACCTCTCAACCTTTTGTGGCTGACACCATCACTTAATATCATCTGTGCCTGTGTATGCACACCATGGATAGATGCATACACTGCTAGGACATCATTCACTTTTGTTTTTTTTCCCCTTGTGCCCCATTTACTCTTCATGGAGAAGTTTATTCCCCTACATCATCAGTTTCTGGGGCTGCCTGCCCTCCAAGGATGACAGGTTGAGGAGTACAATCTGTTTGGTTATATGCCAGGAAGAAAAAAAATCTAATTTTAGCAAACAAGTGTTGATACAAAAGGTCACCAAAGTCTGTCATCTCTTACATGGGAATTGGGAATGAAGCATTGTAAAGTGGGGATGTTGCCAAGAATATGACTCTAATGGCTTTACATACTGTCAGTGACATGTGGGAGGGGCAAAGGCAAGTGGATGGAATCCTTGAAGGACAGGGGGTATCTTGCCCTTGCTGATTTGGAGAGAAGGATAATACATATATAAAATATATAGTGACCTTTACAAGAGAGGTAATAAAAGCAAAAGTAAAACATCAGTTCCAGTGATTTGAAGGAATGAATATTCCTGGCCAGATGGTAATTTAAAAGCTTTTTCTTTCAAAAACATCTCTTTTTTTTTCTTTCAAAAGTGAAATTTATCATGAAGGTATAGCTTTCTGAAAAAATTCTCTATCCTAAACATTTTCTGCATTTTTTCATTTGTCCTATCCCCATTTGCCTGGGCCAGCATGGCTGACAGTTAGAGAACTCTTTCAATATCTACAGTGAGAACTGCTCTCTTTGTTTAAGAGATTGGCTAAGGGAATGAGGAATGGAACCATTTCAAATCCTGCAGCATGAAATCAACACCAAACTTTTTATTTTTTTCAAATGTTCCTTAAAAAAAAAAAAAAAAGAAAGAAGAAAAAAGAAAAACCCAGCACATTGCTTTTTATAGCATTTTCCTTCTCAAATCCTGACTTTAATGAATTTGACCTCACCCACGCCCACTGGGAGGCAAACAAGACCAAGGTCAGTTACTATGTTCTTTGTTTCAATGGGAGATCGCCCTGCTTGATCCTTAAGTTTGTACCTACGAAACTCAGCTATTCTGGCTAAGTCTACACCAGTAAATTAATGTGCCCAGTACTGGTCTAACAATGTTAGTGCATAGACAGCCTCCTTTCTGTGCCCAGGAAGATTTTCTGGCACTGTTTCATTTATTGGCTCATTTGAAAAGGTCCTGGGCCCCTCCTTGAATGAAAATACTCAGTCACTGCCCAGCCAACAGACCCTCACAGTCTCCAGTACTTCAGATGTACATCTGCTGATAACTGGTTTGATTACTTTTAGTTACTTCTGGAGGACACCTTAGAAAAAGATTTGGGGATTGGTGTTTGAAAAGCACCGTGTGACCCACCCAGTCTGCAACCCTGCCCTCAGTATGCCCCAATTCTTTCTTTCTCAAATTCCCAGAAAGATCTGATTGTTTTCATCCTCTGAACTGCTAAGGGTGAAATACATTTTTTATGTAGTCTATCCTGAGACTTAGACCATGGGAGAGTTAAGAAAAATTATTTAAATTTGTCCAAAATAGAGAATGAGAAAACTCAAAGTAAGCAAAGATAAGGGGCAAGAAGGGAGAGGGGAAAACCCTAAACACGTTTCTGATCAGAAGTACCAAGTGAAATTTATGCTAACTGATAGACCTGAGAACAACCAGGATCTATTGCCCTATGTCCACTGAAGTCAGAGATACCACTTGAGATTTTAATATTAGACATAATTTCCTGATTCCTTTCCTTATCATAATCTTTAAATTGCTTGCCAGGTTCTAGGAGAAGCCAGTACAAGCACATTTTTAATAGAAATCTCTCTGGTGACTTCCCCTCTTCTCTCCTTTTGTGCACACGCACACATTTGCTATATATAAAACCAGCTTGGTTAAACTGATAGAGCCAAGGTCATAATTTCTCAGGGAAATGGCAGACTAATGGAAAAAAGGTTATAAATATAATAAAACATGAGTCCTGTGACATTTGCCAAGGACAATAGTTTCATAATAAACTATTGGGCACTTTGAAGCCTTTCAATTAGGCCCCCAAAAGACATCCTGAATCATCAGCAGGGAGGGGGGTGGGAGCAGGAGATGTAGGGGAAACCAAGAAAACTTTGAAATAGCCAGGGGAAAATATGCCTGTGGTTTCCAAAGTGGCCTGAGCTACTAATGCTCTCTGACGAGTTGAAGGATTAAAAGTTCAAGAGGGCAGGTCACGTCAGGGCACCAAGGTCATTCAGTGCTGTGACCTAGGAAATACTGACTGGTCAGAGAGTGAACCCTTCCACAGCATGTTACCAATTAGTGTTTAATGACCAAATGTGGAATGCATTAGTGCCTCTGAGAACTGAATATGTTTTCAAAGGGTCCAAGATGTTCTTTACAAACATTCCTGTGTGGTTTGATTCACACTGTGTTTGGGGAAATCTTCAAGCTTTGTCCAGACTACAAAGCAGATATGTTGCAAATTCCAGTGGATGTAAGAATGGAACAAACATGGTCTAAATTTCTAAAGAGACAAAAAGTTTCAGCTCAAGGACCCAGGAAGGGCCTCTAGGAGTTAAAAAGGAGATTCTCCTGTCATTATTCAGTGGCTAACATGCTTGGTACTTAATTCAAGAGTAAAGAGTATGCAGATTCAATGGAGCTCTCTCAGTTTATACCAGCTGACAAACTAGTCTGTGCTCTAAGACCTTGCTGTTATATAGGCCTGATGTTGCAAACTCTTCTTAGCATACACATTGTTTTCACAACACATCACACTTGCAAATTGCACACGTGAATAGATTTTAGGAAGAATACAGGGGAAAGAAGGAAGGAAAACTCACTAGAAACCAAAGCCTTGGGTGTACCTTCCTAAAGTCGAAAGAAAAGGGCAAAGAATTAGGCCAGAATCAGCATGCTTCACTGATCCATAAGCTTCCACTTCTCCTCCCATTCTAACCTGACCCTCAGTTGATCTTCTCCCTTCCTTTAATCCTTTTCAATTCCATACCATTTACTACTTACAACATTTTTTTCAGGCCTTTCTTTTTCAGCCTCATTTTCAAAATTTTATCTTGCTTCTCTCTTCAACTCCTTCTAACTTCTGAGGAATCTTTATTCCTACTTGCTTCCCAAAATACATGCATAAGGCTGACTCACCTCCAGGTCATATATTGGGCTAAATTTTGTGTCCACTGCATTTTAAATGCATTTTTTCAACAGGGCCTCTGTCTGAATGTTTATTTCTTTTGAGCCATGCTACAGCGAGAGATCAGGAAGCCCAGTCTTAACTAGTGAAGGGCAAAAGCTAAAGGATAGGGCTTCTTGCTTCTTGGTTCATTCTGTTCCATTTTATTTATGTTATCTGAAAGTGGTATAAGGTATTTCCAAATATCTCTATCTTCTAAAGGGATGATTCTCTCAGTGTATATGCTACAGAAAATACAAGATTGCTTTCTTTAAGACATCCTCAAAAACCTTGGTAAGGGTCAATGGGGGAGTGATGGACCCATTTTGGTAGTGTATGGTAATGATGCTTGGCTGGACTGCCCTTGGAAAAGCCAGCTAGTTTGGAACTGCCTCTAGGACGTCCCAGGAATAAGAAACAATCACTTAAAGTCTCGATGGCATCTCTCTCTCGGCTCAGAAAAAACACACTGAAGTGTTTCACATCTGTGGAAACAGACCAATAGTGATGCTGTGCTCCTTCCTCCTCCATGCAAACACAAGGTACAACAGTTTGCTTTAAACAATGTATATGCATGACTTCTAGTTGTCCGGAAAAATCTGGAAGGTCAAAACTTGGATGAGAAGATGATGGCATTCATAGAATCATAGAATTTGATAATGATGTTACAGTAGAAGGTGTAGGAAGGTGCAGGTCTGTGTTTATATAGGAGAGCACAAATCATCCACAGACTAGATTTTTCATCCCTAGTCTACCACAGGGCTGTCACAGAATCCATACATTAATGATGTATAAATAGCCCTTGTGTAGTGTTACATAAAGCCCATTCCTACAGGGATTATAAGATTTTGTACATCTCTATGCTAGGATGCTTGAAAAAAAATTTCATGGTTTATTATATAAGGAGACTTGGGTAACAAAATTCATCCTTTAGATTTATTTGAGGTCTTAGCTGATAGAATATAGTCAGACACACAAATTGGGGATTTTTCTGGCTGTAGAGGAAAAAAACATAATTCTTAGGAGTTTTTAGCCCTGTTTGTCTAACTATGTAATAGGTGTTAGGCACTAGAACAATTTCAAAGTTAGCCAACCTGAACAAAAATTGCTTTTCTTCTGATTTTATCACTCTCTTCATACATAAATATAAATAATTCATGGCTTCTCCACTCATTTATAGATTCTTCCAACCACCATCCCTTTCCAGCTGTTCACGTATTCACAACTACATGGGTACTTCCTAGAACAACTCTGAGGCACAGTCAGACAGGATGCTACCATTTTGGATGAGCAGTTTAAACAGCACACCTTTAAATGCCTACTTTTATTCAATTTTTGAAGGTTGAGTTCTTCTAAGACAATTGTTTTTAAATTAACAGGGAGTGGCAAACAGATCAAAAGCTTGGCCTGCATGAATATTCTCTATTAATAGGTTTGATTTAATTTCTTTGTTAGGAAAAGGCATCCTGCTAGCAGTGATATGAGTTATTATGCATTCATGTGATAGGAATAGTCATCTATGTGTGTCTCATAGCACATCCAATGCTTCTTGAGCCAGAATATAGGCCCAGCTCACTTTCAGAGATGCACGTTACAGAGGATATAAAATAGGCTTTAGAGTAAAATACAACCTTCAACTTGTAGTCTCTGATTCATTGGAAAGGGTGAAATTCCATGTCTGGCTCTTGAAAGACAGACCAGAACTCAGCCCCCCAGGATGTTGAAAAGTTGCTTTTCCGTATTCTTTTCTAATTGCATTGGAATATTTCTAGTCTGCAGAGCACTGGCATGTTGTTGGATACACAAGCACACCTCCAGTCCAGCCCACATATTTTAAAACTTCCCAGGTATCTGGATTCACAGGACCATCTCTGTTTTCCTTCCAAAAGCTTCTGTGGCTGAGCCACCCATCACCCATCATGTTCACGGCTGGAGGATGTGCATCAGAGCTACATTTCAGTGTGAGGGTAGAAGAAGGATCACTGACTCAGCTGACTTGACCACGTGCAGCTGACCCTTTCATTCAGGGGCTGTTCAAAGTTGCAGCTGTTGAGTGCCAGTGATGTTAATGGCTGTGCACTCAGGCAGCAGCTCGTAAGGAAATTCACGAAATGTCTGCTCAGACTTTACTGCTCTGTTTCCTGAGCTGCTGGAGATTGCAGTTTGTGAGACACTGCTGTCAATTTTCACTGCTCGTGGGGACTCATAAATAGAGCATCAGGTGTTTCAAGAATCATAGGGTGGCACTGAAGGATCAAGAAAAAATTAGGGACAGTAGTAACTCCAGAGACAGTTTAATTGAACAGTGAGATGGGATGGACCAAAAGCTCAAGAATCACTGTTGAATTTAGGAAGTAGTGATCTGATTCTTTGTTACATCACATTTTCTGTGAGACCCTGAGCAAACTTCATAAAGCTGATCGAAGAGAGTGGTCAGGGTAGATCTCAAGAGACATCCTTGCTCAGCTTGGCTCTGTCCACCACTGCAATGGCTGCTGTGAATTGACTGCTGTGAAGCCACTGCAAGACACCTTGCTGCAAGTCTTGTTTATTAACAGGAATAAAGGATCCATTAGATCTTCCCAAGATAATATACATTTAGGGGCAACATGATTGGCAGTGAGAGACTTCAAAGGGAGGTCAAGAACAGTATGTTGATTTTAAGTATTAATTCATGTAGCATGAAAGCAAAATCTTCATAATTGCAGAAATGGTAGAATACGCCATTATGACCATGTGCTCTTACTTTCACCAGGCTGGGTCACAAGCTGAGCCCTCTCCAGTTCCCTGGTTAATGCTGAGAAGTCTTGCAATGGATGGCAGTGTTACACTATTACAGCACCTGGTGATTTCAAGATTCCAAGTGGCAGTGGCTGGTAAGAGTTCTCCTTCACCTACATGAGACTGTACATGGCAGACCACCACTTGATAAGAGAGGGCTGCTTCCTCCTCCAATCTGCTCCTCTCCAGCCTGTGGAAAATCTGCTCTTTTCACAGGAATAAAATGCTGATTATGAAGGATTATCTGATCTACTAGAGAAAGATGTAACAAATTTGCAGATGCAAATCAGAGACAGGACACTTAAAAAGGAAACAAAATGAATGAATAACCATCAGGCAAGGATTACAAGGGAAAAACTCCTTGTGTCTTGAAATCAAGAAGGTGGTCTAAGATGACTTTTTCTTTCTGTAGCGGTTATCTGAGAAGGCCAAATTTGGAGCCTGTCATGCTGGGTCTCTGTTGAGAGTAATTCAGATTTTTCCTTTGGGACATCACCCTGTGGAGAGAGTTCAGTCTTTTCCATTGAATGTGGAAGAAACCTACAGGGACTGTGCTACTAACTTAGACACAAGTCAGAACTGGATTTGATTATTTTCCTGGATGAGTGCTGCCTCTTATGAATTGCTGGGATAATTACAAGAATAAATGGATGAAAAATAAGAGGCTGTGACTGAAAGGGGAGAAATCTGGGTGCTCCAATAATTTTTTCTACTTTAAATCTTTTATAGTATTATAGCTCTATAGAGGTCAGGTTTTCTGTGCAGGAGGAGTACTGCAGGCAGCTCCCTCATCACTCTTCCTCTCTATTTTGCTGGTGTGACAGACAAACTCAACAGATGCTGTGACAGACACGTTGCTGTAGCTGCCTCTTCTCCATCTTCCTCCATTCAGATTAGGGCTGCTTCCAACCCTGACACTGCAAGTGGAAGTCCTGATGTGGTGATTGCAGGGGAAAGTTCATGTCAGCTCAGGCAGGCAGCCAAACACTGAGCTCATGTTAACACTTCCACCCAGGCATAAGAAGAGCTACACTACAAACACACAGATTGATATCAGCATTTGGTGGGAGCAGGTCCAAGAGCTGGATGTGGATTTTGTGATGGAAAAGAAAAAATAAGATATTAAGAAAAAAAAAATTAAAAATTAAAAGAGGAGATCATACAATCATACACAGCGTTCTGGCTCCAGGTTGCTAAACTGCAGAGGGTTCAGAGACTGAAGTGATTAAGGGATTATAGACATATTTTGCAGAAATACTCAGCAACTCAATTTGTTTAGTTTAATCACAGAAAATGTTGAGGGATGACTTGATTACAGGCCATTGATGCTGACTTAAGGAATGGAACTTTAATAATTATGTCCTTTGTCCAGCACAAAAAAGATTTAACAAGATCTGATGGCTGAAAAGAAGGCCAAGAACCCCACCCCACTCAAAAATTCCAAGTATTGTAAACAGTTCCCATAACAACTAAATTGTGAAGTAAAGTTAGGTTATTTTATTCTCCATAAAATATTATATGATAAAATACTATCTGTGTTGATATGACCTATCTGTTTCTCCACTCCCCTCAAAGTGCCCTAATTTGACTAAAGATATTAATTTTACCCAATATAGATATCTACATTGGAGACATCTAATCTAATCTAATCTAATTGTTCTGCTTCTATTTATATGGCCAGAAAAAAGAATTAGGCACTTTTAAGTGTATCATTTGCCTACATTCAAGCTAATTTTCAACTAACCTCAACAATAAACCGTATGAGGTGAAGGCAAGTTTAGAGGACTTAGGTAAAGGTGGAAGCATTTGAGACTCACATGCAGAGTTACAGAGACAGATTCTTTAACTCAGACAGGCATTAGCTCAGAGGAATTTACAATATATATTAGCAAGAAGATTCAACCAGCCAGAGGACTGCAAGGTTTTCTTCAGCTTCTTAGGTTTTCTTCATAGTCCAGGATACTGAAACCCTACAGATGTATTCTGCAATTCTTCAGGGAATGATGGAGTGCCAGGAGAAGTTAGAGACAGCATTTCTTAAGCTTTTCAATGGGGGCCAATCTCACCTCACATACTCCTCCTGTATAGCAGTGTGATTCTGACAGTACAGCCTTGTGGTTCAAGAAATCAACTGCTGAAAATTATTTCTTTGAGGCCCCAGCTGAGAACTTGACACTGCACTACCAGAAACAGTTCAAGCAAACGCTGAGAAGCACATTCTTCTCTGTTTAGGTACAGTGTTATAAAGTTTTTATACTATTATGTATGGTCAAAACAAGACAGCTAATGGGAAAGGAAATATGCATTTATAGGCTCACAAATTACATCCATACAGAATGGAGCCCACCAGGTCTGTAGTTCAACCTTCTACTCAAGACAGTGTTAGTTATGATGTATGAACTCGGGGTACCCAGACTTTTGTTCAGTCTGGTCTGGAGAACCTTTGAGGATCCAAAACATGAACCCTTGTTGAGTCTCATGAAGTTCACATGGTCCCACTTCTCGAACTTGTCTGGGTGTTCATGGATGACATGCCATCCCTCAGGTGTGTCGGCTGCACCCCTCAGCTTCCTGTCATCTGCAAATTTGCTGGGGGTGCACTTAGTCCCAGTGTCTGTGTCATTGATGAAGATATTAAACAGTACTGGTCCCTAAACAGACCCCTGAGGGATGCCACTCGTCACTGATCCTCATCTGGCCATGGAGCTGTTGACTGCTACCCTCATGCAACAGCTGAGTGGCTGTCCCAGGTCAGCTTTTTTGTTGCTTGCCCAACACCAACTCTCCTGGAAGAGAGACTGGGTTAATAATATATCATTCCCTTTCTCACACAACCTCACTAGAATAATTTTGTTAGATAAAGCATCATAATGGAGGCCTTCTGTTATGGGTTCAAATCCTCTCTGGTGCTGAACTGAGAAAATAAATTCAGGATATGCCAGAGGAGCTTGATACATGCTGACTCTTTAAAGCAACCAGAAGTTGCATAATTCTGTTGGCCCAGTAATGATTCCATGGTAGTAAGCCATGCTCAGTGGTAGGCTATGTTTGCTCCAACATAGCATTCAGATATCAGGATCACACTTCTTTTGGATTAGGGCTGACTGATATCCTGCCATTTTGGACAGAACTCACATCTGTGCAGACCGGTCCACTTCCCAGTAAGCAAAAGGCCCTTGTCACCCAGGGTTATATGGCATAGTTACAAACTGCAAACATGATTTTTCCTGAAAGAGGTTGTTCTGTTTTCTTTTTATCAACTTGATGGGTTAGAAACTGGGATGAAAAAGCGAAATAACACCAGTCTTTCCATACTCTCCTACCACAGTCTCTATGTCAAGCACTTTTCTGGACACTGCACATACAGGAGACATCAGATCATATGGAGGAGTTTAAGGGAGAGATTTTCAGATTCAAGTTGTCTGATTCAATATCCTGCCTTGGTTCCTCTACAGAAGCAAGGAAATACCATGCATTCCAGTTCATCATTGTTATTGTATACAGAGATATGATAGTGTGCTTCTGAAATGTCAAAAATCCCCACAGGGCAGAAGTTTCTGGAAGACAGAATTCATACCTACTGTGTGAAAAAGAGAAATAGGCAAAGGAGAATTAACACATTCTATCTCCACCTTTAAAGCTGTGCACTTAGAGCTTTCATAGCAGTATGGGTAATGACAAAGGAGACAAAACCAATGGCTTCATTTATTTCTGTTGAAGAAGCTTGGAGTCTTTCAGGATTGGACAGAAGCCTTAGTTTTTCAAAGCACTCAAAAGATTTTAGTTGGTTGATTTATGTTGTTTTAATGTTTGCTCTCTGATATCTGAAGGAAGAGTTTGTCTTTGGCTAACTCCCCTAAATGCACATTATTTAAGGAGAGAAAGTATGGTAGAAGACATCTGTACCGTCTTCCCTTTTTCTGGCTCCACCCATATGAGAGAGTGAGGAAAATAAGAATTAATTACCCATTCGATTCTTGACCCCTAAGGAGACTTAACTGAGACTCTAAATGGACAGCTTTCTTCAGACATAAACCAGCAACAATAGTATGATGTGATTACAGTAAATCACTTCCAAAAAGTCAAACACTGGCTCATAAGTGATCTTGGAATCACTTAATAGCCTTGGCAATTCTAATTATTTTTTTTCCCATTCAGGAGAAGGTGCTAGGCCTCAAAGACAGTTACCTCTAGACCAGGCAACAAATCTCAGCCATTTTGGCTGCTTGCCTAGTCAAAAGTGTGGTATGAGTTTGTTCCAAATACACATCACCTCCAGGCAGAAACCAAACATGGAGAATTGCCAGAAAGACTAAAGCATGAGGAAGTTTTTAACATGTGAGAACGGGAAGTTATAAATGAAGGCTATATTGCCACCTTTATTTTGGAGGGTGTTACCAGGCCCCTCCCAGCCTAGTAAATATTTGTATAGCTATCTAGGAACCTGATCCTTCTTCCATAGGAATTGAGACAGTACTTACTATTGCTTTCACTGGTACAAGAGTCAGGTCATCAAGTATTTTAAATAAGCAGTGACATTTTTTATTTCTCAAGTAAAATAATTTTGAAAAGCAAGTATAGAGGAGTTTACAAAGACTGTCTTTCTGAAGTCCTTATGGCAAGAAACTGATTTCTAAACTGTTTCTAATGAAACAGAATTTGTTGTCATTTGGAAAGAGGTTTTGAAAAACACACATTAGAACCTGAAATGAAGTGATGCTGAAATTTTTGGTTTTTTGCTTTATATCCATCCAATTCTGTCCCCACAACAAGGCTTGATGTGGGAAGATGTTTGATCCTACCTATTAATAGGCAAACAGACCCTCAAGAACACGTCACATAGCTTGAAATGCAATTCTCAAGTCAATGTATTTTAAAATTAAAGGGGAATAAAGCAGAAGAAGTACAAACAGAGATAAAGTTCATTTCCCACTTAGAAGACCTCATGTGGATCTGGCCAAGGGCATCCAGCCCAGATTCCAAGAAGCTGCTGCAGTAAAACAGAATTACTTTTTAAGAAACATTTACTTGAAATACCAAATCTAAATGTTCTTAAGATGAAAGAGCCTCTTTAGTCAATTTTAGACAAGGCTGTCCTATTTTGGTTGTGGACTGGAAGCAGAGAATATTAAAATGTTTACTCTGAGAACAACAGTGCTGGGCATTGAGCCCAAATACAGCTATCTCCTGTAATTCTATTACCATATAAGTTATAGCTCCTTCTAGAAGTATTTATATCAATCTGTACTACTGCAAAATGACCACACAGCTCATTATCAAACAGCAGATCATACAGTCTGCTGCACTTCTGTACACTGGAATCTTGCCACGTTATTCAGCCACTATCCAGTAGAGTCACTGCAGAGTGTACAGATGTGTGATCAAGAACGTAAAAGGGGGCTGGTACTGAGACCTGGCTGAGGCCTTTGGCTTTCAACATTGTGAAAGCAAGGGCAAAGGCATTAAACCTGATAAACTAAACTTGTGTCTCATGGGATGTATGACATGAATAAGAGAGTGCAAATGTGTGAGAAATGAATAAGAGAGAAAGTGGTCTGGTTCCAGCAATTACACTCAGATGATAATGAAAAAAAGATCAGTTTTGGAATTAATGAAAAAGTCACAAGTTCATATTGTAGACCAGGCATAAGTCTGTCAGAATGGGAGATGAATAAGAAATACAGGGAAGGAGACAATTCATTTTGCATATGACCAAATTCTGCCAATAAAAGGCCTTGGCTGTGTCTTTTGGCCTGTTTTCTTTCTATGAAGCATGTAAAATAAAACTTTCTCAAAAATAGGCTTGTTGTAATGACTCACTAAATGCTGCTTGTAAAAGACATTGATCATGAACAGCACAGTAGAAATATAAGACATTGAAACAATGAGCTACAGGCCTTCTACGGTGCAGCAGCAGACAAGGGAAAAGCACCTACTGTCATGTACCTGAACTTCATTTAGGCCTTTGATACAGTCCTCTACTACAGTCTTGCCTCTCAGTTGCAGAGCTAAAGGTCTGATGGATGAACAATTTGAAGGATAAGGAGATGGTTGGATGGTCATGTCCAAAGGGCTGGAGTTAATGGCTCGATGTCCAAGTGGAGACCAGTAACAAGTGAGTGATGTCCCCCAGGGGTCTGTACTGGGAGAAATTATATTTAATATCCTCATTAACTATATAGATAATAAGATCAGGTGCACCCTTAGCGAGTTTGTGGATATCATGAAGATAAATGGTGGATTTGCTTGAGAGAAAGAATGCTTTCAAGAGGCACTTTGGGGGGCTGGAGGAGTGGGACCATGTGAACCACAATGAAGTTCTCCAAGGCTAAATGCACGGTCCTGCATCTTGATCAGGACAATCTCCAATATCAGTACAGACTGGGGAATGAGTGAGAACAACCCTGAGGAGAAAGACGTGGGAGTTCTGGTGGATGAAAAATGGGATGTAGATCAGCAGTGTGTGTGCTTACCTTCCAGACTGTATCCAGGTCTGTATCTAAAGAAGTGTTGCTAACAGGTCAGGAGAAGTGGTTCTCTCCTTTTACTCTGCTCTGGTGAGACCCCATTGGGAGTAATTTTTCCAATGCTGGGGTCCTCAGTACCAGAAAGGCATGAAGATGCTAGAGCAGGCTCAGAAGAGGGTCATGGAAATCATCAGAAAGCTGGAACATCTCACCTATGAGGAAAGGCTGAGAGAGTTGGGGTTTTTCCCAACTCTCCAGCGGGACCCCATTTCTCCAGGGGGTCCTCATTGCAGCCTTTCAGTACTTAAAAGATGCTTATGAGAAAGATGGAGAGATCTTTTTTTTTTCTTTTGTTTTTTTAATAAGACCTGTAGTGACAGGGCAAGGGGAAAATGGTTTAAATCTAAGAGAGTAGATTTAGATTGTTCACAAAGAAGAATTTCTTCGGTGATGGTGGTGAAACATTGGCACATATTGCCCAGACAAGTTGTGGATGCCTGGTCATTGGTAGCATTCAAGGTTAGGTTGGATGTGGCTTTAAGTAACCTGATCTAATAAAGATGTACCTAACCAGGGCAGTGGAACTGAACATTTAAAGTGTCTTTAAAGGTACCTTCTGACCCAAACCATTCTATGATTCGATGAATCTATGAAACATCTATGGCGACTCCTTCACAAAAAACACAAAAATCAAAAGCCAAGTATTTCAAAGGTAGAAAGCAAATTCAAAATGCTGGTCATTGTATGGCAGTAGCCAAACCACATTAATTTTAAATAGCAACAGCTGGGAATGGGAAGGGGAAATGTTTGTTTCTCTTTTTACTTTTTTTTTTGTTGTTTTTATTTCACCCAAGGGATTTTTTGGTGGGTTTGTTTTTGATTTTTTTTTTTGCTTTTCAAAACTTTTTTTCTTACTTGAGCCTTTCCAAAAGTAAAAATGAATAGTCAAAAGGCAATAGTGAAAAACTTAACAAAATAAACTAAAATTGTAAAGGCAAAATAAAGGTCGTGATTCACATGAAAATTTGTAATTTTGTTTCCAAATTGTCTGAAAAAAGAGTCAACCACAAACACAATTTTTCCATGTAAATACGTCTGCTTTTTTTTGATTTCCACTTTGTCTTGAAGTGTCACTTCAGTGTTAGAATAGACCTGGGACTTCATAATTCTAAATATACCAAATGTGTCCATTTAAAATGAAGCAAAAGTATTCAATTAAGGACACAACACCTGAGTCTAAAAGAGATCAATGCACTTTAATTGCCAGTGCACTTTGTTGCCATTTTAAACTATATCTCTATGAAGCCCATCAGACAAGTCTATGATCACTTATCAAGGTAAGCAAAGTTTTCTAGCAGCTGGAGATCAAAGAATAATGGGCCTTTAGTCTACAGACTGCATCAGTGCAGTTCTTCAAAGGCAACTAAACTCCTCTGCCCATGACTGCAGAGCACTTTGAGATCCTTTGGGATTATAGATGCTGGGTTTCAAAGCACACCAAGAAGTGTGAAAGTCACAATTACAGAACAGTGCTCTGTCACCTGGGAAGAGATTTTTAAATTAGATTCTTCATCATCTGTGTGAACTCACAGAAAAACTCGCTTTGATATTTCCAGAAAAGGCCACTTGTGAGTCCTGTGGAAAACAGCATCAGCTTAGTGAGCATCTTAGTGCATCTTAGTGGCAGAACCGTATCTTCCCCTGCCCTGATGCGGATTACAACATCAGGCACCCCTCTCTGCTCAACACAAAGATGTCTCTTCTTAGTAGGGAGCTACAACTGGGATAAAAAGAAATAGGTGCTATTTGAATGCTGCACAAATATTCTGTCCCCAGCACTGAAGCAACACAGAGAGGTCAATTCCTAGGGCAACAAAGATATTTTCCTCTTCAGAACTTTTGGAGTGGGGGAAAATACCATTAAGCTTCATCCTTGGGAGAGCAACAAAACTCCTCTAGAAAAGGAAGTGAAAGGATGCTTTAAATGGGACATCTGATAGAGATTTGAGTAGATGAGCAGATGAAAGATGAAGATCACCTTTTGGAAATATCACACTCCCAAACAGAGTATATCCTCACTACAGGGATACATGTCTTTTAACAAGATCAATTCCAAATGGCTTACTGTGCTTTCTACAGTATTTCCCTTCCTCCTGTCCTCATTGAGAGATCTCAGAAAATAAATAATAACAAATAAATTAACAATTATTAAATCTATTGATCCTTTACTGGGTTTTTTTGGAGTGTGTGTAACTCATTAGTTTTCCCAAAATATGAGAAAGAATTAAAATATTCTTATCTTGGTCTGCAGATGAGGCACAAAAGGGAGGGTATCTTGCCAGTATTAGAGTGTATCTACAGTACAGCTTGCACTTAGGGACAGGGTGACATTCCTCTGTTATCCTGACTTCGTTAGGCACTGCAGACTGTGCTGAGTATGGAAGTCAGCAGGTATTTCACCAGTGACAAACCCTACTGCTCCAAGCTCTGGGCCTGCACTCCATCCACTGAGCCACGACTTGCTCTCTGCAAACTGGTCCTGATACATTATGTAGAGTCATTTTAAATTAAGGTCTTGTCATGAACCAGTGAAGTATATGAGAAGGCTTTACTCAAGAACACCTTAATATTAGACCATTTTTTTTCCTATCTGGTTGCCCATCATGACTTGATGATGCCTTTAGACCCTACATAGACCTGGAGCCGTCTATTGTGGCAGTCCTTTCCAAACCACACTTCCTTGCATATGCAACATGTTAATAGGCTCTGTCCATGGAAGACAACATGAAAATGGTGAGTCAAATGTGATTGAATATGTGGAGTCTAGAGACATAAATCATTACAGTAAAAAAAAGAGTAGAATTTCTTCTTTCATTTAGTTCTCAGCAATTTTAGCCTGTGAACAATTTCAGTCCCTAAACTGTGATATCTCACAAAGTGGACAATTCCATTTCCTGTTGGCTCATGAAAACTTGTTTGCTGTTTGAGACACATTGTTCTAGTGTACTCTGAGATCTGTTTGTCCTTCATACAGGATTCTTGCTGCCTCTTTAGAAACTGTTTCTGGTCCAAGACTGATGGCAGGGCATAAAAAGATAAAGTCTCATAAAAGTTGTGAAACAAAGAAACAGTTGTATCATCTCAACTCTCCATTTCCCCAAATGAAATCATGTATGAGTTAATCTGAAAAATGTTCTTTCTCAGTGAGAAACTGGCTGTTCTCACCTCCAGCTGATCATTGTGGTTGAGAATATGTGGGCCCTCATTGCTGTTTGAAATTTCTAGATTTTCCCAGAGGAAACTTCCTGCACTGAGAGGTGAATAAAAATTAATAATAACAGGCACTTGCAAGAAGCACATTATTTTCTGCTACTGCTCTGAAAAATAGATATGCAGATATCCAAGAAGGGCAGAAGTGTGTCGTAAAACTGCCAAAATTACCCTGTTTTTTTATTTTACTCTCTTAAATCTCGTTTGTCAAGAATCCTAATCAATGAAGTACTGTAAATAAAAATAGTCACAGAAAATAATGTCATCTTTTAATTAATAGAATACTGAAGATGGAGTCCTCATGTGCTTAAACATTTCTCTGAAAGGGGAGTATAAAGCTCACTCAACTGTGGTGATAATGAGGAAAAATACTTCTGAGAGCTTTTAAAAAGCTGAACATCAAAGTCCTATTCTTAGTGTTTGATAATACATGAACAGTGTTGCTATTGGAAATTTCTGCCTGTTCCCAGGGGAGGCTCAGTGTGCTGTGAATGAAGACCAGCAACCTTAAGGCCAACTTGTGTGAAGTTAGTCCAGGATTTGTTTGATGCAAGGACATGAAACAAGCCTTCAGAGAAGGGGGCACGTAAAGAGCTCCACAGCAACCTCTGTTAAACACAGACAACATCAGCCTCACAGGTATACTCTGTTCAGGGGTTTATTCATAGCACATTCATTCCATAACACTTGATGATATTACATAACTCATCGATCCAGTAACTATTACCTGCAATAGGTTGCCATATGTCATGTAAGGGGTGGAATTTTAATATTATTTTCTTGTCAGATAAGGTGACCATTTGTGTGCAAATAAAAGTGAATATTTATGTTTTCTTAACCAAAATACAATTTACTTATGTCAGCTTAAAATTTAAAAAGTACTCAAATAAGAATTGAAGAATAGACTGGACACGATTTTACTGGGGTCTATCTGAATGCTTTTTTTCACCACAAAGCACACCAGAATATACTTTTTAAAGTCACATCTCGTTTCACAAGTGTCTTTTCACTAGTCAGGCTGAGCTACTTTGTGAAGAAAACCCTTGGGATATTTCACCCCTCAATCTTAAATGCTTACCAGCATTGACAATGTTTGCCTCCCCTCAGTCTCTTCACTTGAGACTTCCAGAATAGCTTGACCACAGAAATTTCTCACTACTACTTTCCACACTGCTGTGAGTTGGATCACTCTGTACAGGAAACAGCATGACTTCCATATTGATTTCCAAAATATGAGGCAGTAGAAAACAGCCATCCTTTCAGGCCTTTCTCATTCCTGGGGTCTCAGAGAAAGGTGAGGGATAATGCCACCGATGGGATTTTTTTCCCTTCCCTACTTTTTCAGCTAACATCCAGGATTGTAGAATTTCCACAAGAAAGCTAAAGTGGTCAAACCCAATGACATTATATTCCAATTTAACTCATTTTAATTACACTTGTAGGAAGTTTTTTACTTCAGAAGCACAATATGGACTTCAGTTGTATAGTGATGGAAAACACTACAGAATAAATAGTTTTACAGTAATATTTTTACATGAGATTTGAGAGCGTTTACACAGATTTGGTTTTAAATGTTATTTTCCTATATTTTCAGCTATCACCCCTTTGACATTTGATTATTTTGATTCTTGTGCCAAACACTGCTGTATTGAGATTAATAAGCAGATTTTTAAATGAAGTGTGTAATATAAAGGCATGTATATTCACCTAGAAATAATTGCCAGATTGGCTGGAGCTGAGATCCAGCTGGGAAAAGTTCATGTTCACAAACAGTTATGCTTGTTTCTTCCCAGCTCATCAGATGCTTGTTGCATATAGACTGACATCTCAGCATAGACATATGGACCCCTAGTAATGAAAGTCCTCTTGGTAGTAGAAACCATTGTTTTATGAGATTGCTGTTCCAAACTCATTTTCCTATATATTTTTAAAAGCCTTGTTAGGATAGATGACTAAGGTCCATAGTCATAAAATACAGAAGTCACACAGTTTTACAGAAACACCTGACTCTGAGTGCCTATCATTGTCTTGTTCAAGATCACAAAAATGATTCTTCAGCATAACAAAATGCAGAAATGCAGTATTATTATGTCTTGATTCGTGGGTCTCAATCTCTAACACTTTCTCCCCAGTCAAAACTTAGCCACTTACTAGAATTTAATTTAATAAATTATGTTTTTTTTTAATATAAAATATATGTAGTATATATAGTTTCACAAATATGCGTACACATTTTATACATATATAATCTATATATTTTACATATATAATATGTATATACATTACACGTATATATATTTCCACAATTTTATATATATATATATATACTTACATGCCTACATAAATACATATATTCATGTATTTTTGGAGTCACTAAGACAAAACTTGAAGGACCTATGAGGAAAATACTCTATATTCTTAATCAACCCAGTTTCTAATATCTTGTCTCAAGAGTCGCCAGAGTTGTTGCCTTCATAAAAATCAAAGTTAAAATAAGAGAGAATAAGTTTCCTATCAGCACTGGGCACTGAGTGACCCTATCTACCTAAGTTCTACTAAGCCTGTAGAAAATTCAAGCAAGCACTTCTTGTGCACATAGACAGAAATGCTTGAACAATAGCCAAAGCAGGGAAATAAGCACATTTTAAATTACATTGCCACGTGTAAGCCTTACTCTACAGAATTGTGTGAAAAAGCTTCTGAATTTCTAAGATGTCAGTGGAAGATGGGTGAGAAACCATAAGTATAAGGGAATGGTACCATAAGACAGAAAATTGCCACCAAATCAAGAATTCACAGCAAAGGACCCCTCAGGTGTTTATTTCAAGATATTTGCATTTCTTAGAAAATTAATTTGTCAATATCACAAAGGAATAGACAACTGCTTCACTTTATCTAAGAAATTAATTATGGCAGCTAAATAATTTTTAGCTCATGGAACTAATGTAATAACAATAAATATGGGCATGCATTGAGGTGCACCCTCAGGTCAGCACTCCATCCAGCCTTTCCCAGTCCTCCATCCTTGGGAGCAGTGGAAACCAAAGACACTTTTTAAAAAGGGGGATGGGGGGTAGGAAATGGGAGAAGATATTTTAAAATTCACCTCTACAAGAAAGTCACCAGGAATCCTACTGAAACCAAGTTAGCAGTTTCATAGTTAAGAAAGGAAAAAACCAAAATTTGTACTAAGATAAGCAGTGTGGGAAACAGAGTAGAAAGAAACTGAAGTACAATCTAAAGTCTAACACTGAGCAAATTAGTTCATATCAAAGTTTGACCTTGCTTTGACTCTGTTATATGCTAGTTCTGAACATATTGGAATGAAAAATATAGAAGCTCCTTTTCTAAAGGAAAAAGTAGGTGTCCTATACCAGCTGGTTTTCTTTTTCCCTGGGAACCAGATTTTTCAAATTTTCTACTACTGACTGATTAAAAAAAAACCCATACAGAAGGTCATTGTCAAAGAGTGTGAAACTGATAAATAAAAGAAAAAAAATTCACAGGTTTTACACAGTCATCACTTCTTGATGAATAAGAAGTGAAATATTTAAGGGATAAAAAATAGGCAGCAGAAGAAAACTGTGGTGATTCCCTAACATCTGAGGAGAATCGCTGGAATGAAAGGTAAAAAAAGAGAACAAAAATCCAATACTGAGATAAATTCATTCTTCTATGAATAAAATTGAATACAAAAGTAACCACAACTCTCCTTTCTCCCTTTTGTGCTTCAAGGTTATAAGGAGAGTATAAATCCTGCTTAGTAAGCCCTGTGAAGAAAACTCAGCATGTTGTAAAGCTGAATGCTGGGTATCTTGCTGCCTAGGGAAGATTTCTTGTTGCTCTTAGGGACTCAGATGAAGGTGAGTTCTTTCACTGCTATGTATTTCAGATTATACAGCTGACCCTAATTTATATACAGTAAAACAGATTAATACCTAATACCTCCCTAATTTTAGTATCACTGTTCTTTAAAAGACCTTAAATTAATTTATCTGCTGTTTTCCTAGTATATAGTAACTTAACATGTTTGAAACTACTTTCATATATTACTAAAGGCCAAATCAAAACCACCATATTTTGTCTTCTAGAACTAGCAATTGGCTGAGGTGTGAAGAGAATGTTTCTATTAGCCTTATTTTGATAGAATATTTTGTCTACTGCATAAATCACAATTAAGCTATTTGATTACCTATAATTATTGCTGTGATGCCCTTCAGCCATGAGTACATAATAAATTAGCTGTAGAATGTGATAGTAAACCAATTACTGTGACTTGGGATTCATATCCAGTTTTATTCCATTTTCTGGTCCTGTATTCTAGCAGTATTTGTAATTCCAATCTGTAATAATTTTGAGTCCCAATTCAGCCTTCCTATCATTCAATGATATTTCAGTACCACTAATTGTCAGTTAATGTCTCTGTCATGCAAATCCTATGTGGGAGGACACTCTTCAATAAACTTCCCGCTTTTGTATATGAAGTTTTATCGATCAAAAACCTGTATTCCATCACAGGACCTTCTAGTAACATAACTTAGTTTTAACAATTAATTGCTTAATGTTTTTGGGATATTTGCTCCAATTTATCATTTTTCTCCATCTTATATTTTCTTTGCACTCTACTTTTCCTTACAGAAAGTAAACTAGAAGTGTCTGAACAAAAAAAATACAAGATTTGGTCCAGTGTTTTGGTTAAATGTAGAACAAAATCTTAATTTTTAGCTCATAGTACTCCTTTAGGAAGGTGAGTAAAAAATATTAACTGCGCTGATGAAACTGAGTAATCCAGTTCTTGACATCTGTCATTAAAGAAGAGACAAAAAGGGTTTTACTATATACACTGCTAGTGTAGAAAAATTAAGTATAAATATTCTTATAATGAGAACAGATATTCAAAAAATATTAGAGAAACAGTCAATTTTATGGATCTGTCATGTTAATTTTCAAAAAATGTCAAAAACTATGAAATGCATAGTATTGGGTTTTAATACAAGTACCTTTGCAGCTCATTGTGAGTCTAGATGTGAAAGACAAACATCAGTTAAAATTGTGCTTATTCCACATAGAGAAAGAAACATTTTGTGTGTTCTGAAGAACGGTTTCTAAAGCCCTGCTCAAACGGAAGAAGTGAATTGCTGTAGTGCACAAGCTTGAGGCTGAGTGTTGCACCACTTGCCCTCCATAACCCTGAGGTCCTCCACTTGAATTTTGTGAAGTGGTAGAGTGGGATCCCATGCTCTGTGCTCTCTGCAGCACCACCATGCAGCTGTGCCATAGCTCCAGCCACACCTGGAGAAAGTTCTCCAGACCACACTTCCTCCATTCCCTTGTTCACAGTGCTGCCACACATGACTTTGATGGAACACATTCCCAAGGCTAACAGATTATTTATTCACTTTTTCCTCTCTCCAGTTCCACTTACAAGTGCATCCTTTTTCTGTGCTTCCAGAATAGCTCTTGTTTTGTCAGATGTTTTGCAGTATTCTGGGACAAAGTTAGATTCTCAGTGCTTCATTGCAAGCATTCTGACCAACCATACCTGTCTCCATCACACAGCACGTGGCTGTTCTTATTGCTTCCTCATGGTTTACCAGGTATTCACTGGAGGCTTTTAGGAAGGTGGCCAACATGAAAATTCCTCTGGAGACCTAAGGTAGGAAAACATCTTTTTCTCCCCATTTCCAAGGTTTTTTAAGACATACTGCATGGAATTTCTTTGTTGTCATCTCCTAGGCTGCAAGTTGCCACAGCTATCATTCAGACTTTGCATGCAATATTTTAAGCCCTCTGATTGATTGCATCTCTTGTATATTGTGTGATACACCTCACCTACCAGTGAGAATGGCTCCAAGTTCCTTGCCATAATTTTTATTAGCTATACATAGTATAGCTGGTATTAATTGTGTGGGGAGAAGGAGACTGATGATTTTCAAGGGCTAGAGTTGTCACTGTCGGACTGATTTTAAGACAAGCTGTTTCTCAGAAGATCTGTCATTTGATGCTTAAACAAGGTTAAAGACCAATCTGAAAGGGTTTTTTGTCAGAAGGAATCACTTGTATTGGTATTTTGTTGGTTTTGACATGCAGCTTAATTAGGTCTTTAAGTCCTGAACCACAAACTTTTCTTAAATTAGCAAAGAGAAAAACAAAAAACAACAAACAAACAAAAACAACAAAAACAACAAAAAACCCCAAAACAAGACAAAAAACAAACAAACAAACAAACAAACAAACAAACAAACAAAAAACAAAAGAAAAAAACAAACAAACAACAAAAAAAAAAAACAAAAAAAAACCAAAACAAACAACCCAAGGCTTTATGCCACCTGGAACAAATTAAAATAAATGTCCTTTCCCACTAATCTTATTTCCAGTCATAACAATAAATATGCTCTGTATTCAATAGCTTTATTAGCCTGCAGCTAAGGGGAGTCCTCTGTGCAAATGAGCCCTTTCCAGCACCAACACTTGACAGGAACAAATTAGCAAGTCCTGGTGAAATCACCAATGCCTGTGATATATCCCAGCGGGTGCTATCAAACTGTGGGCAATTCTGGGAGATTTTACATATATATATATATCCTTGGTATTTTGCTGCTGGTTAGGAAGGTATCAATGGAGTTTAAAAATTACTTCAGGCATACCATGAGTTTGAAGATCAAATTTTAAGTGGTGGACAGGAAAAAGGAAGGAAAAACTGAGATCTCCTTACACCTTCTACTCTCTGTACCTGAGAGATGCTGCTCTAGTGCTAGGGAGCAGGGAGAACACAACAGTCCTGCTAGTTCATACTTTGCCAGTTCAGACTTCTCCCTGCTTCTGACCCCAAATATTCCGTATAGGGCAAGGTTCTCTCTCCTACACTACCAGTACTGCGTACAGCTGCACATTTTCAGGAGCTTTCTGCCAGTTTTGAGCTTTATTTTCAGGACAAGGATTTGTAGCAGGACAGGGCTTCCCAGTAGCTGGGAAGTCAGCGTGTTGTCTGTGTCTTCACATGTCCATGAAGATAAACTATAAGTTTCTTGGTTGACCTGAGGTGTAGAGGGTGCCATTGATACACATTATTTTCTAGTTCTGCATTTGAAGTCTATAGTATCACCCCTATTTACTCGTGCTCCTTTTCTTCCCTCACTGCTGTATCACTGGACTCACTCAAACTTCTGCTTTGTACCCTTAATCTGAGTACAAGGGCCTTTCTGGTTCAGGGTGCTCGCTCCTCTGACCTTTCTTTTCCTGAGGAAATCAAAAGGGACAGACATCTACAGACAAATATATGAACACTAAATAGTGTGAATAAGTTGGTTTATGTCTGCACAGTTTTAACAACTGTGTGGTTAAAGCCAATATAAAATACTTGAAAACACTGAAATGCAAGTATCTGATCATCAAAATATAAATCTGCTATGAAAATGCAGACACTCTGCTGGTCTGGGAGCTTGACTGCTTTATAATTTAGGTGTCAGATTCCCATTAATACCTTTACCTCCCATCTCATGCTCATTAATTCCTTTTATGTAACAATTCATGACCCTCACCATTTCCTCACAGTTTAATGACTTCAGAGGAAACCTTTCATCCCATTGTCAACCCCCTTCTTTAGCTATTGCCTTTTGCAGAGAGAACACGGTCTGCCAGAGCAGTGGTGCTCCTGTCCCCCACATGCTCTGAGGGAGGATTCCCTTAGACATAATTGTAGCTGTCTACTTTCCCCCTGTGGACAAATCAGTCCCAAACCAGCCCAAATACAAAGATGCACAGTTGGGCATCCAATTGTGCTTTGAAGTCATTAGCAAGACAAAACACCCTGTGGAATTTAGGTTTTCAGAGTCTCCTCTACAAGGAGGATTTCTAAGAAAAACCTGGCAGTTCCAACTGGGAGAGGAATTCCTTCTGCTAAATAGAAGATAAGGAAAGATTAGTTTGGTGACAGCAAGCTTGGAGTTAATGCTCTTCAAGTGGGAATGTGCTCCTTCAGTGACTTCTCCTTCAGAGGATTGAATCAAATTACATAGATATATATAATCCATTTTCAAATATTGGCATTTCCTATTAAATAGTGTTCTCTTTAACTGGAACATCTTTTTAACAAGATATACCTGTTGTTCATAATATTTTGAATTAGCAGTACTGTTACCAGCACTATTAATAACTTTTTGCCAATATTCCAAACTCAGAGACAAATAATGAAGTACCCACATTTGGTATATCATTGAGGACACTGAATTCTCTGTGTGGCTTGGCAAAAAAATGGTCATTTCCTTCAGTTTCCAATTTACAGGGAAACTTAAACTTATGGAAAGTCAAAGTTCCTGTCACAGGGCTGAAAGCAACATGCACTGTCAAAGAAAAAACTCCCAGAGAAAACAGACAATTCTATCTGCATGCCAAACAACTAGCCAGTTAAACTTGCCATCTGGTTTATAAATAAATAAAATTATTCAAAAAACAAAATTTGCCTTGGATTTCATTTGCCTTCACTGCATAATTCCATCGCTAAGTGACTGTTACCAATGGAAGAAATATCTGCACACATGAAATTTGTTAGTTATCAGCACTCGTGAATAGTTTCATTGCTCAGTTATGCTGATGGAAATAATTCCAAAAAGAGCCTGTGTTTTCAAAGTTGTTAAAAGGGAATATTGACATAAATAAGAGCAAAAATATATGCAAAACAAAAAATTGCTTTTTCCCTGGCCTGGGAAGGAGAAGGGAGGTTAAACCATCAAAAAAAAATCCATGTCTAACACTTTGAACAATGAAAAAAAACATTCAAATGCTTCATGAAATCATGTCGTGAAGAGGATGAAAGTGTAAATATACTTAAGGTTACATTAGCAACAAAAATTGTACTGCAGTTGATGGGGAAGTCATTATTTTGCTTTTGAGCAAAGATTTTTTTTTCTTAGGAGCAGTCGCAGTGGGAGTGTTGAACATGCTTTAAAATCCAAGCCTTATGGAAGTTCTTAATTGAGAGTCACGCATTTTGTCGGGGAAGCAAACAAACAAAACCAAACACCACCACCCCCTCAACCTCCTTGCTCTAGGTTACAAGAATTTGAATAAAGAAGTGGAAGCTGAGGTAATTTGAAATCTGGCTCAAGCCGCGTCAGAGGACTCTCACAAAGGAACCTGTGCTAGCTCAGGGATTAATTAATGCTGTGATCTCCATTTTCTAGGAACAATGTTGTCCTCTCAACTGCATTCCTTTTTTCCAAGATGAAATACTGAAATGTTCCTAGATTAGGGGGATATTTGATGTAACATTATTAACACTGGTTTATATAACGTGTAGATTATACTTTTTATTTGAAGTAACTTACTCTGGGTTTATTAGAACAAATAGGCCGTAGCTTTACTTAGACTGACTGCATTACATTGACCCACGCTTAAAAGTTGGAATCAAACTACTGTTGCTTCATTAAACGGCAAAAATTTTGGGAAAGAGGGTTATTGTAATTGTTGTTGTTATTATTATCTTGAGATACCACTTAACTAAGAGAAGAAATTATAGAATAAAACCCAGATTCTTTTATAAGTTAATAATTGGCATTTGTTTGGGTAGACTTTAAATTAGTTTCTTCCTCTCACTTAATTTGAGAGAGTGGATTTTAACTACTGTATGAAAAAAAATTGCATCTGTTTCACACAAAAATTGTGTTTATTTTGGCATAGCTTGCAGACAGAGCTATGCAGTGGTAGCTGGTAGTGGTCCCCACCCCAGCTGAAGAGATGCTCTTCTGGAGCTACAACCTCATTGCAGTTTCAGCTTTCCTTGAAGCAAGTGAACCATCACAGGTTTTATTTATGTTGTTTTTGGTTTTGTTTGTTTGTTTGCTTGCTTGCTTGGTGGTTGTTGTCGTTGTTGTTTTAGCTTGAATTGGTGGAAGTTTTATTTTTTTTCTGTCCATTTTCCAGCATCAGCCTACTAACCACAGTTGGTCTGCAACTGCTTCATGAGCAACAAAAATACCCTTGCATTTGGATGCAGGGTTCCAGAAGGCCCTTAAAATAACCACATGCTGTTGAGTTGGTCCCAGAATTCCAGTGCTTATGGTTCAGAGCTCTTAGAGCTCTGAGGTCCTTGCACTGCAAATACATTCGTATAAATTCAGGTGAGTATGAATAAGATAGACTTAAAATAATTTAGATCCTGCCTACCAATTTAAGTGGCATCTCTTGGCTAGCAGCTGGGCAGTTAAATTGATTTTTGGTTATACATTGCTGTGTGTTTCTTAGTGTGGAGAAGGTCTGGCATGCTGCTAAGTTCTTAAGGTGGAACTGGGTCCTGATATAATTAATTAATTAATTTGTTAATTAATGTTCCTCATTCATTATATGAATACCAACTTGTATGATGACAAAAAAAAAAGGCATGAAAGAACAATTTAAAAAAAAATCAGCAGAGGGGTGGATCTGAAGACTTTTCAGTGTGAGGCTGCTATCTGTAGATAGTTATCTCACATGGCAGCCCTGTGTTTTAAGAAGCAGAAAAGTTTTCAGTTTGTGATTACATACATATGGTAGCAGAGGAGGCCCTTGGGGCTGCTGCAGAGACCTCACAGGAAGCTCAGAGCTTCAATCCAGGGCATGGGGGAGGAGGAGGGATGCATGGAACTCAAGACTCTGAGATAGGAAACAATTATCATTCAGCTGGCAAAAGGCTAAAAATGCCCTGCAGCAACATTCCTGGGATACCCCAGAGCAAGACCTGCCAGTGGAGAGAGGATAAGGAAAACGGAAACTCATTGTTTCACCCAAGCCGAATTTCACATCCTAGTACTATCTCTAGCAAACTCTATTTTCAGTAAGTGGGTGCTGCAAAACACAGTTTGAAAGTGACAAAAATTAGCAGCAAATGCTGTCGTGTTTTATTTTGGGTGACTGTCTTGTTGTGTGGTTAACTTGTGTAGTGTGGGTAAAGAAATAAGCATCATATAGGCTAAAGATATGATTTATATATACCCATTTCTCGGCAGCTTTTGGGGCTGACCTGCTGCTTTGCAAAGAAAATAGAGAGTTAATTGTTTAGCCTCAATAATTTGGAAAATATAGGAACTATCAAAATATTATTTGAACGGTGTACTAAATGACTAAAATTTGTCATAAAAACACATAAACAAAGTTTTGAGAAATTAATATTCTTTATTGTTTGACAGTGAAAAGTGTTTGCCAGCATCAAAAACAATTGTTAATGCAGTTGGAGAATTGAAGAATCTATTATTTGCACTGTTCATCTAAATATATGTGAGCATGTTTAAAAAAAAAAATGATAATTTGAATTATAATTTCAATATTTCTTTAAATAATGTACAAGTTAAAACAAGCCTAAAAATGTTGTGTGTCTTGTGGAAGAAACTGAAATTTCTTGGATGTATATGGTTCATGTGAAATATGAAGACAGCCAAAATAGTACGTAGATTTCCTGGGACAGCCAGAGTTTTTTTCCTGGTCTACATTTTTTTACAGTGTAATTCCATTTTTTAACAGTTATGTGTGTATCTTATGTTCCTAGAGACTGTTTAAACAAAGATTGTATTTAGCATCATTATCCATTATTCAACTATAGCAATCTTGAGACTTCAAGGGTAAAATACTTTGTCTCCATCTGGGGAAATCTAATGCCAGAAGCTCTACAACAGTAACTGTTAAAATGAGATTACTGCCCACTTACATTTTTTTTTCTGCCACAACTGATACAAAAATGAGGAGTTCTAATATTCTCCATTTAGTGTCAGAGACAGATATTGTTGTCAGGTGAACACAAGGTCATCAATTTAAATTAAGCATTAACCTCCTAAAGCTGTTGTTTCCTTTCTGACAAAAATTTCTACCAAGTATTATGGCAACAGAAAAATGGAATTGGGATGATAATCCATAACTTCCTACCATCAACTAAATCACTGTCCATCCACCTTTCAGGAGGGTTTTTTTAAAAAGCATTCATTGGACCGGAATAATTTTCTTTCTCAATGCCCCACCTTATATTTGTCTTCCCTTAGCAATAAAAATGATGAATACTATTTGGAGCTTTTGAAAAAGTAGTCTTCAGGAGACATTTCAGTCTTCTTCAGTGGGCTAAGATTTGTCACAGGAAGCTGGAAGATTACTATGCTGTAACATCAATGAACTTACCAAAAAATTAATGAATAGTGTTCCAGAAGACTAATGCTCATTATTGCTTCATGTGTTTGCAGATCACCATTTGCCATGCTGTGGGTAAGTCTTGAATAATAATTGTCACAAAACTATGTTACATTCTCATTCATGGAAAAACATGTGGTGTATATATTTATTTTTTACTCCAGTGATGTCAGTCCTTCATTAGCAGGATGTGAACTCAGTCCCATGAGCCCATTTCCATCCATGCAATCACTAACATGTTTCAGCAGACAATCTTCAGCATGTTCTGATGCAACAGGACACTTTATTCAGAAGCTCTGTTAACTCATGGGAAGGATGTTCTGACTGTGCCTTCTTGACCGAATACTAAACCATTTCTTATATTTTCTCCTCTATCTATTGTGTAATGCCATCACCCCATTTGTACCCTGCATTTTATCCTACCACATTATTGACCGAGAGATGTTCCCTCCATTGCAATTAACTTTAACATTGGGAACTACCAGTCTTGCTCTCTTTTCTTCAGCATAGAGTAAGCAGGTCTCCAGCTTAGGTTTAGAATGTTTAATGCTATCTTTCCAAAACCATTCAACACTATTTTTTCAAAATATAAAATGTACTTATTGCCTTCCAGAAAATTTACTTATATTCAAGTACTGGGATGATGCAACATCAGAAAGTTCTTTATGAGCCAATGTTTGTGAATCTTTTTAAAGGACTTTACTTCTCTGGAACATGGAACATTACTGGAAAATAACCTTGACTATTTAAACTTAGAACTCCCAGCACTCCACATCACCCAAGCTCAAGGGTCATGCTCTCTCAAGTTTGTCACTCCTCTCAGAAATTCCCACTGTTCATTCATTGGCATTTATTTAGAGTGCCTGTAAACTCTTAATGTGGTAAATATCTCAGGAAGCACCAATAAAGGCACACAGCAAATAGAGACACCATAAGACTGATGTTGTGCAGTCCTTCCACCTACTTCATCTTTCACTTGATGAACAAAAATTAATGAATGATAAGCTAAACTACAAATTTTCCATCCAGGATCCAGATCCACAAGTGCATTATGACAGACCTCATTAAACATCATGTCCTGATATGTGAATAAATGTTCACCTTTGGGGAAATGGCCCAAATTGCTATATTTCATTAAACATGCCTCAGAACAAAATCTCTCTTCTGTTCCTTAGAAAGGAAACTGTATGATTATTGGGAAAGCATCTTTTATGCTTTGTGTTCCAGTTTAAATCATTTCCATAGGTAGAGAGAGAATTCCCCAGAACTTGGTAGAAATAGCAATTCAAGATACTGAATTTCTCAGTCTGCTGTACTTGTTGGCCCCTACCTTGGAGTTTCTACACCAGTTGAGTGAGTTACATTTACAATTCATGCAGACCCTAAACTGTTTTTCCCTTTTAGCTCTGGAGAGAAAGAAAATGTATCAGACACTTCTCCCAGGAAACAGCAGTGAGCGATGTTCTCCTACACGGATTCACTCACTCATTAATATTCTGTTATTTTGAGATGAGCTCTGAGTGCTCTTACAGACTCAGTGCAAGGCCTTTTTTGTGTGAGAATGCTTCACGAACTGCATGAAGGAAATGGTAATAGTAAATCACAGAGAATATAAATTTAGCATATTTTCCATGAATTTCAGAAAGAGCTGAGGGGTACTCACAGTAGCTTGGCTTGTTCTTGTGAGTACTGCAAGCACACAACTGCCCTTTGTGCATTTCCTTACCAAACAAGCTAGACCTTCATGCTAGAAAACATACTTGAAATGCTTAAAATCTTGAAGTTAACTTCTGCTGGAATTTGGAGGTTTAGGGTTTTGCTTGTTTGGGATTTTTGTTATTGTTGCTGTTGTTTGGTTGTGGTTTTTTCCTTAAGAAAATAGGATTATACAACTAGGAGGAAGCATTTTAGTTGTCATGAAGTGCTGCTGAGCACAAAAATCTCAAAGTAAATTTTGAAGTACAACCAGTAGAAAGTGAAATTAAGACTTCATCTCCAATTCTAGTAATATGATTTTATAACTGCAGGAAAAGATAATTCCAGAATGTAAAATGTAGGCATAACTTCAACATATCTTCTTTTCCCGAAGCTTTTGTGTGTGATGAGAGGAAAGGCAAAAATGGGTTCACTTTGAGATATTCATCTACATATTTGCTACTCTTAAAATTCTGGGTACTCACAATACTTAGAAAATTAGCTTTGTGTTTGCTTTATCTCAGTATTTCTCTGCTAGCTGACAAGAATATTTTCCTACTTTTTAAAGATAATAATCAGACTAAGTTTAATTTGATTTAACCTGTTTCACACTAAGGCAGATGGATTCTGGCATGTAAAAAAACTTCCATTTCCCCCATATATGCCACTTAAAAAAATTAATTAAAAAAGTATATATATATATATGTAGTTTTAGATAGATGTTCCATTTTTAAAGTGGGGGTTGTGAAGGAAAGAGATTCAACAGCAAGGAAAAGAACAGCCACAGAAAAGATCATTGCTGTACTAAGAATTTCTGCTTTGTTAGTGACATTCAGAAAAACACATGAAAGTGAAGGAAAAATTTCTAGTAGAAAAATAGATAATATTGTCGTATAACTATTTAGAGATGTGGTCACATTTCTATGTTCATTATGCAGTTACCCTCAATTATTGTGTTACTTCACCACTCCAATATAAGTGACAACTTTTTGCATGAAGAAACCTGTCTTCAAACCAGTCCAAGCTGTGGTGGAATACAAAACAATTGGCAAGTTAATTATTTTCACAAAGTTCTGGCTGTTTCACAGTGTATCAAGACAGTTTGATCTAAAGCTAATTACTCTTGAATCTAACTTCCCAGCTGTGATTTGTATATGGATTTATAAATAAATCTATAGAAGATGCAAAGATTTAAGGCTTTGCTATGTTTGGCCTCCAAAGTTGCTCATTTTTGGTACTGATTTATGTGACATCTTACTTATCAGTCATGTCCTTCTAACTATTCAGCTAATAAAAATGCAGTTATTTATTAGGGACTGTCTTATATGCATTAAATGTTGCAAACTGGCAGTAAAGGTAAGTTAAACCCATTGGTTAATCAAAACACCAATACACTGAAAACAAGAACTTAGAAACTAGGCTTCAGAATGCACAATGAAGTCTTAAACTTGATTTTTAAACAATAAATCTTTGCAGGATTATGGTTTCAAGCACCTGAATAAATCACTTGTTCATTCTACATGCTAAGCACCTATCAGATCCCAATGACATGAAGAAAATTTGTTGAAGGCTAAACATTGTTTTAAAATGAGGAATTTTATTCACATGCCTAAAATAAAGGTTAGAGAATTAGCTGAAAGGATCCACTATTTCTTTCAGTAGAAACATGTTCTATAAAAATAGCTATTAACTTCAAGCTTTGTATATTTTATTTGGCAATGGGATTTTTAGGCTTGGTTGATCTATTAGCTTCCACTTAGTTCAAATTTAGCAAGAATAAAAGCTCTTATAAAAAGTAAATATTAAAAATCTCAGTTAAAACATCTGTCTCTCACCACCCACACTTCACAGCTTTGCATAGAAATACAGCAGAAACACGACACATGAAGGCATGGAAATGGAGAGTGCCATTTTCCTACTCAAGCTATATGGCATGGGGAATGTGAGAACCTGCATTCTGAAAAAAAAAAATTAAAATTATAATCTAAGTCAACAATAATCACCTTTGTGGAGAAAAAGTAGGGAAGAAAGCCACAGACTAACCAGCACAGTTGTAGCCATCTGTCTTTTCTAAATTTAATTAAGCACCTACCTTAAAAGAATCCTGGAAAGAAATGTCAGCCTTTCAGTAGAAAGCTGAAGTTGGGAGTTATGCAGTGAGAGAATATCTCTAGTAATTTCATTCCTAAAGTAAAATTTTTTTCTTTGTTAATTTTATTTAAAAATAGGAGTGAAATGTATAGTCAAGACTTCCCATTTTCCCTTTCCTATCCTCTCTCTATTCCACCCACTCAAGTTCATCCTCTTTCCTAAAAAAGCCCACAAACTGCCTGGGACACTGCATACAGTTTTTAAGAACCTGATCTGGCAAAAGTACAAATTGTCTGTTTAGTGCACTTAGATTTAGTCAAGGGACAGTAGTACTAACTTGGCTATCAAACAGAAAATGGAAGTGAATATGAGACAGCCCTGAAGGGATTTGGTCTTGATGGATCAATGATCTAAATGGATCTCTTCCCACCTCAGGACCTCTGTGCTTCTGTAAGCACAGTAATCCTCATGTCCCTGGTAACAGGAGACATTCATGTTCCACACATACCACATGGAGGAGGACACTCCTCTCTAAGAAAATCGGTCAGGCAAGTGTGGTATTACCTCCTACCAGATGGCTGAGCTTCTTCCTGACATCTTTGTTGGAATCTACAGAGACTTTCACTAAACTTTGCAAAATCCATATGGATGGAAGAGAAAGGTTCACCCTGCTTACACCAACAGCTTACAGGTAACCAAAGTGCTTTGAATTGCCCTCTGGAAGCATTTCCCTCTTTCCATTTGGGTTTTGGAGGACAAGGGCTTTGACTTCAGGTACTCTGAGGCACAATCAAGTTAATGGCCTGATTCAGAGCCTGAAATAGCCTGGTAAATATACCCCACATGAGCAATGGACAGGCTTTCCTCACCCAGTTGCACAGACAATTTTCTTTGTACAAGTTCATTAGCTCTCAATAAAGAACCTTGCCTACTACTGTAAAACACCTCATCCTGCACAGCCCAGCCTACACAAAGCAAAACTTCCTATTCAAGTGACTCTCTAATGAGAAACTTTCTCCCAGAGCACCTTGCAGATCAAAAACTCTGAAGATACAGGGTGAATATGACAAAATTACACATCAGCTAATCAATTAGGGATGATCCTGGCAACTGCCCTTACCTGGAAACTATTATCCCCCACATCCCTTTAGAAAGTGACTCCTGCAGTCCTGGGTCTTCAAGCAGGTGCTGTGATGACAATAGTTCATCTAAAAGGCAGCAAGGAGAGTCTAGTTACCAGTCAACTGGGGTGAAAATCAGGAGATGGTATTGTCTCAGGGATATGTTGTGTTTATTTGTGACTGTGAGAAGCGTATATTTTACCTTGCTGTATTTTACCCACATGTAAGTGGAGAAGACAATGTGATGTCTATGTTACTAGGAGAAGCAGAAAGCTCTAACTGCAAAGATCAGATAATGTAACAAAGCTGGACACCTCAGAAATTAAGAACAGAGACAGAACACTGTTATCTTTATCAAATTTAAATATTTTATTTCCAAAAGACACTGATTTACCTCCAGGGGGACCTTACAGAAGAAAACAAATGGTGACTCAATCAAAAGGAAAATATGACAAACTTGAAAGCAAAAACGACATTTTAAGTTTTCCTTAACAAAGATCCAGAGTATTTTTATTAATATGGCTATCATTACTAGATGCAGAGCATTCAGCAATATGCCATGGTAACATGGTAGTTCATGCTGGACCAGTCACTCCTTCCCTTATCTATTTATTCTCTTATTTAGATGGACATGCTAAGCATGACACGAATATTTCTGATTTCATACTTTCTTTTCAACAAAAGAGACTCCTTACTGTTGGTTTCTGGGAAGACAACATAATTGGCCATGTTTTTTTTCAGAGCAGCTGGACTTGCTGGGCATGTAAGCAATTTTGGAAGAAAACAGGTCATTTACTGAGTGCTAATACAAATGTAGGAATATGGCCTCTGTTATTTTTAGCTTTCTAGCATTAGTCTTGATAAAGGCAGTGTTTGCACTGTGATAGCACTGGGCTGTTGCCTGTAGCAGAGACAAGATCTCAGGCCTGGAGAACAAATACTTTGGTGATTCAAGATACTGGGAAATGAAATTTTTATGCAGCATCTGAAGAGGAGAGAATAAAAAGCAAAAGAGCAAGGATTAGATATATTTAGAGAAAATATAGTTTCTGTGTGTGCGCAGTGCATCTCTGAAGGTACAACATGGGTTTTGAATAAGTGCATTGATTACAGCTGAACTAAATGTGATGGTTTCAGACCATGAAAGGTTCAAAGAGCTTTTCCATTGGTTCTAGTTGTGATCCTTAATGTCAACAGCAAAGTGATACAGAGAAGATTCAGACACTATTAGAAGCTGTGTAATGACAGACAATGATGTGTAGAGGTGCTTGCATTTCAGTGCTTGAAGACACCAAGGCCAAGAATATTTTGGTGCCAGTGAAGACAGGAGAGAGCAGAAGAGGAACAATGTCTGGGAAAGGGAGAAAGAGGGGAAACACAGAAGATGCCCATTTAAAAGGTTCTTTTCTAAGGAAGACTTCCAAACCCCTTCACAATTTGTTCCCAGAGGCTATCTAGAAGGTAAAGGTAAGTCCTGGTTAGAAACCAAAGAGGTCTGTAAAATTTTGCCAGGTGCCAGAAGACAGGGGAAAGGAGAAGAAGAAAAGAAAGATTGGTAACTGTTGTGGTAAGGATGCTTCCACTTCTGAATCATGTTACAACTGAGTACGAAGTTTAAGGGAAGTCATAAGAGAAAACACACATATATGAAAACGGCTCACACTTTGAAACCCAAAATATCGTATCAGTCCATTGCAGTAACACCCTGATTTCCAGTGAGGAGAATCACTTTGAGAGCTCCTCTCTGGGTCCTTGGAATCATTAAGAATTAGCAGATTACTTCCTTCTGTAATTACTTTAATCATATTTGTTCTGTGGTTATCTGTTGTTAATAGAGCTCTTTGATCTTCTTAACTGCCTTCTGTGCAATTAGACAGCGGTGTAAAACACATGGATAATACTTTGCTAACGATGCACTACTTGCACAGAGGAAGATGTAAGAGCACATGGTAACTCTGTCTGAGGTTTTGTCTCAAAATGTTGTGGACATATTTTGTCATGTTTATTTTGTTAACTGAACATCAGGCATGATTGCTTGTTACATCGTTAATTGCTTTGCTTAACAGCCAAGAGTTTCAATTAGATCCTGCTAATATTACAGAATGTTTCTTTGTTCTGAACTGGGTCGGATTCCAGGATGTTTATGTGTTGACCCTGCAGCCTTGTTTAAATGTTGGGGTTTTGCAGCAATGACACTTTGAAGAATTGCACTCCTTGCAGCAAGAAATATCACCCAGGAATCCCATTCCTACTGATATTTAGAATGTTCCTTTGGGCCATGTAACCCACTCCTATGCCCAATGCTGCAAAGTTTTGGGTGGTCATCTTCCCTGGAATCTTTGGCATAGCAGGTGACTGATTCCTGTTTTCTTTTTCAGAAGCTGCCATCTTCACCTTCCCATCTGGGATTAAACCACGCAAGCTATCAAGGTACTGTATATTTCACATTCAAACCACCTTGTCAAGACATTCTAGTCCCTAACTGAAATATGTAAATGAACTTCAGAAAACTTGCAGATAGATGGGAGAAGTCAAATGTCACAAGAACTTGAAGATGTGCTTGTGAGTCAGACCTAATGGTGCACCCAGATCAGTATTCTGCTTCAACGTTCTGCATAAATAGATGAATATGCACACTCTCAAGAAGGGCATGAAAAAATGGTCACTAGTGTAATGAAAAAGACTGAGAAGAAGACAAAGGAGAATATGGAAGAGTCTTATGATATTAATGTCCAATGTAAGTTTACTGATTATAAGAATTTCTTCCAAGGCTCTTGAGCATTATGAGTGATTAATGAGTTACTCTGGAGAATTCTGGTAAAGGGTGCCATAAACTAAGAATTTAGTCCTTCCTACATTCCCTATAAATATTCAAATCATAATTGGACTGAATAACTCCAAAGGCATGTATGTCTCCTTGTTGAAGAGAGAGGGAATCCATAGTTAATACAGTTTTGACTTTAATATTTCAGGTACATGTTTCAAGCTCCTGGCCTGAATCTGGTTTACCAGTATGTTGCCCATCTGGAATGTTTTCTCCATCAGTAAAACACATAATTACTCAAGAGAAGGAAAAAGATCAAATCAACCTAGCTTTGATTCTATTGGTATTTCTAAATCTACCCTTATTAAAAAAAAAAAAAAAAAATTCCTCAGTGAAAACATGCTCTTTAGCAACATTCTAAGATATATACAACTAGTTGGCAAAGCAGTATAATTTGATTTTCAAAAGGCAAGTAAGTCTAAATATCTACCAATAACCACATTTTTCCACAGGAGAGACAAGCAAGATTTTTCTCTGCAAGTTAAGGGTAGGCAGACAGTAGGAAGAGAAGTACAGAATTGTACCAGAATGACCAGAGGAGTGTTTGATTCGAAATGACTGAAGTAGGATAGCCTTGAATGCAAACTACTGAATAGAGTTTTTATGAGATGATTTTTTTGTTATAGTAGGCATTATAGGTGAACCTGTGGAAAGGATAAATCAATCAGGCCCTTCCCTGAAATAGTCAAGATACACAAATTCCTTCCGTGGGTAAGTCTATGGGACAACAGGAAAGAGTGATAGTTCATTACTTTTTAATCAGTATTTCTATAAAATGTCTTTTTTTTACATTTCATCCTTTCTTTCCTCCATCTTTTAAACAATACTCCTCCCTTCAGTTAGAGGCTTTCTGATCAGGGAAATTTGATTGCTTTTATGTTGCAGATGGGCCTCACACCCTATCAGACTACAGAAGAGGACACAAAATGTAGGAAGTCACATAGTGAGACATTGTGATTTTGTTGTCAATTTATCAGTGTTGAACCTGCTTCCTGTTGTGTAGATAGAACAGATTCTGCCAATATAACTCACACCAATGCCTAGTTTCAAAAGGGAGCTCTAATCCAATGGTGGCGTTCTTAAGTGCAAGCTATGACATTGTATGGACACGGCAGAACTAAACTTAATTCACCATCTCTGTGCCTCCCTGGTGGGTCCTACTGTGCCTGCTGCTTTGACAGTAGAGAGTTTCAGGGCTTCCATTTGGTATCACACTGTTTTTCAGCAGCTTCTCTTCAAAACAAGGCCAGACTAAATTACTGCAAACAAGAGGTCAGTTGGACAGAACATCATTGGTTTGCAAAACAATCAAGTCACTGGATTTTTATTAAGATATTTCTTCCAAATTTCATACCATGATATAGGTACCAGCATGTGGAACAAGGTCTCTGAGAACCAAACCTGAAGAGAGCTGAAAGCAGGCAGTACAAAATCTTTATGTGTTTAGTGAGCCCGATGGATTCTGTTCTATAGATTCCATTGGTTACTTCAGCTCCAGGCTGCAGTAAACATGAAGGTGGGTATTTTCCTCACCTTGGCTTGTTCTTCAGTGGATAACATAGCATAATTAATTTTAGTGCAATTAGTTTTGGCACTAAGAGGGTTCAAAATGAATTTAAGCCTTCAGTTAATCCTAATAGGTGCTGCTGAATCCATTTATCACCACCCTTTGTGACTGGCAGCCAACACAAAACCCTGTAGTAAATGCAAAACTGGCTGCTTGCCCACAGAGCTGGCAGGCTCTGAGACACTGAATGAATGAGAACATGAAGCAAGCAAGAGAACTTTGATTTTATATGCGAGAGACCACTGGAGCTCAAGCAAAACTCTGTTCTGTTTAAATGTCCCTGCTAACACGACACAATAAACTGACAAGAGACAGCAAATCCACTTGACTAAAAATAAAACTGAAATCCCACGATATGTTTGCAACTGCAAGACAAGCATTTTTTTCAGCCTAAGAGAAACTCTGTAATTATTCCAGGGATAGGATGGAGGCAGAAGACAGGAAACCTGGAATGGCTGGATTATTCATTGCACCTGTTCTACTAAAGATTTAATTTAAATGGAGATTTCCATTTACGCGGAAAAATCAGTAATGGTTGTACTTTGCTTGGATTCACAAGTAGCATGCTGAGAAAAGGGCAAGGAATCCTTTTATTTTATTTTATTTTATTTTATTTTATTTTATTTCCTTTTATTTTATTTTATTTTATTTTATTTTATTTTATTTTATTTTATTTTATTTTATTTTCTGAAAATAAATACTCTTATTTTTATAGTAGCGCTGAGGAGTATCAAACGGGAGTAGAATTCTATAGCCAGATGCTACACATATAAACATTATATGTGTTTATACATATAATAAAAGAGAACTACGAGATATAGGATGTTGTTTTCTTTATGCTGCACATGATGGGCAGAGAATGCAGATGATTTGCTCAAGATCACACTCAAGAAATAGGTAGCAGAGCATAGAAGCAGATCCACATACACTAGAGAGAAATGAGCCATGATCAGGAGTTGCAGTTGATATCCAGTAAATCTAGGTCCGTTGCTCCAGACTTTCAAATGTATCTACATGTTTTTGTGTAAAATATCTCAGCACCAATCATTAAATTAATCTCAACCTCGGGATGATTCTGTTTAGAGCTTGTAATACACAGGAGAAGTCTGAGGTAAGCGTACCTGATGCTTATTTACATCATTTTACCTATTACCAGAAATGAGTAAATGCCTGAAAAATTCATGTTTTTCTACTCATACAGTCTCAGTCACAAAGAAAAGATTTCCAAGAACCTCGTGAAGGTTAAAATAACTGGTATTTTCAGTGTCCTAATAGTGGGAGGAAGGAGGACATAGAACTGATAACTGAAGGACAGACTGAAAACTTCTGTTACTTATTGGGATTCAGGAAACATGACATAAGTAAACAAGAAGTGCTGCTTTCTGGGGTAGATGCTCTGCATTCAAACTCAGCTTTTAGACCTAGAACTGTCACAATTTATTTTTCATTAATAGTGTCAATGATGCATAACTCATCTCCCTATCTCAAGAAGAGGGAATCATCTAGCTTGGATTTTACTTTCTGCTCCACTTCACTTCCTGGCTTTATAATATGCTGAACCTTCTAAAAATAGCCTAATAATTAAAACACATTAGCATTTTCTGACTCACCATCTGGATTTGACTTACTTCTGGATTAAACTTTGACAGCAGTGGGGATAGTATCCAGGATATCCTCTTGCAAAAAACCACCTGCATTATAAAAGAGAATTACTTAATCTGAGATCCCAACATGAGACAACACATTGAGTTGCTGAGTCAGTTTTCAGCATGGGGAAATGGCTTGATCATCAAAATTCCTTCAAACACATAAGAGGCAGTATCACCATTTGAAGTAAAATAGTCTTCTCAGGCTGTGAGAAAGGTTCAATTCCACATATGAAAACACTTATCATACTATTGAAAAATTTCCCTTGTGACTTCCTGCTGACTCCAGTGCGGTGAATCTTCAACCCCATAAAGAATGAAAAAATTCTTGTATAGCAGTAAAGCCTTTCTTATAAAGTATAGTACATTCAAGCCTCCAATAAAAATGTTTCTGTGATAATGAACACTTGATTTCAGCTTCTTAGGCTTCCTGACATCCTGAAGGCCGTTTAGCATGCTGGTTTTGTCCATGTTTCCATGCCTCAGAGAGCTTAGAAATTAAGCCAGAAGGATTTATTAGGATATCATAGGGTGGCTCCGCAGTATATATGAAATGACAGTTTCAGATCAGTTCCACTCCTCTGAAGCACATATTCAATGCACACACTTCTGATCACAGAGAGATGACAGCACCAGAAGTCTGTGTGCCTCCTTCTCTCATTTTGTCTCAAAATTGCTATGGGTACAGGTAAGTTACAGAGAAGCAAACAAAATATAGATATGCAGTTCTAGTTCCTTTCTTTTTTACTCCAGCATAGTAAAGCTATCATGTTAGGGCTAAAGCATGCAGCTCTCCATCATTCAGGAAAACTACACACCTATCTGGAAGACACAAAACTATCTGTTAATTTTTACACCCTGACACTGAACTAAGAGTTCAAATGATGACCTATTGATTAGTGTTTTACAGAACTCGTGCATGTGGTGGAACTTGACTCTCAGGGCACAAGCCCAGAGCTACAGAAATGAATAGAGCTCTCCCCTTAAAGACCACAACAGGTTATGGATTAGCCACTGATCCTGAGCCTCTGAATACAAGTGATCCAGAAAGAACTCAGTTCTGATTTAGCCACTACCATTATTGCCTTATTTCCAAAATAAGAACCAGTGTGTTGTGTTTGGGTGTTGGCACTTCCCACCTTGCTTCCCAGGCATCCCACCTTTCATGGGGCACCCACAGCTTCTGGGGTCAATAACACTTTGAGCAAAGGTAAAAAATCTCAGTGGGTCTGCTCAGCACTCTCAAGGTACTTTAGTAACTTTCCAACTAGCAGTTTGTAGTGTAACTACACTAGCTAAAAGACAGGGGGAAACTATTGCTTTTTTTTCCTTTACTGAATTTCTTTTTGACCACTACTGAAGAGAGGAAAAAAAATATGCTCAGATGCATTTTGCCTACAGAAATACTGACACGGTAAAACTCTGGAATCTGGAAAGGAGTCAGGGACATACCAGAGGCTGGAGACAGAAGGTTTTTCATCAGTGTGGCTGTTCCCTGACTTTTGACAACATCTGATATAAAATGACAGGAGTCTTTCTTTGGAAGAACTCTTTACTTTCTTCATCTTGGCAGGGCAGGGAAAACCCAAGATGTCTGGTTGAGGGATACATCAGTGTGGTGAAGTGAAGGATGAAACCTCTGCCAAGCTTGTCACTTCATGGGGCAGCTAGTCATGCACAAACCACAGTCAGTTCACTACTATTTAGGAGCAGCTGATTCAATTATAGGTGAAAAATGTCCCTGGCTGAGGGGAGAATGTTCACTCAGAGACAGTCACAGTGTCAGTGTTTTGGCTGGCCATGTCACATGCTCCTTGGGGACTGGGGTCCTCGAGGAGGCCACATCCCTCAGCATGTCCCCAGCAGTGAGAAAGACTCGTGGAAGCCCCAGACCCCCACCCTAGGAGGCCCAGCTCTCCTTGGGGGCTGTATTTTCCTATCCTTGATGGACACAGCTCAGGTTCTGGAGCCACTGATCCCTCACAGGGAGACTGAAGCCCCTCTGCTTCCCTTTGCTCATCCTCCCCAACCCTGGCCTGATCTTTCACATGATCTCAGCATCAGCATTTGCTGGTGCAGCAGCAAGCCAATATGAACTGTCTCCTTGTGTCATTTACAGAGGAGCTGCAGGATTTGGCTTGTCTCTGATCTCTACTGAAATAATGTTTGCATGAGGAACAGGAGAAACAGAGTGGATGGAAGAGAATAAAATTAATCGTATGCAGAGCAGAAAGAGAGCATGGCCTAGAGAGCTGAAAGAGAGCACTCACTCTGGTGAAACTTCTGTGAATATGAGGAGGTCATACAGTTCTCAGTATCTTCACCTCTCTATGAATAAGGATGACCCACATTCACAGTGGTGCTGTCCATTACTTTCAGACAAAGATACCAAATTATGAACTTTCAAGTTATTTGTATTCTGATCTGTGAGGCTGTCCTTCTGCCAAGAGCTTTTCAAGTATGTCCTAGTTGTCCAATTGATTTTGTCCACATTTAAGTATTGATTTTGCTTTCTCAGCGCACATAGTTCTGTGTGACGCTGAAAGACATGCATGCACACTCCCCCAAATGTACCCCTTATGTCTTATAGGAAACTCAGACCTAAGGGAAGAGAAGAATCTCAGATGCCAAAAGAATGTTATGGTGATTTTGGTGAGTGTGTGAAGCACTGGTGACCAACCTTCCTTTCCAACCTGAAGCAAACTTTCCCCCTGCTGCAGCACATTCACTCTGCTTGCTCCACTTGCAGCTGCCATCACTCTTGGCACTACTTCCTTCACAGGATATTCTGAGCTGGAAGGACGCTGAAGGATCATGGAATCCATTCACACTTAAGTGAATGGCCCAGATGGGGGTCGAACACACAAGCCACAATCTTGCCATGATTAGCACCATGCTCTACCCAGCTAAACTAATCCCAAGGTCCAGTAACTAGGATAGGGACATCCTGGAGTGAGTACTTTATGAGAAGATGCTTAGGTTTGTAAGAAGAAATGAAATAAGATGGAAATTATTTTCCTCAATCACATTTGTTGCTTCACAGAAATGTCAGATATGTGCCAATGATCCAGGAGGGACAGGAAGAAAACTTTGTTCCTTCACTCCTTGCTGTGTTGGGGCAGTCATATTATATTTCCATTCAAATACCACTTGAGAGTATAATTAGCATGTCTTTGTCACAGCAGCTTGCTGTTAATGGACTGACTGGGTTAGAGTCACAAAGGAATGGTCTCCCAAAACAGAGGAACCGCTGGGATTTGCCCACTGGTTTTCTGGCCTTCCTTTGTAGCATGACTTACTTTCAGGAGTCGTTTGGTAGAGATGGAGCCAGTCTGTTTCTCTGCCCTCTATAAATCCAGAAGCTTCAGACTCCACTGAGTTCAGATAGTCCACTGGAAAAGTCTCTACTTACAAATCTAGTGCCACCTGTTCTCAAGTTTTACAGGCCAGTGGAAATTTATGTGATTCTGACATTCAGAGATGATTTTCCGTGCAGTTTATGAGAGTTGGATCCATGATTATTTGATATCTCTGGTGTCAACACAACAAAATGGATGTGATAAAATGAAATGAAAAACTAGCAGTGCTCTGTTAAGACCAGCCTGGGTAGTACATTATATAAATTAGTCCTCAACAAAGAATTTTGCTTCTATAATGCCCAGAAGACCTTGTGGCTAAGATAAAGCCTCATTTATTTAATGGTTTTCATGCCCAGAAAGAATAAAGACATGCCCATCCCACACATCAGCAATCGGACCTCTGTAAACCTTTGCTTGGAAAGAAAAATTAAAAATGGATAATCATCCTTTTGTCACAAGATTTTCATGCTTCCTCTCTTTTCTCGGGCAGCACTTTGCACTAGTAAATCTGTTTGGCAGGTAATCTGCCACCCATAGACCAGATGCTGCCTTGGCAAGGTTAGCTTTCCTGTTGCCATGGCAAAGCTCAGGCAGCCAAATGACACGGATGCCATGGCATGTTGCCAAGGTAATCTGATGGCACAGGCCTTTGTTAATTGAAAGAGGGAAGCAGGCTGGTGCAGCCTGCTTTTCCCTGCCAATCAAGGCTGAACTTTGAGCAGGGCAAAGGACTAATTAACTGCCTCCACCAGCTGTTGGCTCCAGCATGCCAAATCTGACAAGTGGCCAGGGCCATGCATCCTTAACCCTTGCTGTCTATGGAGAAGAGGCAGCACTTAATGAAGCTGTTGGAACACTTGTAAATTTTGCTTTTCTTTGAAAGACTGGTAGTAAGGAAGAAAAAGTAAAGTGGTTTTGTTTTGTAAACATTGTGTTTGGTTGGCTCATGTCTGCCCCTTTGAACTGCTGAAGCTGTAAGGACACAGCAGCACATCACTCACGGATAGACTCTCCAGGTGCCTTGCAGAATAAAAATGTAATGTGCACTAAAAGTTTCAAGGCTGACTAGTTAAAGGGATCTGATTCAGCAGTTGCAGGGAGAAACATTTCCAATGCTGGCTGTGTTTGCCTGCAGACATCTCTAGTTCCCACTGTGCTAGGAGAGCAAAGCAGTTTGTGTTGAAGGCATTGTGAAAAGAAATCTTTCTGAAAGTGACTGGGAATAACTCATGGGTCCTGAGATTTCCTGCTCTCCTCTTGGGCAGACTCTTCCAGCATCCTTTGTCATTCATAGTGTCTATCCAATGCAGACCACAATAACTGTCTATTCCAGCATTCTGAATATAAATCTTTTCACTTTCAGGTTAATTAATTCAACTTATTCTGATAATAGAAGAATAGTTACCCAAACTGCTTCTTAATTTACAGGCAAATGATTCCTGGCCCAACTAGTTCATTCCTTTAGCTAAACAAAGGGAAGGTTTTTTTGTCTCTGGACATCTGACTTGCCTGTCTTATTGCTCAGCAGAAAGGATCAACAAGTTTCAGCCATGAGTCTTATGAGTCTTACAGCTGTAATGGATAAAATCACTAAACTAACAGCATCTTTACTCAGGGGTTAGTTTTGCCAATGTAATCTACACAGAGAGAGAGAGAGAAAGACTAAGAGCTATAGTATTCTGTTGTTTGAAATAAGTCTGTTGCTTAAAAGGCTCTGGGCAGTGTAATTTTTACTTTTATAGGCATGTCTTGGATGTGTTTGACTTTTCAAATCCTCTCTTCAGAGATCCAAAGGGGTCTGTTTATAAAATGTGCCTTTCAGACTCCTTCCTATATGAAGTTCAGAGAGAAATTTCTACTTCTATGTATAAATGTGTCCCTGATGTTTTCTCCTTGGAAGAATCTTCTTCCAATTCTAACACTTCCTTTCACAGACAAAAGGGGTGTCTCAGTCTATGTTTCCTATACAGGATCCTGCACATGTATATGTGTGGTGTGTGTGTGGTGTGTGTGTGGGTGTGTGTGTGTGTGTGTGTGTGTGTGTGTGTATGGAGAGAGATGCTCTGCCTGCTGTGGGAGCCTTTGCTCCCACAAAATCTGAAGCATTAGCTGTAAAAGCTGCAGAGGGAAATCAATGCTTCTTCTGATCAGTTCATTTGTCCTGCCAAGTCACTGGCTCTGTCCTTTCCTGCCTCAGACTGCCTGCAACAGTTGTGAAGCCTCAGAGGGACTGAGCTGACTCTTACCTCTGTTCCCACCAGAATTAGGAATTAATGCATTTGCACAGCAGCACCACCACCTCCTCTCTTGTGCATGTTAGCTAGCATGGAAACCAACAGGTCAAGGGCTGAGCTGGGGTTGGAAAATACATCACACCATGGTGTCCTGTTTTCAAGAGCCTCCTAGTCACTGATGGAACCTTGTGCTTGGTGTCTCTCCAACTGACCTGAAACTTGCCAAATACCTGCATGCATGTATGTAGGTTTTTCCATTTCCATACCCTTCTGTACCTCTGCTTGGTGGGTTTGGGTGATGCCATGAGCCCACTGAGGAAAACTGCCTGAAGAGAAACTATGGAAGTTTATTGTGCTTATTGAAGCCTTTTATATGCTACAGTAAGAAATGCAAATATTTTACCAGCTTTCTGTGTAAGGAGAATATTTTTTTTCAAGTTTTATGCCATAATAATAGGAATATAACACTTCAAAGAGCTTCTACTAGCACTGTGATAGATTAACCACCTTCTCTAATGTAGGGGGAAAGTCCCTGTTCCCTTTTTGTCTCTTTGCTAGAATTAATTTTGGTCCTTAAACTTTCTGGCTATCCAGGGATCAATCACTGGAGGAAAAAAGTGAAAAAAAGTCTCAGTCCCCAAAATTTTTTTAGTTCTTGGAAGAATACAAATCACTCATGAAAAATCACAGCCTAGGGAATAACAATGACATCTTTTGTCTACAAACCTCAGTGTAGAGGGATCTGCCTTTTCAAGATGATTAGAGGAATGGAGCACGCCTACTATGGAAAAAAACTGAGAGAATTGAAATTGCTTAGCCTAGAGAAGAGAAGGCTTTGGGGTGACCCAGTTTTGGCCTTCCAGTACCTGAAGGAAGCCTACAGGAAAGATGGAGAGAGATTTTTCACAAGGACATGTGGTGATAGGACAAGGGGGAATGGCTTCAAACTGAAAGAGAATAGGTTTCAATTACATATTACAAAGAAATACTTTTGTGTGAGGTTGATACAGGAACAGGCTGTCCAGAGAAGCTGTGGATGCCCCATCACTGGAAGTGTTCAAGGCGAGATTGGATGGGAATTTGAGAAATCAGATCTAGTGGAAGTTGTCCCCACCTGTGGCAGGGGAGGTGGAACTAGATAATCTTAAGACCCTTCCAACCCAAATCATTCTATGATGGTCAAGCACAACCTGATATCAGGAGTAAATGTAAGACCCAGGGCTTCTGTGCTAGAAAAAATATTAATTTACATAGGATACAAAGAAGTTAATGTGTGACATGTTGAGGTAACTCATGACCTGTGTTGTTGTTGCTCACATGGGTGATGAAGAAATGATTAGGCCATTTTCTGCTCCTTTGGGGCTATAATAGCACAGGAGACTTGCACACACTATTTACAACACTTCAGGGCATGGGCTTGCTGTGGATGTATGAACAGCAAAAATCAAGGAGTAAGTTACAAATTTCACTGTCTCTGTTGAATGCATGCCCCAAGACTGAATAATTTCTCTGCAGTTGCTAAGTTCTTGGGTCAGTCTCCCAGTCACATAATGGTTAGAAACCAAATTTAAGGCTTCATCAGTGTCTTGTATGTTCCTACTTGTTGCATGTACAAGGGTGTCCTTTCCTATCACCATATTTACACATGGAACTCATTCTGGGTTTTCCAGGGTTATAAGGCAGATTTACCCTGTGCTTACTACAATTTGTCCCTCAGATCACTGTTGCTAAAAAGGTCGTGCATGCACTGCAGATATTGGGAGCCAGTCAGAGGCCTGTGCAGTGTTTGTGAGTAGTTAATTAAAATAATATATTTAGACACATTAGCACTTCCCGCTGTGTGTTAGTGTGACCGTGGTATTTGTAGAAAGGAAGTATTAATCTATTAGCAGCAGTTGCACCATGTACGTAGATTGTATCATAGTGCCATATATAGATCTCATAGTGTCTTCACTTTTACTTTCAGTCTTTCACAGAAAATTTTCAACCCCCTTATTCCTACCAGCCTGAATCACACCATAGATTTTATTCACACAAAGAAAGATCTTCTCAAATGAGCCTGCAATTCCTGGTTGATATGACAATTTGTGCATGTGAAAAAACTAAGAGCAGATAAACCACATTAGCAGAAATGTAAAAATTTTGTCATGATCATAATACTGTAGCATTTATTCATCTTCCTGCAAATGAATATGAATTCAAAGAATTCAAAGAAGATAAAAAGTCTATTTAAAAAATAAAACCCCTAGCATTTTTACTTTCCGTGGTGGCTACCACTCAAGATTGCTCGGTATCTTAACAGTTATGTTTTCATTTGCTTCTCAATGTGTATCAGTAGACAAAATGGAATGGGTGACAAACTGTTGTTGATGACACATAAGAATCAGAAGCTAATGACAGAGGAATGTTTTTAAGACCAGCTGCCTGTGATACCATTCTCTTGGATTTCAGATCTGAACATGATCCCTTTGAAATGTATTTGAACACAGGTTATTCCACTGAAAGTTGTTGGGGTGAAAAATCATTAATAAGTTTTGTTCTGAATCAGGTAAGTTGCTCATGACACAGAAATCAGAGAAGCATTTCCTGATTTTGAGCTCCAATATCAATATTTTGCATGTTGAGCTTCAGAGTTGTGTTAAAACTCATTATTGCAGTAAGGGACCATTTATGGAAACTGCTTTGAAATAGACATCTTTTTGTAAATACAATTTTAATCAACCAGAATAAATAAAACAGATAATATTGAACAAAAAGGGTTCTGATAGTCACTAGATTTTTTCAATGAATACTCAGCTACTACTGACATATTGTATTTCATTTTTTTTTTTCTTTCTATTATTTTTTTTTTTCTTTCATGTGAAATTTACTATCGGTTATAAATGGAAAGCAAACAACTCTTATTCTCTGGAAACCTAAGTACAGCTGACCCAATATTATACAACAGTCAGGTAACACAAAGTGAAAACATTCTTGGAATTGACCTGAAAGCAGTGCTTGTTCTCCAATTGAACATGGTTTTGGTTTTATAATTGTGGTTTCTTTGCTTTGAAAACTAACTGGTTGCAAACCTGCTTAGAACAGGAAAACCTAGTGCAGTTGCTTTCTCCACCCAGTATGGTTAAAACACAAATTTACAGAAACTGTGAGGCTGTAATAGGTGGCTGGAAAGTTAGGGGAAAGAATTGGCTGAAATTTCATTGATGGAGTAGGTTGAAAATGCATCAGAAATTCCATCCCCTTCTGTAATCATCTTCAGCACTGGGTGCTGTTGGCAATGGAACTAGTGCTGGGAAAAAACGTCTTGAAAATTCCCACCCCAAACCTCAACATTTCATTATCATTCATAGAATAAAAATAAATTATTTCTTACAAATAAAAGTTTTCTCCCTGCCCCTCACAAGCCTTGATAATTTTAGGATGAAGAAAAGGTCTTTTGTGAGAAACAATTGCTGGTATGATGAAAGCAGAAGCTTTAAGATTCACTGGGCAGGGGAGAGGTGTCTTTCAAGGAAAAATATTACATTGGGAAAAGGGTGAGAAAAGAGGAATGGATGTGCCAGAGTGTCTGAGCATTTGCTAGAAGTCTTCAGTAGCAATCTATATGTGAAATTTTACCATCTCCATGCCATAATCTGTTTTACTTCAGTATCTGACTGACCAAAGGATAACCAAATCTACCACTGCATGGTATGTTGTAAGGATAAGCTATTTTTTGTGAGGTTAGAAACAGGTCTGGGCTGAAAGAAGCTTACAATGACCTGGATTGATTTCCAATAAAAATCTACATGACATGGAAGAGCATTTTTTACCACTGCCACTGACATCTGTCTATTGGGGAACTAGGAGCACCCAGAGAAGACCAAATATAAGTCTATTTTTGTGAGACACTAAGTTAATGTTTTTACAATGGAGTCCTTATTTGGAATTTAGTGTTTAGAGGAGAAGGACAGGTTTGGCTGGCTGAGTGAGTAATTCTAATACTTCATTAGCTCAGGTAATTTGTAATACTTATATTTCGCTTTCGGTCTCCAGTCAGTAGCAAGGAACATATCCCCTGCTTAAAGCAAGATGATCTTCTGGAGACAAGCAGCCGCAGCACAGACTTGCCATTCTGCCGGGGTATGATCTTTGCTTATGTTTCCTCTGAGAGATGGAAATCCACTTTCTGTGAAACTGAGTTAGTCAGTAATCCTTGCCCATAGAAATAAAAAATAACTGTACCCCAGGAAAGTCTAAAAAAGCTATAGTGTTGAAATAGGTAATGATTTATCTTTTTCTGAGATTAGGGTTTCAGTTTTCTTCTCTGGCCAATAGCACTTAAATAAACAAACATCCTGTTGCTTCTGAAAGCAACAAAGGACTGTACATAAATCCCTCTCAATTTCCTTCCTGCTCCTTCCCACAAAAAATGTTTTAAAACATCTCTGCCTCACAAGTTTTTCACAGAGACACTAAGCAGAGATAAAAGAAAGAAAAAAAGAAAAAGAAAAAAAAAGAATAAAGAAGAAAAGGAGTTTCTACTTTTTGGTTACCAGGTTTTTCAGTCTTCATGTCAGCAAAAATGTTCATTAACACTTTATTTATCTCTTCTTCCTCCTCTCTTCACTCACAGAATCCCTATCCCAGTTCTAAGAATTACAATGACCCTCAGAGAGGGCACATTACACTTCACTTCCTCTGCTGACCATCACAGTATCCCCCACTCCTTTTATGCCTCCTTCTACACAAGAAGGACCTTTCCCTGAATAGCTTTTCTGTTCATCAGTCCTTATCACATTAGCAATTCCAGAAGGTTTTGATTTCTGCATAAGCAGCATTCAACTAGATAAATATCAATCGGTATCATAAAGGCATCCTGACATCATCTAATTCTGCCCTCAGCTCCTAACTATCAAACAAGGTTTGGTTTATTTCTGCAACTTTGTTCCTACACCGTAAAAATCCTTGTAACTTTTGCCTTGTAACACGCACAACTGAAGACTGTGTCAGCATTGTACATGGCAATAATCTCACTCTTTGTTCAGTTAAATTGATTCAGAGAATGGCTCTGAAAATGTATAAAAGCATCCATGTGCACAGGACTCGAAGGAGGATGTCTGCATGTGCAGACAGCACATGTGCAGACCTTTCTTACTCAGGCTTTTATGTCATACCCATTGTTTTGGTGAGCAACCTCTCAGGCATTATAAAAAATACCTGTCTTCTTGAGGATTTCCCTGTGGAGGTAGATCCCCGGATGTTTTTGCCCTCGTTTTTCTGAAGGCGTCTCTGAGAGCTTGTGGCTGAGTCTCTTAGGGTCTGTATGGGTTCACTGTGGAGATTTGCTTTGCAAATGTGGCATTGTGAAGAACTGTGTATATTGATCCTGGTGTGAACAAGTTCTGTGCAAGGAATAAAAGAGGAAAGAGGAGGCTGCAAAAGCAAAGATTGTTTCAATTTCCCTAAAATCCATAAATGTTTTATAAGGGTTGGATGACCATGTGGTTGAAAGCTAACTGGCAGCCAGTAGAAGACTATATGTGTATCAGACAAAGCAGATTCTTGCTCTAGCTGGTCCAGAATCAGATAAATTACACCCTGTCACACTCAGGAGCTTTTACCACTCATTATTTCCCTGACTGCTTTTTGGTGACTATTTGAGAGTTTTGGTATATGTCTTTTGTTGGAAGTATTGGTAATTTTGATCTTTTTTTGCTAGTTACTGAGTGATTTCAGACTGGTACATCCCCTACAAGTCAGAATAAGCTCTGTCTATAATGTGTATGTGTAATACAGTGTAGACAGATTCCTTTGTTTGGGAAGTCATATGTCTAAAGTAGAAAACAACTTTCCACTTATTTTTGGGTCACTTTCTACAGAAAGGAATCCAAACATCTGACTTCATGAGAAATGAAAGTGAAACAGTGTTAGTTGAGCCAAATTTGATTTTCTCAGCTCCTGGAGACATAATTAATCTTGTACTAGTATGCTGACATGGCAATGCAATGGACAGCTACTTTTCAAAAAGACAGTTATTAATATTCCAGATTATCATATTAAAAAAACAGTGATTTAAATTAGGTTTTTAGACCTATACACGTAGGAACAGAAATAATCTGTGATCATTTGAAAACAACTCAGTCTATACAACTATCCAGCTTTAAAGTCCTGTTTTGTAGGACTTTTCTCTAGTTTTCAGGAACACCAGAATCTTTTCTGAATTATCTTATCACCTTAGAATGTGTGATTGAGATCCCAGAAAATCTTCAGCCCGAAGAGTTTGCAGGTCTTCCCGTCTTACTCCTGGCTATAAAGTCCTCTCCTTTCACAACTTGTGACTTCTCTGAGACAGTGATGTCCTCACCACCCTATTTCCCCATGACAGAAATCACCTGTTACTCATCTGTTTTTTTGGTGGGAGAAAACGTTAGAAAAACACCAGGGCTATTGTCTCAGCCACAAAAAGGAAGAACTGTGTGTGTGTGTGTACAGAGAAATACCATTTCACACTTCCACCTGGGTGCAGAAGTGAAAGGTTTGCTTGTGGTGAGTAACTGATGCTGCCTTGGTTGTGTGACAGCTGATCATACCCAGAAAACAGGAAAATTCCCTCAATAATTCTCACACAGGTGCATAATCTAAGAGAGGAAAGGCTTTTCTGCTTCCTATAATTTGAACTGTATCTCATTTTTTTCCACTCTTCTTCCCACAAATTCAACAGCTCAGAAGGTGACGAGTGTTTTTAGAAATGAAAGGGTTTATATAATTGGAAATTTCTGAACTCAGCATTGTGTTAGTAAATAAGTTGACAAAGCAGATGGTTTAATGTAGCAGAAACGCCATGAATGGAGGACAGGGTTTTAAATAAAAATTTATTACTGGAAATATTTCTCTCATTTCAAACCTTGGACTGAAAATGCTCTAGATGGATGCAAGTTCAAATATAAGATCTTGAATCTGGCCAGTTAATCTCAGCTTGCAACCCCAGAGTTCTTCTGAAGACCTTGTCAACTAGACCGTGGTGGGCATCTTCTTCGGAGGCTTAAATTTATTACACGGAGGCTTGTACCTGCCCTTGAAGATAGGGAGTTACAAAATGAAAGCAGTTTGGAAACACTGATTTAGACTGTTAGGGAAAAGCCCAGTAGAGGCTTAGACACCCTGGCTATGTTCTGTTATCCTCAAGAAAACCTTTCCTGTCAGGAGGACTGAATTGGAGCCAATAAAGGACCATTCACAGCCAAGAGGGGAAAAAAAAGGTGGAAGAAAAGTGCTGTTGGTTAGTTGGCAGACTTGAGGCAGCTTTACTGGCACTGAGCACCTTTGTGTGAGCATTGCTTTAGCCAAGGAACAGCTCTCAATCCTTGTTATGCAACTCAGTGAGATGTAATTTCCTTAATACAAAACCAGGAAAACCCAAAAGAACACCAACAAATCAGAAAAGTATCTGACTGAGAACAGTGCTCTGGAATTTATACTAAAATCTGGAATTTGTACTAAAAGTCCAATTGTAGCTAATATTTACACACAAAAAATCACACAAACTCTTCACTTTCTTTTTGTATCACTTACAATCCTGACTGTTGGATAAGAGGGGAAATGTTTGCATTATTTAAAGCATAGACTTGAGGGCCTGTAGTCCTGGGTTGTTTTCCAGCTCTGGCACTGATCCAGTCTTTATATTAATATATTAAATATTAATTTATTAAAACTGTGTTTACTGAAATGATTCAAGAGTGCTTAAGGCTACAGTGACTTAAGCACAATTTAGCTGGATGGAGTGTGGCATTACTAAAGTTGTGCTCTCTGCCTACTACCAATAATGCAGTAACATTTAAATTGCAGTAAATCAGTAGCAGTAACCTTTAAAACCAAAACTTTTGTAGTTGACTCACCAAAAGGTGCACAAGTTCTTGTTCTCTTGAACAAGAGCTTCTGGGTGTGAGTCGTATCCTCTGTCACCCACCTTTTCTACCCTTTCTCATCTACTGAGTCTTAAATTCAACACCCAAAAGGTTTTTTAAGGTTTTTTTCTTACTTCGGTTTGTTTCCAGAGGAAGATGAGTTGACCACTGAAGAGTGCTTTTGAAAGTCAAAGCAGTTACTGTCTGTACAAAAAAATCCCTTTCTATTTGATCTGGTAAAATTTACTTCTGTAAGATCCTCCAGCCAACAAATACAGAGACATTACAAACAAGACTTTTGAAAAGCACTTGCCTCTTCTTCATCCACATCATGAAAAATACATACCATATTTTTTATTAATGCAACATAGTATTAGCTCAAATTTTCATCTTCTGAGAATTTCCCATTCGAACAAAATGGCAATTTAAAACATAAATTCAAAAGCAGTTCAGGTACCATATTTATATATATTAAAAAGACAAAGAACTCTGAGACAACACTAATATTCGACCAATTGAAAGGTAGATCAAAATTGTAGCTAGGTGAGATGCTGCAAGCACAGTGCATTTGGTTAATGTGTTCAGTCACTATCACCTCTGCTCATTCCCATTGGAAACAGATAAAGGGTGCTACTAAGGCAGGAAGAACTGCTCTGCTCCCCCCCAAATGTCCCAGACAGGTCCAAGTCCAGTGATAAAATATGTATGCGCTAAATTTAATGTTTTGCATCTCTTCAGGCTTGTTGCACACATGCATATCACATATTTAATATCTGAGCAGTAAGTCTGATATCTCTAGAACCACAATAGTCAGGGGTAACACTTCTGGGCAGTGTTGTACCAAGTAGATATAAAACTGAGCTCAGCCTGTCCTGCTGAAAGACTTCATATTTTTGGACCCAGTCTGATTGGAGTTAATACACAGTGGGTTTAAGTGAAACAGAAATCCTGGACTCATGTATAAATCCAGAGGGTTTTTTTTACAGAAATATAGGACATGTTCATGGAAACCATTATTGAGAAGAAGACAGAGTTTCACTTGTAATAAGAATCTGGAAGTGTTGGCTTGCTTAGTATATCAAAATTAATGCTGGGAAGGGATGTAGTTTCTGACTCTTTATGCATCAGGGTATATTCCATGAAGAGAATCGATTATTAAAGCTATAGAAACATGTCAGCTTAAGGCTGAATGAGTGAAAACCTCCCATGCATGACCCAAGGCTGGAAACCGGCTGCAAGATTCTTATTGCCAGGGGAGGGAGTTTCCTGGAACAATGGGAATAGTGGGACTGAAAAAAAGACTTTTTGTGCTCATGTTGGTGCTTGATCTGCTTGGGAGTGGGACTGGGTGCCAAAGGATGTCTGTGACAGATGAATGCAGTCAAGATCCTGAAGTCACATAGTCTGGGAGGTAAGCAGGGATTTGGGTGTGGTGGGGTTCACATCCAAATCATAAAGGGTAGTACCACACAGATGGGTTTAGACACAGCTTTGAGGGTGTCAGACACTTCCACAGTGGAATTCCTCTCTTCTTTTACTGGGAACCACAACATTGCATCCATACAACTTTTCAGCTTGTGAAGTAAATCAGTCAAAGAGATTACTCCAATAAACGACAAGCTGAGCTCAAGGGGTCAGACTGTAAAGGTTTGACTGATTTGCATTAAGAATCTGACACTGCAATACCAGCTCACTTTCCTTTTTTTTTCTTTTTTTTTTTTTTTAATAATCCTTTCTAGCCAGTCTTACAGGTAAATTTAAAAACAGTGTTGTATGATTTCCATCTTTTTATCTCATATGCTGCCAGAGATACAAATTTAGCAAAAAAAAATGAAAGCAAATCTTACACGGAGATCAAACATGAAAAAGCAAACACTCATGAAGTATTGTCTGCTGGAAAGAAATGTAAAATGTGATTTCAGATTTGTGATCTATGCATGAAACTTTTCCTAAATTTCTTCCTATACACAGTATTAATTTTTATTTGACCGAGGGCTGCATTTCTGTAGCCAAGCTTGAGGGCCTTATAGTTTAGAAATGCTGTCTCAAAGTACAAAAGCAAAACCTTTATTCCATCGCCCCTTTCCTGATATTTTCCAGAGGACTTTTCCCTAAGTTTTAGATGAAAATAACCTAGCAATATATTAATCAGTATGGGAGAGTGTTGTTACAGAGAAAATTGATTTTAGAGGGCATTGACAATTCAACAGAAAAATGTATTTTTTTGTTGAATGTAATTTAGTTCAAACCAGAATATTTCCCCTGGCTGAATCATGACAACACCATCTCCTGTTACTTTGGATTTACTCTTCTTCCCATTTTTACAGGATATGGAGTGCAAATCCCCGTTTATTCCCATAATTACTGAAATGTCTGTCAAAAGCATTACAACACGTGATTATATCATCCCTAGAAGGATGACTTTGTTCTTTAACTCTTTTTTTTTTTTTTCACCCTTTCCCTCCTGGTTAAAAGTTAAAAAAAAAATGGGGTTAGTGTAATGAAAATTAACAAGCTGGCACTTCACTTGTTGCTTCATAGCCAAATCTGAGGAATGATGGAAACATCTAGGACTTCAGAACTATTATCTGCATTTCATTTGCCTCTTCATTCCACAAAAATCTTCCTTGTTCTATACAGCACTTCTTAAAAGCTGTCACTGAAATATTTAAACCTCTGAAAAAATAGATTGTAGCCTGAAGGCAAAGTTTATCCCAGGTAAACTTAGACACTGAGGTCTTGGCAGACTTCAGTGAAAGAGGAGGACCTAAATGACCTCGTTGTTGAGTTCTGGGAGCTAGCAGATGCACCAGCAGCAATCCTGCTGGAAGCCATGCCAAGGTACAAAAAATAGAGACAGGAGGGTTAAACCAAGCAGCTCCTGCACTTGCCAATTCATAATGCAGAGGGATTGCACTTTCCTCCTGTGGCTTGCTGCTGTCCAAGCTCAGATGTGTCTCACCTATTTAACTAATGTCAGGGTACTTCTCCAAGAGTGTGAACTTGCCAGTAGCTGGGAAAAAGGTCCTATGTTGCTTTTTAAAGACTCTGAGGCACTGGAAATACACAAGTTTTATCCCTGGTGAAATGAACACAGGGGTAATGAACGGACCAGAGAGTATGAGCTTGTATTTCTCTAAAGAACTGGTGCCTGATTTCCACTCACCTCCTCTCAGCACAGAAGGCTAACATCTATATTATAACTTGATTCTGTCACTAGAATGATGTGGTGAATTTGACATGATTTGAATGTGCACTCATTCATTGTGCTGAGGATTCAGGGAATTTCTGACTACGGATTGTTGTAATGCCATGTGTTAACTACCTGAGAGCAACACAAAATTCCTAACATCAACCTTGAAGGAAACATGCTCGTTCTAAACACTAGTTGTGGGCATACCTAAGTGCCCTAAATATGACCAAATTACAGTGTTTTTATGAGTCAATGATATAATACTGTTTCTAAGCCCAAATAATTCCATTAGCTACTGAATGTTTCTTTAATAATATATAGCTATCTTTTGGTAACAAGTGTTGGTATTGCTATGACTGGTCCATAAGAATTTGGTCATAATCCCTTGTTTTGTTCTTGAGTTATATGGTCCATAAGCAATATTTTCTGAAATTACAGTCTTGAAATTTAAAGATGGAAATTTTTTCAGACTGGAGAGTTTATCAACACAGGAGTGTAATGTATTCCTTAATAATATTGAAAACTTTAGAATTAATGATGGGAAAATAAGTTACTAAATAGCCAGCAAAAAAAATCTGCCTTATAATTCTGTGTGTATTCCTTATCTGTCCCAGGATCTGGGCCACAATGGCTTTGCTGATAATAAAATTTAAAAAGAAGTGGTGATTTTCTAGACTACTGTAAGACTGACCTGCAGATTGTTAAGTCAGTGGACAGATTCCAGCTGATTTACACATACTGTGAATGAGGCTCTCTATCCATTCTATTACCAGCTGTTAAACATCACTGACAAACACTACTTTTCTTCTTTTAAGTTCTTCTCCTGAGAGCAATTTTGAGAGAAAATAGCAAATGAGCAAGAGAATATTTTTAAAGTAAGTTTGATCTTACTATGCAGTGTTGTAAATATTTAAAATTATGCAAGAGACGTCCCTTGAATTTGCCAAAGACAGATTGATCCAAAATAGCTCCATATCTTTTAAGAAAGAATGATTTCTAGATTAAGAAATTTTGGTAGATTAAAGTTATTTGGCTTTCAAGATTATAAATTTTCACATGGGCAGCCATAAATTAAACTGGAAAACATGCAAATTAGTAAATTAATCCTAAAACCAGTAAGGAGCTAGCTGAAAACTCTAAACTCATGAACTGTGTTAAATTGGGAGTTCCTCTAGAAATAGATTTGAAGTACCTTTTACTAAGGATTTTTATCAGAAACCATGGCAAAATTATAATAGTAAGAGACTAATAAAATTTGTCAATGACATGAAGTCTGGAAACAGCATGAATAAGAACACCTAAAAGGTAAAAAATCAAAATTAAAAAAAAAAAACAAATGGGAGATTACATGAAGACAACGAACTGTTTTAGTAAAATATGGAAAATCAATTGAAAATTACAAAGACAAAAATTCATCTGGTCTTGAACAATCACAGGTCAGTAACAGTAAGGTTCCCACTATTCACAGGAGTGAGGTTCTTGAACAGTTTTCCAAAATAAATACAAAGTAATCGAAGGAGATTGAGGGTGGAGTTCTCTCAATTTGTGAAGGGGATTGCATGAATTCTTACTGCCTGCAGTTACAGGAAACTGGAACAGTGCAGTGGAACCTCATAAAATCTGTTATTTCTAGCATTTCTCTCCTTTTATTTTACAAAAATTTTATATGCATTTTTCCTTTGTCCCCTCCAACAACTCAGTATTTTCTTAAAAACATCAGGAACTCTTGTAAGACAGTGAAAGATGTAAAAAAGTACTGCAGGAAATTACTGTTAAAACACACAGCATAATTTTGCTAATTTTCTAGGCTTGCCTGATTTGAAACACTGGAGTGATACTCTGGGGCTGTTTCCATTGCAGCACATGAAGTGATTACGTTTGGACTTGCTTCTTGGACAAGACCCAGAAAAGGAACTCTAATGGAAAGTCCTGCAACCGTGATACCCCTGAGACTCTATTAACAAACACCATGACATCACTGCTCACTTAAAGGAGGTCAGTCCACCCTTCCTTTTCTTGTAGAGTGCTGTAGGGGTGAGGAGGCTGGAGGCATACAAACAAATCTGTATTGTTGGCTGACTGGTTTTCAGCACTCATAGAATCATGTGTTTCAGAACCAGAACCTGTGTGGGTGGAGAGAATGGGCAATATCACTCTGTATCTCAAAGCAGCAAATATTTTACTACCTGTAAATAACTAGTTCAAACCATGGGAGCCATTGAGGGGAAGGGTCTGCACTGAAAAAAATAGGAAGAAACATGACAAAACCAGACCAAATGAGTGTGTATATGGTTCTGTATGTTACCTTCTAGCAGAAAAGTAACTCAAATCATGTTTTTTGGATCTATAATTACCAAAAAAAAGAGAAAAAAAAATCCTCAAAACTTCCTGCTCTAATTTTAGGATTCATTGATTTCCTTTCTTTCTCTCACTCCTATTTTAAGATTATGCTGCATTTAAAAGTTTTGGGATTTGTTATTTGTTTTCTTTTGTTTTCAATGACAATTTTCGTTCCTATGTCAAGACCTGCACAAATTACTTAGGTTTTCTCTGTCAGTAATACTGTTCTGTCCAGGGTCTTTTAGAATAAACTCCTAGCTGAGGAGATTGTAATTGATACAAAAAAGTCTGCCTGAGTATTCAGAGAATAACATAAATTGGAACTATCTCCATGTTTTTCAGTGAGCATTAAGTGAACTCTGGTGATCTCAGGTAAACTATTTCACCCATGGTCAGGATGTGTGGAGAAAAAGCATGAACATCTGTAATGACGAGCACTGCTTGCCATGGCTGGTAACTCTGCTCTGGCAAGCTTGGTTGGGCACTGAGGCCATCCAGTGAAATGATGGGGTTTTCCTGAGCTGACCTGGGAGCACCACTCTGGAAGAATTCAGGAAGAACTCTTTAATCATACCTTGAGCATCTGCCCAAACCATGGTGCTCAACACCATGCTTCACTGCTCAGGGTGAGGCAGACTGGTTTGCTTAAGGCTTGTCTACAAACTACAAATATTATGCCTGGAAAATTACCATACCATTTTTAACTCCCCAAGAGTTGTAGAATCGTGGGATAATTTGGGTTGGAAGTGACCTTTGAAGGTCACCTAATCCAACTCCTCTACAATGAGCAGGGACAAGGAAAAGAAACAGCACAAAACCAGATCTCACCTGAAGAAAGCAAGTGTAATATAATGTTTGGACTGATTGATTTCTTGCAGATGTTTTGGTAGATCTGAGTTTTCAAGACCAGATATATAAAGATGTTTGAGACTTAGTATGAGCACAGCAGTGATAATAAGACAGTCACAAGTATTAAGATGCAGGACACTGCATCTCTGCTGAAGAAAGAGAAAAATTCAAGTGGGCCAGAAACAGCTCCTGAGAGGTGGAGAAATATTAAAAATTCATACCATAAAAAGGAGAATCCTCCCTTTTGTGTGATAACATCCAGCCTCTTGAACCAGACATGAGATCTTTCTTGAGGCCTTCAACATTTATAATAAAAAACATCCTCAACAAGAAATGATTTCACAAGCAGAAAAGATAAGTGTGACAAAGTGTTAGATATTTTGGAAAAAGATCATAATTTTAGCAGCCTGTTTTAGGTCTGGACAGGGACTTTCAAACATGGAGACATTATGTTGTTTTAAATATTCTCAGGCCATCTTTCAGTTTTCATGCTTGAATCATGTTCTTTACCTGGCCATATTTCTAATACAGTATGAGAACAACATTTCTAGGAATTATGATTTGCTTAATATTGAGAAATAAAGTAGAATCAAACTGTTTGCTAGTTATGCAATATGGATTGGCCTGAGAGGGGTTTTTGGCCTAGTCTGGAGTTTTGTCTGAAACTGAATAACAAAGTGGAATTTGCTTGGAAGTTCAGTATTTCCAGGTGTTGTATGCCTGGAATTATTTCAAGAAAAACATCTGGAATTTCATCTTCAAGAGAAACAAAGCCCTGGAAGCTGCACTGAGTTGTCCAAAATCACATAGACTGTCAGAGTAAAACCAGGAGGAAAACCCAGCCCTCCTAACCCTGTCATTACATGCATCTTGCATTTTCATTCTTACCAATCAGTCACCCAGTCAGCCAAAAGTCTTCCTGGAAAGAAACAATGACAGAAGCCAGAAGAAATGCAGGGTTTGGCTCAAAACCATTTTAGCCAATAAACAGATGTAAGTAACTTACAGTTTAAAACATATCAGTAGCTAAAGATCTGATTTATTGCCTGAAGATCAAGATAGTGATGTCTTTTCAAGCATAAACAATACTCATTTTCCCCCAATTACTTTTATTTGACTTCTTGTTTGGACTCCTACATCTGTAAGATATCATGCCTAGTAAATCCCTGTTGCTGTTGCCCTTCTCTGATCTCTGCACAGCTGTGTACTGCAAGAGAGCTTTTGGGGAGGGGACCAGTCCAACCTACTGAGTGGATGCTCTTGCACAAAAGAAATAGAGCATAGGTTTGAACAACAAACTTTTAAGTTTCCTGTATACATAGAGAATGTATTTTTAAAGTTGTAAATCCAGTTCAGATTGAAATTACTGGAATTTCTTCTTTGAAATGTGTTGCTTTTGAACATTTCAGGTGGATTATTTAATCTTGCAATATAAATTGCTTTTCAGTGTGACAATGTCTTATCTCACTTCTTTTTTGTCATGAACAGGTTTTCTAGTTCTCATAATGTTGTTTAAAGAGCTTCGCAAGCAACTTCCACGAGACATCTCTGCACTGTTTTTATTATCCTAGATAAAAAAGGCTATGGAATATGCTATATGGTAGGTGATAGAAATGTAAGGGTTACTCTTCCACTCATCCCTTATTTAATGGAATTAGTTTCAAATCCACCTGGCAGGACTAGGATACAAGTCAGACACTCAGAAGCAGTTTTACCCAATGGGGCTTTTATTCCAAATCCTAAATATTGCATATTTGCAGACAATTGGAAAAAAAAAAAAAACAAAAAAAAAACAAAAAATACCCAAACAAACAAACAAAAAAAACCCAAAAAAACCTCTTTGCTTTTTTTGTTTGTTTGTTCACAAGTTGTTCTTTTAATCAATTGAAAACAATTCACAAGATATTTTATGCTATTGGCATCTATTGGCAATGAAATTACTAGACTTGTTCTGTCCTTCAGGGAGACCCAAACCAACAAATTTACTCACTCTATTTTTTTTTCCCCGATATTTTTCCTTGACAGCAATTGTTCCAATTCCAATTAAGGGAACTTGACCTACAAAAGCAGTCATAGAATTTAAATATTTACTGTGGAATTTAGAGGTGTTAGAGGGGTCTGAATACTTGATTCTCATTGACACTCAGGGATATTTCAGAGTTAATAAAGAACAGAAATCACTGGGCTTATTTTGCAGGAATATGTCTACACTAAATTGCATTGAAAATTTATAAAACCACCACAGTTTTATTAATACCTTCCAAATATAAAAAAGCTAAAAAATGTTATATATCCCGAAAATATAGGTTAGTTTACATTCGTTCATTAATTTTTTAATTGAATTCTTTTAGACAGAACAACTTACCTAAAACTATAATGTCCTTAAAAATCAGAAATTCACACTTTAGGAACTTAATTACCCTTGGAAATCCCACCTTTAACACTGCCTTAACAGATGGTGAAGGAATAAAAGTCTGCAATGTATATGCGATTTTTAAAATGCTTAATAAGAAATGGACCAGTGTATTGTTGCAATGCAAATATATGTCGTATACATGGGACCTAAATTTTAGGTTTGCTTTATAAACTATCATAAGTTTTGGAAAACATTATTTTTTAAAATTCTCTAGTAGTTTGGATTTATAACTACTCTCTGTGCCACTGTGATTTAATGTTGGGTGCCACAGACCAAAAGAAAAATGTGGGTTAAAAAGAGGCTTTCAAAAAACCAAAGAAAGACAAGATATTACCTCTGATGAAGAACACCACCCTGGTCAGATGCCACAGCTGAGCAGGTCACATGTGCACTGCCTACTGCATTTTAGTGAAGGACCTACTTTTAAAACTGTATTAGCTGGTCTGCTCAGACTGAATAACAGTGATTGCTACCATTAAGCAACTGCTCCATACTGTGCTGAGAGGACAGGAACCTCTGTCTGGAGGCAGTGACAGACACCTGAGTGAGCTAGGAGAGCAAGGACCTCTCCAGCCTGTGCTGGATTTCCACTGGGAAAGCTTTTAGTGATTTACCAGCAAGTTGGCTGGGGAGAGAAGCGAGACATATTTTGCTTATGCTAAAAAATAGATGCCTGTCAGTGCTTTTGTGCACAGAGGCATTTTTTAGTTGTGAACTCAGTCTGAAATATGGACTCACTCATAGTTCCAAACAAGACATTTTAAAACAGGTTTCTTTATTAATTTTATTCTCTTCCCCAAACCATATAAACATTTGTGTTTGAAAATCAGAGCCCTTCTTTTACCTTGTGCCTTCTCCTTCCAGCATCACATCAGTGACCTGATTTCCAGAGGAACAGCTCTCAATGTCCACAGGAGGTACTCAGCATGTCTGAAAATCAAGCCATAAATAGACGTGAATCTCTCTTTCTTTTTTCCTCAAAGAACTGAACTGCCAAGTCTCAGCAAACAGCCAAAGAAACCCAGCTTGTTCACAAATGCTAATTTAAAGCTGCATGTGTGTTTGCACAGGCTGGATTGAACTGAATAAGTCTGAGTCACAATAAAAGGGAAATTTATTATTCTAAAAGGAATCTTTAAATTCTTGGAGGTTTAGGAAGGGAAAAAAAAAGGCTGTCATTTGAGAGATCTGCATCTGTGGTATCTGTGAGTAAGCCTGGAGCGGAAGTAAAGAGGAAATCCCCCATACTGCTTAATGAAATACTGTTGTGGGATAATCACTGCCAAAGAAACTCATCAGTTCAGACTCTGAGCATCTTTGTCTCTTAAAGTGCCTGAACCGAGCAAGTGAAACATGCATTTCCTGTTTGGGGGGCCCTTTTTGCCCATATTAAGGTCTGTATTGTTATTCTGTAGAAAATAGTATAATTTATATTGGGAAAAGCAATGGAGAGATCTGGATGTTATTATGTCACCTTTCTCAATACATTGACTTTCTGTTTGTTTTGAAGATCTTGAGAACAAGAAATTGTTTCCTAGTGCAAGAGTCACGCTGTCATGCTCCTCTCATGTCTCTTAAATCTTTGTTTTCTCAGATCAAAACACCATTATGTGCAAAGTAGCTATGGAAAAACTGCAATGGAGGGAGAAAATTCCTGTCTTAAATGCTCACCAAATGTACAGAAAGAAGAAGGAGAAATCATTTGTACTCAGGGCAAAGGAACTTTAGAATTCTTCCAAATGAAAGGCACTGTTGAGCTAAAGTTAACACACTGGTATTTCTCCAAGGTGTCACAGGTCCAGAAAACTAGATCCCAAAACTTATTTTCCTGAAGTAGGAGGGTACAGATATGTTCCAAGCCAATCTAGCTGTACTCTACTTTCATTTGGTAAATGACTCGTAAATTGTCCCAGATATTACATGTACAATTACATGGTTAATGTTAACAATTCCTCTCCTGCATATAAATCAGTATTACTGATCATATTATCAGTAATATAATACTGCATATTATCAGTACTACTTATCACAATAGGCTAAGGCATAATAAAGTGACGCATTCTTCAGTACAAGAAGAGGGCATAGAAAACCCAAAGGGGTAATTGAATGCACCGCTAGCAAGCTGGCTGATGATACTAAACTTGGAGGTGGTCCCCCTTGCAGAGGGTGATAGGGAGGTTTGAGCATTGAACAATGATTAATGGGATCAAATTTAACAAGATCAAATGCCATATTCTGCATCTGGAATACAACAACAGTGGGCACAAGTATGAACTGGGAGAGCAGTGGCTGGAGATCAGCCCTGTAGACAGGGATCTGGGGGTGTGATGGGGCAGCAGCTGTCCAAGAGCCAGCAGTGAGCCTTATCCCCATCCTGGGGTGCACCAAACACAGCATGACAAGCCAGGAAAAAGAGATTGTCCCACTTTTCTCAGCCTTGTGTGCAAGGCTGGGACTCACCCCTGAAGGGTGTGCAGGTCCTTGAATGCATTCCAAGGAGGGGAGCAACAAAGCCAGTGAGAGAGCTGGAAGTCATGTCCTGTGAGGAGCAGCTGTGGGCTCTGGGCTTGCATGGTTTGGAGAAGAGGAGGCTGAGGGGTGACCTTGTGCTCTCTAACAGCTTCCTGAGGAGGGGAAGGGGAGAGAGAAGCACAGAGTTATTCTCCCTGGGGTCAAGACATCTTTACTGAGAGGGTGATCAAACACTGAAACACGGTTCCTAGAGATGTGATTGATGCCCCAAGCCTGCCAGTGTTGAAGAGGCATTTGGGTAATGTAGTTAATAATATGTTTGAACTGTTAGTCATTATTGAAGTGGCCAGGTAGTTGGACTAGATGGTCATTGTATTTTCCTTCCAGCTCAAATTATTCTAGCCTAGTCTATTATTTAATTTCCATTCTCTAGCCTCCTTTTGGTTTTGAATCCTTCCATCCTATATCTCTCTTACCACTGCAAGGAGTCAACGTTACTCCATAGGACCAATATTTTCAGTAAACAGTCTCAGACACAAGAATATCCTCTCCCTCCCAAAGTATGTCTTTTATCAAATAGGTATTGAATGTATAATCTTCCAGGTACCAGAATGCCTATTCTGAGCTGGTGTCTAACTACTGTTCCCTCCCCTGCCCCTGCCAAATTCTCATTTGCTTCAAATCTTGTCCATGAATATCTGACTAATCTATCTCAACATGAGATGTGGAAGGTAATTCTGCTTCTTTTGATTCTCCTAAATATACAACAGCCTGGTGGTGAAGACCAGCCCAGAGTACTGAAGTTACACATCAACCTGCCTGCACAGAAGGGTCTCCTACTTTTAGCAGTTGTTGAGCTACTGTGAAAGAAGTGGACGCTGGTGTCACATCCCCTTTTACACAGTGGGGATGTTACTGTGAGGGTTATATAGCCTCAGAAGAAGGTGCAGGGGCTGCAGGGGCGAGTTGTGAGTCACAGGTAAATGCAGAGGGGAGACACTCCTGGCCATTTGCTGTTGGTGACTGAGCAGCTCCCTGTCTACACCTCTAGACATTTTGCCCTGTCTTCCAGAGACAATCCTTTCTCTCCATTAATATTAATGAACATAAGCAACTGGCTGAGGAGCTCTGGATGACTTTGCTGGGAATTAATCATCTATATTTTAGGTTCTGTTGTTCTTGGCTTCAAAACAAGAAGAAGAAACATTGTTACAAGCATTGAAACATAGAATCCTGTATACAGAAGATGTGTAATAAAAGAGAAGGTCCACCTTCAATATTAAAATACTCCACACTAGTCCATTTCATAGATCTAATCCCTTTATTTTAGAATCTGTAGCATGAGGAACCTTAATATTCTTCAAAACAAAAATACATCAGTGAATAATTGTAAATACTGAAAAGTATTCTTAAATAATTTGTAAACAAAATCAGTTCATGTCATAAATATTGTGACAATGGGCTTTTTAAAAAGCCTCATCAAGCAGTTGCACTAGGTGACTTAATAGTTTTCTTGCTCACAAATATCCACACACTATGCATTGTACATGAAATCTATTTCTCTTGCAGAAAACTGACATAAACCTCTGTGCTGTTTGGGTCATGGTAATTTTTTTCAATGTTACAACTGAGGGAATACTTTGGGGTTTATTTAATTTTTGTCTTGAAAATTTCTGACAATTTTGGTTTGAATCACCATGAAAAAATTACAAAGAATAACTTTGTAAAACAAATTCAGCTCATGTTAGATGAACTCAATGCAGAAGATTTTGTTTTCACCGCAGTTTAAAACTGCTTGATCCTACTAAGTTTATTATTATCAAAATTTTGTTTAAAATACCATAATTATGAAAATTAAATCGCTTATTTTCAATACACAGGTTTTATTGTGGAGTTTGAAGCAAAACAGTTCCCTAAAATCCATGCACATTTTTCCTGTGTCAAAGATCTAGTCCTCCATTTTTAATGACAAAATTTCATTTTAATCAGCTTTATTTAAGCTGCAACGCAGAAATCCCTCACCACAAATTGAGGCAGATTGAAGCCAAGATGATGTTAAAGAAAAAAATACAGACAGATACATGTACCTGATTGACTGTCTCAGGTTGTCAATCAGATCACTCAGCATCATGCCATTATTCCACATCATACATCAGAGATGTTAAAGATCACACTGAGTCTATTCTGGCATTCATAGAACTGATACACTGTACAGAGCCAGCGTGGTATGGAGTTATAAATGAATACCTTTCAGGCACTACTGCTAGCAAAAATGTTCAATATTCATCAAAACTGTAAAATATTCACCTGGAATTCATTGAAGGTCAAACATAAAACTCAACTTTTATTCCCTAAACAAGAAAAACTATTCGAGCTACACTGAAATTATAGCCAGTTTGGCATCTTACAGGCAAACTGTTTTTACAAAAAAAATCAATATCAGCTTCTTTGATCAGTTTGTGAACTCAGAATTGTTTAATGAGGCTTTGTTTGGCCAATACATGAGAGGAGAAAGGTGGAATATTAAAAAAAAAAGCATTGAAATGTCTGATCTAGCTACGAAACTACCATACAAAATAAATCTATACTTTAAAAGTTTCCTATAATTTTGACTCTCAAAGAGACTATTATCCTGCTGCTTTGAAAGTGAGTTGTAAGTTTAGGTTTCCAAAATTCTCTTTTCCTTATTTAGTAGGAATTAAACCATTACTAGGTCTTTGGCTATACAGCTGCAATGTTGGCCACTGTGATGACTCCAGCAACCTGTTTGTGCTGGTATTCTGAATTTAAGGGCTGCTGCACACCCCATTTGAGTGAGCATGAACTGAAGATTTAAAAGTGAGCACTGTTCTCTCCAAAACAAAGAGAAGAAAATTGCAGTCCATACTACTTATTCCAATTGTCCATGGAAAGAAGATTGGATCTGAAAACTCAAGCCACTAAATATAATTTTTCACTTATGGGTTATTGTAAATGTGACCTGCTTAGCGATTATGGGGAGCTCTAGCAACCCAGAAGACCACTTGTGTTAGAACGATAGGGAAGAAACAAGGAGAATTCCTCTTGTCTTTAAGGGATGTTGATAAGCTTTTGTCATTATCTTTTGGCTTCCTACAGAAACAGATGTAGATATGATGCTACAGAAGCAATTTGTGTTGTGATGAAAGAGAGTGGTGACAGACTGGTTTGAGTAAGAACATAGAGAAATTATTTAGACAAAGAATGAAATTCCAACCAGAAATTTCTTGTAGAGAGAAAACTTGGGTCCAAAGAAGCCTTTGTAGAGTCACTTTAAGAGAAACTGATATTGAACAAATTCAGAAGAAAAATAGTGGGCACTTTTGAACAGTACTGGTGCTGAATAAATGTATACCTTAACCACAAAACAATGATTTCTTTTCAACTTAAAGTTTTCAAATAAAGGACTTCCTTTCTGAAATAATTGCTTTTATGTAGAGACATGTAAAGGAAACTGAATAACACAAAGAAATCAGATTACTAGATTAATAGTCTTATCTCCTGATAGACTTGTAAGAAGCCAGTGGCCAGTTTGATAACATTGCATGGGGAATGTATTTTTTGTGTTATTTGGTTTAAAACTAGATACCTAGAGTTTCACCAGCCATGAGCCTCTTTAATATATAGCTTTTATAAACTTTTTCTCCAGAAAGTATACTACTTGATCTCACTTGAGGCTTTGTAGTAATCTTGTGCTATGGACAATTTCCTTGCTAGAGTGAATGCAAGAAAAGCCCGCTGTGGATATATAGAGTACAACATGGGAAACCAAGAACATGGTTTGAAAAGCCCTAAATGGGGTTTTCATGATCTTATCATTATCACACTTGCATAGTAGATGTACAGTTTGATCTGATAAATGGGAATGAATTTGCAATAACACCATGCAAATTTTTCCTGTGTATGAAGCACTAAATATTGAAGAAGAAAGGCATAAAAATAGATCGAACTTTGATGCTTTGAGGTTCCAAATAAGACTGGGTTTCACTTGCATTTTTAAAAAGTCTTCAGTTCTTTTGATACCAAACCTCAAAGCAAGAGAACAGTGTACTAATCTGAGGCATCCATGTCCTTTCTCATTTGTAAATGTCACCAGTCATTTCTTTAAAGGTCCTGCAAACAGCTACAGATCAGACATCAGGGTCAACACTGGCCTGTGTGGGACCTTTCAGCGCTCAGATGGCATGTAGATGATCACTGCTTATATTTATAAGCACTCTGAATAATGGGTGCTAGAAATCCTTGAATCACAAGGAGTTCGCAGTTACTTAATTATCATTTAAGTGCATTGTTGACATTAATGACTTGAAGTTAAAAAAAGTATAATTCTTTAATCAGTCTTTCTGAGGGAACAAATAAATTAAGATTTAAGCATATATCAATATCGGGTAGAAAATCTGTAGTTCTTAATCTGCACAGATTTTCTTTATTCTTTTAATTCTGGTCTTCCGATTCCTGTAGCCACAAAGCCTCATGGAAAGGAAGGGCCTGAGCTTTTGTGAATTCAATTTTGTATTCTTATCCAAGCAATCATTTCCATGTCCAGTAGGAAATGAAAACCTGTTGTTTGTACACATCAAAATTACCTCCAATCCTTTCTCAATAACCTTATTTTGCCACACCTGTGGTTCTGGGTGCAGTGCAGCTCACATCAGAAAATTACACAAGTACTCATTCTCCCTAGAAGCTGGGAGGTTACAGAGACTTGGTGTATTTGCATTTTTCTTACTTTTCTCAATAGTTTCTTGCATGGACATTGCTAGCAGGGGATCAATGAGCTAGATGGACATTTGGTATGACCTAGAGCAGATGCAGAATCATAGAATAATTTAGCTTGTAAAAGACCTCTTAGAGCATTAGTAACACCCTAAACTGAATTACATGCAATTCTGCAAAGAGCTGTGAACCAGTTAATTTCACATTTCAGGGGAGAGGGGTGTGAATTGCAAAATTCTGAAAATGCCAGGGTTATTCTTTGCAAAGTTATGAGACCAGAATAAGTCACACAGATGGAGAGGATGCAAAACACAGCAATTTAGAAACTCTTGTGGTCATGAAAGACCGCCATTGTATTTGTGCATGACCCGTAAGCTCCAGGAGCCATGTGTGAAGTGAAACACGCAAGATGTTACTTTAAAGAGAATATTTACTGCAGGTTCGGCAGCTCCTGCTGAATGCTAGAATATGTAACTTCTTGATAATTCGTAGTACAATTTTTCAAAGAAAGCAGGAAACGGAGGCTTACTGCAGAAAAAAAAAAAAAAGAGAGAGAGAGAAAAAGTCCACTCTTGCTTGAAAGCAGTCTCTATATAAAATGCTCCAGAAAGCCCTGAACAACTTATTTTAATCATATTTGTTGTTAATTTAATTATAATGTAGAGTCTCTTGAAAGAAAGAGAAACATGGAAATAAATACAGGGCTGGAAGAGAAAACCTCTGTGCTCTCATTCCTACTCATTCTTCATGTAAGCCTAGTTTTACAATGATGCTGAGGAAGTAATTTAAGAACTTCTACTTCCCTGTCTGTAAACTGGGTATAAAAATATTTTTCTTTTCCACTCACAGTGGTGCTTTGAGGCTTCTAGCCTTAGAAAAACTTCACTGTTACTAGTAGGATTCCATGGGAAGCAATTGTTCAAATGTGGAGCAGAAGCATTAAGAAATTTAAATGTGTGGTTGGTCACACCTGTGCTGCAAGTCAGAAGCTGTGGAAAACAGGCTCTGCATTGCAGGGACAAGCTCTGAAGCAGCAAAATAGGAGGAAATTGTACCACCCCCCACCCTCCTCATACCCTGCCCTGCTTGGAATGAACTTGCACTGTCCAGCCCAGAAATATAAGGAACTAAAAGGCAGCTGTCGAGTCATCACATTAAGACCCTAGTTAACAGTGACATGATAGCCTAATTGTTGTTTCTTCCAAGAGATGAGTTATAGGTAAGGAGAGTACAACTTGATGTCTACGGAGATGTCTACATCTGAATTAGGCTGGCCTCTGTTGATTTAGACAGGATTGTATTTATTTATACCAGAATGTTTGGGTTTCATTATAGCCATATTTTCTGGGGGGGTTTTTTGTTTCTTTTTTCCTTTTTCTTTTTTTTTTTTCCCAGTTTAGCACTGCCAGTTAAAATCAAAACCAAACAGATCTCCGCTAAAATGGGTCACAAGTCTTTGTGCAAAGCCAGGAAGTTGGCCCTTGGCAGCATGCTCCCATTGTGTCCAATTCCACCACAACATTCTCTTCCCTGCTGCACCCACTCTACTGCCTTCACTGGCACTGGGATGTCTTTCCTGCAGGACACAGCAATTAGCTGTTTTAAGAAATGCTCACCACAGCATTTGCTATGTTATTGTTATCCACTGATGAGTACCTGAAGATGAGAGATATATCAAAGCATACTTTGAAGTTGTTAAATTCTGTTAATTTTGACTTAGCACCTAAAGCAAGGATGAGCCTATCCACAATATTAGAGTTTTCCCATGTATTCTTGAGAGCTGTGGGAATGGAGCATTGCTGCAGGCACACTCATACAGGTTGCTATTGTAGTGGTCCTATGACTACTTGCAGAGATTTTGGAACACCTCACTGAGACTCCTGCAAACACCTTGCTCAGCCTTTATTCTCTGTTGGTGCAGGTATTAAAGAGTTGTGCTAAGAACAGCAGTCTGTGGTGTAGAACAAGTACAAGGGGTGGAGTCCAAGTTTCACCTGTGGATAAATCATAGCAGAGGATAGGTTGGGGCTGCCTTTTTCACTCCTTTCCACTGCACCATACTGACCACTAGAGTTTGCTGTATTAACGTTTGAGTGAACAAATCCAAAAGATCTGAAACAGCCCTACAAGCAATTACCAAAGAAAGAATTCCCTTACCTCAAGTGGTAGAAACTACAATGCCCTTCTCCAGCTGTTGAGATGAACTTGAGTAGAAATGTAGGGGAAACTGCAGGAAGTGTATGATTAAGTAAATGGCACTATATTCTTTCTGTTGGTACAGTGCCAATGTTCTAGCAGTGTGCTAAGGGACACTGGGCTATTTTCAGATTAAGTGAGAAATCAAGGTCCCGACTGCTGGTCATTTTAGCTAATTAAAGATCCCTTGGCATTTATTTGCAGAAGGAGGGATATTAGCTTTGATGAGCTGGCAAAACTCCAGCTAAGAGAAGAAAATGCTGCAGACCAGGTTTTCCCTGAAGTTCTGAAGAGTGAAACATCCATTTTCTTCTTTCACTCTTAAGAGAGTAGCACAGAAAATTAAATATGATGGCAAAAATTAATTTGGGGATTTTACTCCAAAGTGGACACTGATTTTGGCAAGTAGATTGATTTCTGGATGAATCTCCAATGCATTTGCAATATTTTCACATCCAAGACTTCCTAGTGAGATTCATCTGTTCCCCCTGACAGAGGTACTGGACAGTTTGTTCTCACCTCCGCTCATACCCTTGGTTCAGCTGGACACAGTCCCAGTGGTGGCAGAGGGAACTCTGACAGAGCAGACAATAAATCTTTTCTAATTTTCAGTGACTACTGCCACCATGGTCCCAAGGAACAAGACACAAGGAAGACAAGTTCTAAAGAAGTCTTGCCCCACCTTGCAGCTCTGGTAATTGGTGTCCTTGTTCACTGTTGGGATGGGGCCAGTTCTGTCAAGACAGGGAGCTGATTCCTCTAATCTTAAACAAGGTCTCAGCTTGTGGAAAGCGATTCTTTTCAGACACACATGATTTGGCCATGTTTTTGCATAGACAGCAAAAGACTCTGCATAGCAAGACCATCCTTTGCTAAATTTTTATTCCCTGCTTCAAAGCCAGTAAGGGCTAAAGCCCCTCTTCAAAATGGCTTCCCAACAAAAAACTTCTAGGGTGAAGAAAAAACATTGTCCCCATCCTCATACTCCACAAACCTTCTCCACATCATATTTTCAAAGAATCCAGAAGGAAAGAAAAAACAAAATTATTCACAAAGAACCTGAAACAGACTAAACAATTTTAATCCAGGTAACTACACTTTAGCAAAGTGATAAACAAGTGAGAAATGTAGCTAAGCACAGCAAGCCAACTTATCTTCTACTAGTTACTTGAAACGGTAATATTTACCAGGCCGATGGTACAGGAACAAAAGCAGGCCCTGAGATAATAGTCATATACAATTATAATATTGCCTCTTTTAACATCCTGTCCATCTGTTTCAATTACTCACTGCTAGTGTCCCCACTGAGGTCATAACCCAGTTCACTCATGGTGAGGTAAACAGAGTTTAATGGGACTACTTGTAATGAGCAGGTTACAAGATGCCCTTTACTGAATCACAGTCAGGAGTAAAATTCCAAATATTCATACATTCAGGTTCCAAGCCTGAGATCTACAGTCAAAGGTCTCCTGCATATTCTTGATTTTCATAGAAAATCAGCTTTCTAAGTGCCTAATTATTTTTGGAATAGAGCCTAAGTCATCTAGCAATAGTATTTTGAAATTGTGACTGTCTGTCTAGTTATCTCTGCAGAGCCATGCACTTAGGGAATTCATAAACAGTAAAATCCAGTCATTGTTTTTCCTGAACTGAGCCCCAACCCAACAGATGCTATTAAGAAATTAGCTAAACTAGAAAAAAAAACGCTTTAGGAATTGCCCAAACAAACTAAAAATAAGAGCACATTACATGCTGCAGAAGTAAAATATTCTGCCTAAAATCCTGAACAATGGTGATCAGATGCAGCTTGAGAATTTTCGGGCAAGCCAAAGAAACAACAGATTTTCAGGAGTGACAATTCAATTTAACCAACTGCTCTCAACTTAGACCCTTTGGAAATGCACAAGGCTGGCTGAAGAGTCCATATGAGAATTAACTAGGTGGTACATTGGGAAAATGGGGAAATAAGCAAATGCATTTTTCAAAGCAGTTTAGGTGACTGGGAGGATGCAGGAAGATGATCTATTATTTCTCCTGGTGTTCCTGAAACAGCAGAGGAATTCAACTGCTCAGCTACTTTCATCAGCATCACTCTAAGATTTTGCTCGTGCTCTGCCCAGATACCTGGAATTGTTCTGAGTTTACAGTCCCTTGCCTTCCTATCCCCACATGCAAATATAGTTTCTTTAACACCTATCCCTTCTAAATTATAAAGTTATAAAGTCAATAAACCTTTAAATGTTAGCCTTTTATTTACTCAGTAAGCAAATATCAGGTGTGCCCTTTAAAGTAAACAAGCAGTGTCTTTCTGTCCATATTTTTGGCAAACATCCTTGAACACTTCCTAAACTCCAAAGCACGTGATATTTTATGTGCAGCTTTAAGTCAACGACCATACCGTACAGTGTTCTGCTTTAGAGCTGAGGCCACAGCCTCCCTCAGATGATGACTGCTGATGTTCCCAACAGCAAAACAAACACTCAGAGGTTGCAGATGGCTTTCCTTGGTCACAGGGACAGTGATCTTTCTGCTCTTCTCCAGCTCTCACTTGCAAACTGGAAGCAGGACTTTAGTAATTTCCACATAAAAACTCTGGGACCAGTGTATAGTTTGTGTCTATTGGTGTCAAAGTGTAACCCTTAAAATGAGAGTTTCATTACATTTCAAGATAACTCAGATCTTTTTAATAAGTCTGCCTGAGTTCTTTTGTGATGCTTGTGAATTGCTGGTTTTGCACATCTTTTAGTACAGTTGGAAGTTTCACCTCATATGAAACCCTTCAAGAAAAGTAACTCTTCAGGCTGCTTACACAGTCATGGGAATTATTGTAACCATAGGCACAAACAGGGAGGTATCTAAAAGAGATTGTGGGAAGAGGTACTCACAGGTACCAAATTACGTAGTCAAGCAGGGCTGAAAGTATTATTTTAAAAGCTTAGAATGAAAAGCCTAAATTAGAAATTCTTTTAGATGTTTTCCTGTGTTGATTTAAAATAAATGTCATGCAGACCTCAAATACAACTTAAAGAAGCAGCTTTGCTTTTCAGACATGGTGCACAGATCTTAGATAAAAAAACCACAGCACTAAATTTCTGAGAAAAATAGTCTATTTATGGACACACTGTCCTGTGTGTCCCTGTGATCCCCTAAGCCCATGGCAGCCTATCTTTCTCTGAGTTTTAACACCATTTTTGTGTGATTGCATGAACAGTCTTCAATGAGTAAGGCCAAGGCTGTTGAATGACTGGTTTAGGTTATAACTTTTTAGAGGTTTATGCGTAAGCAGCAGCAGTAACACTACAACAACATTTCTGAATCGCTTAACCCAGAGCCTAAGGGGAAGGCAGAGAGTGGAATTTAAATGGCTGCTAGTCCATATTGCATTTACACAAAAACCATTTTAAATGGATCCCAAAAAACATCCTCCTATTGAGTACTCTGAGCATGGGATATGTACAGATGGTGTAAGACTGACATAAGCTTGGGACATAGGACATGAGTCAGCCTGTCTCTTGGAACAGCCTGAGCTGGAAGAGGACCAGGATGCTCCACTGGCACTGCAACAGGTTCACTGTTTCCTGTAGGTAAAAGGCATTGCAATCACAGCAGAGTTCTTCACTGAATTATGAGCTAGGGCTCTGTCTTGCCTTGCAAAGCACAATGTAACCAAAAGTATGTATTCTATCACCTGTATGTATTCTATTCATCTGTTGAAACAGATGGGGCAGTGCTCTTTATCTTTTCCACAACCCATCCTTCCTTCAGGAAGATATTGTCTGTTAATGGGCCATTGAGTCCCGCTGCATGACTGATAAAATTACATCATCCCACTGGGAGATGCTCCACACAGGGGGAGGAGCCAAACATCTCCCACCTAAATAAAAACTGAGATTTGGAACATCAGAGCAGCCTTTTTCCACTGCATTCCAGAGGGAAAACCAGACCTTTCCACATCATCACTGGACCTTCAAAGGAAAACTGCACCCTTCTACAGAACCACTGCTTCAACAGAACCACATCTGTCACTGCAGGAGGATGCAGCCACCACTTAATGGGACCGCTACCAACACCCTGACTGACGGGGTTTGTATTCTGGCTCTGTCAGTGTTTTGGGTTTGGTTTTTTCTGTAATACTGTATTTCTATTTTAATTTTCCCTAGTAAAGAACTGTTATTCCTATTCCCATATCTTTTCCTGAGAGCCCCTTAATTTTAAAATTGTAATAATTTGGAGGGAGGGGTTTTATATTGTCCATTTCAATAAAGGCTCCTGCCTTTCTTAACAAACACCGGTCTTTCAAACCAAGACAGGCTCCTTGGCACCCCATGAATTATGATGCTTTACAGTGGGTAGGAGATCAAGGAAATGGAGGGGTGTGGATCTCCCAGCTTTAAATAAGCCACAAATTTACCTAAGTCAATTATGACCTAACTATAAAGGGCAGTGAGAAGATCACACCAACCTACAAAAACAAGCATTATCTTTTCCTATTTATCGTCACATTTATTGTCTCTCACATAAGTCATAGCCATTTCCCTACAGACTGCAGAATGTATCTATGACTATATTACACTCACCTACACATCAAACACCTCCTACAGGAGTATCAAATATTACATTGGAGTAATAAGATAGGTTAGTATCTGGGGATGAATTCATCAGTCTTTGCTAATATTCTGGCATTTATAAAACAAATAATTTGCATTTTTTCCAAGGATTTATAGTTAACTGCTGGTGATTGTTTCCTTTCTGGAACATCAGAAGACAGAGATCAGAGCAAACTCAGAAATATTATTCCCAGTCTTTCCCTGCTAAAGAGATGTATATGTAATATCCTATATATAAACTTGTGTGCATGCCTGGATATGTGTGTACCAGGAAGTGCTTTAAAATCCTGTTCTGGCATGTGATAGTGGTATAAAATAATTTCCATTTGTTCTGGAGAGCCTTGAGAAATATTTTTCACTGATTATCCTCAAGTTTGTGCAGATATAGTTTTCAATTTGTTCTGCAAAAATACCTCTTTAGTTTTTACAAGCTTCTTGGTGGCTGTGGAGCACAGATATATTGTCTAGACCAGTAAATTCCATGGCTGGGTGCAGTTGGCATAGAGGTGCTTTCATTCTTAAGGATCCCAAGCACATCATAAACTGTTCACAGAGCTCACACCCAGCCTATCATTGAAAAATAGCTACTGCTGCACTGGAATTCAGCAGCTGCTTAATGGTTCATAGATTGCTCTTGTTCCCAATTAGGCCAGTAGCAATCTTTCTGCTGCTTTCAATGAGAAGGTTCTTGTGTGCTAAGCCAGGCATGTGCTTAAGTACCTTGTTAAATCAGAGTCTAAAGGATTAAACTTTCTCATATAACATTCATACTGGCTTCACTGGATGCAAATCTGAACCTTCAGGGAGGAAATAAGTAGGAAGATCAAATGAAAAGACAGGGTGAATTTTAGGTAGAAGGAAAATACAGTGAAAGTGGAGTACACGCAACTAGTAAAGCAGATGATCCAGATGTTCCTTGTCTGCTCTAGCTGGGCACTTGAGACATCAAAAAGGGGCCTTTTCATTCTTAAGAGTTTCATTCTTAGAGCAGTTTCTAGTCTCATAGAGGGGAATACTTAGAGAGGTAAGTGAAAAAATGACTGTTAAACATGAGCTAATGAAAGAAGTTTGAAAACTCTCTCTAAACTGATGTGGATGTCCATGCCCATTGCAGTAAGAAACATTTCATGATTTTCTGTTGGAAATGTCCCTGCCAATGACAGGGGGTTGGGACAAGATGATTTTTAAGGTCCCTTCCAACCCAAACCATTCCATGATTTTATAGCCTGGTTCTCATGGTCTCATGCAATAGTAACTCTCAGTGTCTTCAGTACCGGGCACGAGCACACAGGGAGTAAGTCTCAATTACCTTTATATGCAAATTTTAGATATGTTTTCACCTCTACAATCTTTCCCTGTTTGATCAGCTGCACACGGTACTTCCTTCTCACTTATTTGCTGACAGAGAAAAGATACAATTGAAAAGTAGCCATTTATTTCAGCAAAGGAGGCCTTTGATAACTAACTGCTACAGGAAAACCCACTACTTCTAATTTCCTCTGTATTTTCCCCTCCCCTTCAATTCCTATTTCTTTTATTTTTTAAAATTCTTTTTAGTGAATGAACTGAGAAGACAGACTGCAGAATCTCACTGATATAGCACTCAGTTCAATAGACATGACTTAAAAATACTGAGGACTTTTTTCTTCCTATATGACTGCAGAAATTTTTGTAACCCCTTTCACACAAAAAGCAGAACTTCCTGCCAACTGTGAAAAAACAGCTTCTTTTCAAAACAGTTTGATTACTCATCTTTCACAAAACCTTCTGCCACATGAATATCTTAAACCAATAATCACAATTAATTGATGAGAAATTAAGATGTTACAGTATAGATTAGTGATTCATACAAACTAATGGGAAATTTACTCATGCTCATCACCAACAGAATATGCCTCAAATTAAAAACTATCTAGTTAGAGACTGGCATTCATTGTAGTTTTTACAACATCTAGAAGAGGGCTTAAGCTGGTTGCAGACCTTTATGTGCAGCTAAAAATAACAAAGTTTAATCAGAAAACATTGTAAATACTTGTAGATGTTTAATTTATGACCACATCACTGTGAAATTATAAATGTGAAAGCAAAAAAAAAAGGAATTGCTTTTGTTAGGAATTTCACAGTACTTTAAATGAGAGAAACCGTTTGAGTAATATGTTGAAGGATCTAAGACAAATTATTTTGGTCTGGAAATTTTCTAAAGTACATTTTAAGAAATTATTAACTTCAGATACTGGAAAAGCTGGAACTTTTACTGCAACGTGATCTAATTTTATTAAGCTTTCCCTTCAGAGAAGGACTCAGTCAGAGAACATATCTTGTATTGAGGTGTCTGCATGCCAGCTAGGAATGAAATGCATTACAGCTACTGAAGATTTAGGATTTTATTTAATTTCTTCACAGTTTCCCAATCAAGTATCAAGTCAGACTTCCAGGTGCTACTATGGGATGCTGTGCTGTCTCAAGGAGATCATGAACCTGCTTGAGTGAATCCAGAGGAGGACCCTAAAGTTGATGAGAGGGCTGGAGCACCTCTGCTTTGAGTACAGGCTGAGAGAGATGGGGTCATTCAGACTAGAGAAGTGAAGGTTCCAGAGACCTTATAGTGGCCATCCAGTACTAGAAGGAGGCCTACAAGAAAGGTGGGAAGGGAATTTTTCAGGGAGTGTGGTAGTAGAACTAGGGGTAAGAGTTTTAAATTGAATTAGCGTGGAGGGTAGAGTTAGATGAGAAAGTTAAAGAAATTCTTTACTGTGAGAGTGGCAAGGTGATGGAATAGGTTGTCCAGAGAAGTGGTGGATGCACCATCCCTGGAAGAGTTTATGGCCAGGTTGGGTGGGGCTTTGGTCTAGTGGAAGGTGCTCCCACTCATGGCTGGAACTAGCTGATCTTTATGGTCCCTTCTAACACAAACCACTCTACAGCTCTGTGACAGGTTTCTAGTGGCATCAAGGGGGCTGTGTTTTCAGCCACATTGCACTGTACTTAACTGCATTGCTAAGTCTTCCTGCATAATGTTTTCAAAGTGCTGCTTTTACATTTTTCCCTGTAAAAGGGGGTGTCTGGAGAATGGCAAGCATTGCACTTATGAGGAGGACACAGTGAGTCAGGTCAGATCAGTCGCAAAAGATTTGCAACTGTTCAGTATGAACTCCCTGAACATCACTGATCCTTGTGAATATTTTAGAATAGCATACAAAGAATAAGTTAAGTAGATGTTTTTAAAATTTAAGGCTAACAGAAATTGCTAAGATATATTGTCTTTTTCTTGTATGCATCAGTCAATTCCAGGCACTGATTACTTTGAAACATCATTTGTCAGATGACAAATCACAAGTCAGATAGGAACTTTCCAGCACTGCCCCATTGTTGTGAATATCTCCATTCTTTCCCTCCCACCCTATCCTTGCCCAGCTATATTGGTGGTCAGAAAGAGCAGGAACAAAAAATTAAGAAATATGTCGACAAACTTGAGAAGATACTTTCCCTGTGTACTGCTAGCAGAACTTTTGAAATTATCTGTAACTTGGGGGAGAAGGAGAAAACATCACAACTAAAGAACAAGTCTCTCTCGTGATTTCATAACAATCTTATTTATTTTTCTACAAACTTCTGAATCCTAAATTTTCACATCGATTTTAAAACTGAAAAAGGTAATCTAAAAAGACAGGATGATATGTACTTTAGAAGGTACTTTACTGTGATCCAAGAAGTGTGGGTCACTTCACTATTCTTTCCTGAAACATTTTGCCCACACAGACACAATCATTCATCATGAGACCTTTGAGGTGCCTGAACAAGGTGTGAGAAAAAAGTCTGCCTGGGCTATAGGCCAGAGATACTGAATATGGTAGAAACCTCTCGCATTACTTATATTAAGTTAAAGGCAGGCATCATATTCAGTGTAACTACCTTAACCAGTTTCATTTTATTCACACCTTCTTTCTTTCTTATAATATTTTCTGGTTTTCAGATATTTCAGCATTACAATTCTTTGCCTGTGAAGGTATGGAAAGACCAGAGGAGGGCAGGCAGAGTCTGGAAAGAAAAAAAGCAGAAGCTAGAAAGAAATGCTTAAAATTTGTCAAAGAAATCAATAATCCAACTGCAAGAAGAGAGCTTTTGTAGTGAACCAGGGAATTCACCTTGGCTTTCCACACAGAAAGAACCCTGAAGCCGAATGCTGTCTCTTCTCACAGTTGTGTTCAATTAACAAACGTGAGGCAAGGTGACAGCCAAGTTCTTCACTTCTCCACTTAATCTTCCTCCTTCTTGGATTCTTATTCTAGAAATATCTAAAAGTTGCCTCTGTGGATTGATTTCTCATCTTAAGGACACAAAGTTTATGGTTATTTATTACACTGCTGTGGCAGATACTTCAAAGAATGAATCATGCTCAGACAGCCCTTCTTTCTCATTTTACATGTGACAAGATAAGTAGTGGACAATGAGATCTCTGGGGAAAGTAAGGTGGGAAAGGTCATTGGGAAACTATGGCCATAAATGTTTCTGGTCTTTGCATAACTCTGAGGAAAAAAGGGAGAAGAAACCCTTCCCTCTTTGCTGACATATTTTGAACAGCCCAGGACAAGCAGGGAGAATGCCTTTCTCCTGAGGAACAAAGAGATATTTCTCAGGGTGGGTTTCAGAAGTCACATAGTGAGAGGTGAGAAGAGACAACATGTGTTCATCAGCCTCTGGACTTAGAGTTTGCTTAATTGAGACGTAAGAAAGGCAGTCACAGGTCTCTCGTGCTCTGGAGAATGAAAGACAGGACATAGGCTGCAGGAAATTTGGAGGTTGAATCATCAAGACTCTCTCTAGAGCTAGTGCCACTTTCTGTCTAAAGGTGCCAGAATACTTCAAACTACAGCTAAACCCAGAGGTCCCAGATAGGGGTCATGACTTTCTTGTGGAAGAAGCTCTTCTGCTATTCAATATTGGGACAAAATCTAAAAGTGACAACGAGAGAAAAAAAAAAGTGACTCCTGGGATATAGGGCTAGTATCAACAGGGAAACAGATATTTAGTCTTTTGATATCCAAAACCAGAACAGGTTACAGAGGAGTTTGAAAAGAAGACAGGCTGTAGAGTTTCTTGTGTGGTGAAAGGAAAAATACCTAAGATTCTTTAGTGTTGACAGGAATTAATGTGTAGAATTAGTTTCCAAAGTCTGGAAACAAGCGAAAAGAAAGGTCATAGACCAGAATGAGTAGGAATATTCACATAGTTATTATGTTTTGGTTGCTCCAGATGAATGTTAAGAACACACTCAAAAATATCATTTTACTCTAGAAGGCACACTTTTTACTCACATGTCTTCTTCACATAACTTTCTTTTTCTGGCTGAAGTCTCAGATTAAGTCTGCAAGCAAGATTTGACAATTTTGTAGAGCTATACTAATGTTAGTAGGTAAGAGAGGAATGTCTTGTGATAAAAAGCACAAAATGCTAAAGAGAAGATTCAGAACCAGAGTTCACCTGTATCCTGCATAGTTGGAGATGAAGTTTACTATTTTTGCACCTGTTCAGAATTTGGTCTTAAGTCAGGATAAAATTAACCTGAGCTGCTAATAGTTGATGAGATCACTGAGAAGACATCAAAACTTTCATGTCTATGTAAGCTTCATCCCTGCAGGAAGGGGGACAATTGTTACAACCCAAGCGAGTCTCATCTCCATTAGGTGTAGCCATCTTGTGTGCCTGGTGTGGACAAATCATTTAGATTGCTCTCTCTATACGTTAAGAGGAAAAAATAAGCAGCTCCACGGGGCGGGGGTTAATCCTTCTGTGATACAAACCTGTCCCCTGTGGGGACGAGACATCCTCTCCACAGATGGGGAAACTGGGTTGGTGTACATGCATTACTTTTAACCCTACAGGTGAAGGAAATCCCACCAATTGTTTTTCTCAATTAGCTACAAGTGAATATTATTAGTCATCTTCCAGATACGACTGTAAAATACTGCCCATATGCTGCCCAGTTTCTAGAGCACCTGGCATGTACAAAAGATCAAACATTGTCTTTAAATCTGGATCGTCCACTTTCCCATTAAGCCACCTGAATTACATCCTTTTAAAAGAAAGTATAAGCATTCAGCTAGAAGCACTTGAGTTTATTCCTTCAGAAATGAGAGATTAGCAGCATCAGACTAATAACTATGCACAAAACCAATCATCTGAAAGATGCCATGGCAGAAAACTGTGACAGGAGCTGGATTATACAGTCATAAAAACTTGAGAGATTTGTCAAGGGAATGTATAAACCCAGAGTTGTTCCTATTTCTGTTCAATTTAATTTCTTAAGTATGCCTGTTTTTCTTTCTAACATATGATTCTGTCTCATTAAAAAAATAGGGAAAGAAGCATTTTATTTTCTCTCTTTCTCCATATGCATAGTAATAGACGAACACTCTAATACATGAGTCTCATTTGCTGTAGCTAGCTGTTGAATTTTCACATATATTGCTAATAGAGGTGGCAACACCACCTAAACTTGAAGTTTCCCAACACTCCTAATAAATTTTTATTTTCAGTGGCTTAAAATTCTGTCAAACTATAACCACTCAGGCTAAAATTTTTCAGATTTTTTATCTGTCTTAGACTGAATTTTTAAAGACACTGTCGCTCAAAACACCTCACCTATTTCTCAGAAGGTCACTCAGGTAACACTCAGTGATCGCCCATTTCAGACAAATAAAAATAAAACAACTGTTTTTGGAGTAACACTGGATATGTTATTTTGTGTGTTAGAGATTCAAAATGTAACTGGTGGAAAGTGAAATCTGGATTAAGGATACGTTGGATGTCATTTCTGTCTCTTAGTTGTAGCCTTTTAGAAGGCCCCTGAGTTTGTCCATGCTCAGACGAGCTGAGGCAGTTGGCAGCTGCATGCTTAGAAATTTCTTCCACGCTGGTTGTGTTTTCCTGCCTGCTGCCAGCTCTCAAGGCCAGGAAGTGTCTCTTTCTTTCTCACTCTTTGTGAGAACTCAGTGTTTCCCCTGCTGATTGCTAAGCCCAGGTTCTCTGAAGGAGGATACAGCCCAATGTGTAATGGAGAAGATTCAGCTCTGCAAGAGTTTGGAAGTCAGGTGTGTTATTGTATGGTAGGAGAGGTAGCACTTAGAGAAAATGGAACAGATGTATCTGAAACTTCACAGTTCTTAACCCCCCCAGCAAATATTTTGTGCAACTCCCCTGGGAAAATGGGCATTTTGGTATCTGCTAGCGATGCTCAGCAGAAAGTATGAGAACATCACCCAGGAGTCATAAAACTAACACAAGATTCAAGAGGTCTCTGCAGTGGATGTAAAGGTAGCTGTGCCTGAAGGGGTACCTGTGCATACCACTCAGTTGCTACATGATGGAATCTGTGTTTTGTTTTTCTCCTTTTTCCTTTATTAGAAACTTAGGAAATTAGTCTCTTTCTCCTTCATGCACAGACACCCTTTTGAAAGAACTCCGACATTTCAAAATCATGTACTCAAAACTTAAAAAATAGCAAGTGAGAAATGCAATGCAGTTAAGTGCATATCATAAAACAAGGGTTTTAATGTAAAAATTTAACCACCTTGCTTCAAAATAAACATGTTGCAAGGTATGTGCACATACACAATGGGCAAGTTAGACTCTTAACTAAGTCCCTATTAAGTTTATTTTGAATGGTTTCAGGCTTGTCCTTTTCCATGTCCTGCTCAACACCAAAGTTTGGCAAAACTATTTTCTTCAATCTTGTAGACATGCTTATATTGAAATCCTACCTTCTTGTAAAGTGTGTCCAAACTTCGGCCAAATTTGCAAGAGAGGATAAGCATATTTTGCCATTGTTTGGCTAAAAGCATCTGACAGAATCTCACATAGCACATAGCAGTGGAGATTTTTTGTTGTTGTATGGTACCAATTTCCCCCAGCACCAACACTGTTGACTTTATTTATTTTGATGGTCTTTTTCCCTATAGCTCAGCCAAGAAAATCCACACCAGTAAATACAAAATGTATTTTAGTCATTATCATAGTCTTAATAAAGTTTCTTCTAACTATTGTATCATACTTTACTGGACCCTCTGCTGAATGCATAACAGTGCTTCAGTAGCTATTTCTCTTCTTCAGGACCATGGGATGGATTACCAGGGGGTTTAATTCTAACAAATATACACTATTTAAACTATGACACAAGTCACTGAGATGAGCCAACTCAAAGAAGTCGGTGTGGGGTTTGGATCATCTCCTACCTTGCAAATAAATCCTTGGAAATTAGCTCTTGCTGAGAAAATTGTCCTAGGGGTCATGCTGGGACCCATGCAAGAAATAGCCTTTCTAAAGGAGGGGAAGAAAATGTTTCCTCAATGGAATCAGTGTTGGTTGGTGCAGACTTGACGACTTTGAAATAATTTATTTTCATGAGAACAATATTTTTCCAGACATTATACACCATTATCCAATCAAAGGCATCACATCCTCTACTCAAGTTATTTATTTCCCTATGCTTCAGAGAGTGGACACAGAAAAAATAGTTGTTTGCAAAAATAAAATCCTTGAATAATCCTTTCAGCATGTTGAAGGTGGTCTGGTCCAAGTCTACACAATGAACTGTGCATAACATCTGTCTCCAGTAGAGAACTTACTAAGAATTGGTGGTGCTTCAAGCTGAACAATGTTGAGATATTGGGTATGAATAAATACATTATCTCTTGGACATGTTCTTTACTTGGTGTCTAATGGGAACATGCTGGCATGCAATTCACAAATAAGGAAATGCAAAGACTGTTTTTCTATAAGAAATATTTTCATGTGGTTTTCAAAAAGAAATATGACAGTACTGTAGACAAGAGACTACTGTAACTTATTTGCATATGTTGCCCTAGAGAATGATGCCACAGTTAGTAGATCAAGATCTCATGAGGAAACATAGGCTAAAAAACCCCCAGAAGGTCTATCTATTACAAGCAAAATACACTCTAATTCTCCAGGAGCACAACAAAATGACCAAAGCAAGACATAGATACAAGAAATTGTATGGGTTGTTTTTTTCTCTTATAGTTTAAAACTCTAATTGGTTCCTCCAAATCTACACTTTTCTATGAGAATGCCACTTTCCTTTGGCAGATTTTCCAAATAAATTATTTGGAATCCTGATGTACCAGGTCCTACCACACTGTTGCTTGCACACATTGCAGTTTGTTACAGCATGCAAAACAATGCTGAAATATATCTATCATTGCCTTTATTTTTTCTCCGTACTTCTAATTCTTTGTTTATTGCATCGAATAGATCTGTGAAGATCAGTCCTAAATAAAGTAAGTAATATTTATATTGTGCTTTTAACAAATAAAACTACTGAGTACTAGCTCATAACAGCGTGTTTTTAACCACAGCCTTAAGCATCATTAAAACCAATGTGACTTTAGTTAATGTATTTGCATTTTGCTTTATGCAGTATGCAGATCAAGTGCCTCAGTATTTCAAAACCAGACATCCTTTCTGGTGTTAAAGGGTGTGTTTAACTCCACTTAAATTTTCTTCCTTTTCCAATTAGAGACTATTAATCATCAATTGATAGGAAAATTTTTCACCTTGAAAAATACTTAAATAGATGTGTGCATCGTCTGAAGCTGATTAGAAATCAAGGGATTAAATATGCATTTAGGTTACGCAAAACTTTACAGTCTGCAGATGGTGGCTGCCTGGCACCTAGATCCACCCTCTCCAAGCGTATATCCTCTTGCCTGCTACTAATAACTGGGACACACATTAAGGGAACAGTGAGTGTACCGACCAATGATACACACCTAGTATTAGAGAAGTTCTTACTGGCTTGTGTGGTAGTTGGATTTTATTTTCCTTTCTATTTTTCGTTTGTTTTGCTGTTGTTCTGTTTTTGTTGTTTTTTTGGTTTGTTATTTTGTTTGTTTTTGGTTTTTTTTTGTTTTGTTGTTTTGTTTGGTTTTGTTTCTGCTTTTTGATTGTTTTTTGTGTGTGTGTGTTTTGGTTTGCTTTGTTTTGTTTTATTCGGATGCTTCTTCTAAATAATTTTCCTCTAACCCATTTCACAGGGAGGAATATTAATGCCCTTCTCCTTGGCCAAGCAAAGCTACTTAGCACTTCAGTAGTCACCGTGCTATACACACATCCCAGCAGGAATGGGAACACAACTCACCTCTGGAAATTGGGCTGTGGGATGTTCTGCATTGACTTTTTCATTGTGAGCGGAACATCTTTGTCAGTTTTATGCATTCTCACTCCTTTTCTCTCAATAGAACTGAAGTCACAATCAAATTATATTAAAAGCATGGAAAGCATTCAATACTAACAAAATAAAGGATTTGCCTTGGCTCTGGTTCTTATACAGGTAAAGGTTCTGAACCCTCAAATGCTTCGATGACTCCAGGCACTAGCTGGGACAAAAGCCCAAAGAGGTGTCATTTGGAATGCAGGCAGAAAAAATGGGGACTTTTAGAGTAGTAACAAAAATTGTGAATAGCTCAGCCACGTAGAGGAACTTTTACTTAACTTTTCATAGTAAGTGTTAAACGTCCTGGGAAAACACTTCCAACGTGATCTACTTTTTGCTTTCAACTGTCAGGTTTGCAGCCTGCCTACAGGACAATTGCATTTCTCTGCCACATGAAAATCTTCCTGCACCACCATCATGGTGCCAATGTCCCTGTGCTACCACTACCACTATTAGTAACTATGTCCTTTTTTTTTTTTTTTCACTGTTACATTATATGTGGTCATCATCTGCCTGGACATAGATATTTGCAATTTAGATATCAACATCTGGCTAAACATACTTTGGTCTGTGTCTTTGGTTTTTCAGTACAAACCTAAAACTTGCAAAATCTTTTTGTTGTGATAAACATATAAATTCTGCTAACACTTTCATCAAAATTCCTAAAATTCTAATTCAAATGCTATGTTACTGTACCAAACAGCATACAAAGAAGGGAAAACGGGATGAGTAGGAAAAAAAACATGTCACAGGATCCTGCCTGGAATATATTCTGCCCTCACAACATCCATATTATCTCCCAATAACAGTAATGGAAATTTTGCACACACATCAGGGCATAATATATAGCTAAGCCTTTGACTGCTTTGATATGTATTTATGAATGTAGTTATACATTTATTCCCTCAGCCAATTCAAACACCTGTGATTCAGAGTTTAAATTTATTCATTAACACCCTCAAACGGAGAAAACCAGTATGGAGACAACATTAATTTAAAGAAAAACAATCTGATTATATAGTGAAATATGTCAGACATAAGGACATAAATTAAGGTTAAGATTTTTTATCCCATTGGGATCAATTGTTTGGGAAAAAAATTTCATACTAAAAATTTATGGTACAATTAGAGAACATTCGTATGAGAAAAGGTACATGTTTTGCATAAACATTAATAGACATAGATATCTAGAATGTGGAATTTTATAACTACGTGCTTGCAGATGTGAAGTTTTGATTAAGACACATCATATAAACAAAAACAAGCAAAAGTATGGACGTATCTTTTCATTTATGCAATTGAATCTATTTAGACTAGTTTACCTAATTGATTTGAATTCACGTTGTGAATTATTGTGAAATTAATACGTTTGAGAATTAGAACACTTCAGATTAATAAAACAATTGAAAATTGAAGGCAGGCTGTATATCATGTGCCCAAACATCTTCTCTTAAAATTGCAGGTAAAAATTGCTGCATTCTAATATAATAGCTATTATTTTGCTTTATTTTGAGTATTAAAAGATTTGTACCTATAGGCGCCAATAAAAATTGCAGACACGTATCCAAAACAAATCAGAAAGATTCAACCTTCAGATGTTATGGACTTTTTTTAAGTCTTACATCTGTAACTCTGTGTTTGGAATTTTTCTTTTTTTAGATTTGAAGGATTGCAATTTATCCTCTCTGCAGACACAACTTTAAAACACAAAATTTAAGCCTTCACTGTCAAACCTGATTTTTTTTTCATGAAGAAGAAGAAGAAGAAGAAGAAGAAGAAGAAGAAGAAGAAGAAGAAGAAGAAGAAGAAGAAGGAGAAGAAGAAGAAGAAGAAAAAGAATTCTTTTCCTGGTATGAACAACCAATCCAGACTCTAAAACCCCCTTGCTAGATAAAAAGACAAGTATTAACATGTGACTGCTTTGCTTCTCAGTCGGAGTTTCTAGGCCAAATTTCATCAAACCCAGTTCTTTTATGACAGTGTTGATGATATATCCTCATGTTATGGGCATGCCGAAATGCTGAAACACTGTGAAACCGATCAACTCTGCTATCACAAATGAACTGAAACGTGTGTTTTTAATGTCAGGAAATTATATAATCTCTCTCAGAGCTCTCTCATGATAAACTGACCCAATTTGAATGTAATGGTGATGTTCCTGAACTTTGGATGGTTTCTGTTGAAAGGAAATTTCCAGATTTGATAGCTCTGAAGCTGTTTATGCTGGGCTCAACAGCTCTGTCTGGTTCACAGTCCTCCAAATTGCAACAAATCAAAAAATTACCCAAACATGACATTGGAACCTGTTGCAAAATATCAGTCCCAACCTCCCCAGACATGAAATGAGTTATTGGATCTCAAGGCTGAGTGTGTTTATTATAAAGATCAGTCTAATCTGACAAGATTTGTCTTAAATCTTTTTCAGGGCCTTGTTTCTTTTAATTCAATGCGAGTTTTATGCATATGTCCACTGTGACTTTTCTTCCAGTTCAGTTCACCTCTGTTTTTTCCCTTCTCATTCCAGTTTGTGTGAATAAAACCTCAGACTGCATCACTTTGTTTCATCTGGTTTCATAATGAAGGGAAAATTTTCACAGAAGTTAATGCAATTTTCAAATCAGACTGATTAACCTAAAAATGAAATGTAAAAGTTTTTTGCATGAGAAGCTGGAGAAGCTTGAAAAAAAAAAAGCACTGAAAAAACTGCTTTGAAGAAAAAGTTTGGAACAAACAGAAGAAATACTGTTTTGGGGTATTTTTGCCCAGACAAAACAATCCTATTCCTAAATAATTCTAAGTTTAAAAAGAGAAACATATTTTTAAACCTGAAATATACAGTCTATGAGGGTTTTGTTGTTAAAATAGGTCAATTTTATAGTGAAGAGTTTTACAATAAAATTCAGTTTAGTCTTAAAACTGAGAAAGATTTTGGTTTATTTAGCTTTTTGCTTTTTTTTTTTTTTCTATTGAAAGTGATGAGTTCGGAAGCAATTTGTAAGTCTTGTACCTGTTGGTGTTCCTCCCCAAATAAATACATAACCGAAAATTTTCAGCCTGGTACTGGATGGCTTTGAAACATGAACAGGAGTAAATTAGCCAGTTAAAAAAAAAACCCTTAAGTGTAATATAATTATTGATATGATCTTATATCTTACCTTCACTTCATGATGCAGAAGAGATTCAGATGTAATATTATAGAATTAGTAGAATCCAGTCATCCAGTCCATTCATTTCAACCAGAGAAAGGAACTTCTCATCATCAGACTGTTGAAACATAGAATTTTTGTTTCACTGACCTGTAGCAAAGATGATGCTCCATTGTTACTCAATTTCTGTGAAGTGTAACTGACTGCAAAAATCAAAGCACTAAAACATAATGTTTAGCAGTGGTGCTCTCTTGCTGTGGCCCCCACATATCACTACAACTGCAGAATACACCACTGTCAAAATTGATTAAATACGCACTGAACATTTAACTCTGCTTCGGTCAAAATCAACCAGAAAAATAAAGGTCTTTTCCTCTGCTCCTGAGGTGATCAAAATCAGGTGAGAAAGCTCAATTGGCCTCCAGGTCTCCCTGTAGAAATTAGACAGCCACTGGGGTACTTGTGTAGGATAGAAGCAGAAAGTGGTCATCACTGGGAAAGTTGGTTTGGGGCTCTTTGAAGACTAATATCTGCAAGATTAATTGCGTAATCTTTTAAGTGCCGAATGCTACATTGACTGTCTCTACCCAAAGTAAGCCCAAGTCCGAAGATATGTGAAAAGATACAAGTCGAAACACCACTAGAATAAAATGCTCCCTGTGTGTACAAGCCTTCCCTCCTTGAGCCTTTCTAAGGAAGAGGATGGGACTACACACACCAGAAGAAAGGGATGCTAAACCATGTACACATAAGAGAATCAAGATGTCTAAGCTTTTTCCACTGCTAAATGAGAGGATTTCTACCAGTAAAGTCCTGTACCATAAAGTATAGAACATAGGGTCTTTACTCAAAAAGCAAAGAGCATGTAGAGATTTTAATTTGGACTGCGAATCATAATAAATGTCTCAATATTTTTTTCCAGAAAGAAGAGATACAATACAAATGGAAAATTTATTGCATTCCACTATGTTTTCATCAGAAGGGTCTGGCAACAGTTCACTTCATAGAAGTTAGTACACTATTTCTTTTCTGGGTGGTTCTAAGCAATCTTAAAGACAATAACTTCAGTTAGCAAGGCCAAATATTTCTTCTTCTTCTACTTCAGAAATCAAGATCCTCCCCTGAAAGTAATGAATTTGGTTGAAAGCTTATGGCTTCCAGCTAAACATTCATAAGAAAAAATAGTGAAGAACATGAACCTTTCAAACCTAAATTCAAGCTGGGTGCCCAGGCTGTTTAGCACCTGAAACTTTATTGTCTAATGGATTTAGTACATTAAGTGATAGTAAGAATAAATTTCTTTTCTTCTTAAAGCTTTAAATTATTTGTATTCCCTCCTTTTCTTGTAGTTTTCTTTGACATTCACACTAATGTAATTACTTCAACAGCTGACATGCTCAAATAGCAAAAATTTGAATAGGTACTGTGCATAATTAGAAGAGGAATGAGTTTGACCTTGCTGACATAAAGAAAAAGCCAGGAGAGTTAGGGGTAGATACATATAGAGAAAATATCAAGTTGAACATAATTCTTTAGTAGAGTAGTAGTTAAGAAATGGAGGTATGTGTTGCTGAATGACATGGCACAGGTCAAGATCAACCAAATAACATGGAACTCTGAAAGAAACAGGCATCAAAATGTCAAATCAAATTAGCCACTGGAATGAGTTCTGCATAATGACTGGCTGTGACAACTGAGCACTTAAAAATTTAAATAAAAAGAAAACTTGCTCCTCTGTAGGTCTTAAGGGTCTTAAGGGCTTAAAACACCTGTTTATCCAGCTTACAAAAGACAAATTACAGCTAATGAGCAAGTTTTAAAATAATTTATAAAGAATTAATCGGAGAAACAAGATGTTTTTGTCCTAGAAACCAGCACTTCTACTGATTCAAAGAATTTGCATGCAAAGCCAGTCTTCTCTGTGACTCGCTTCCATGCTTCATTTGTTCTGTTGTGAACTTTGAGGTCCTGGTTTGTATTTTCCCAAAAACACATGCAGAAGTGCAAACACATTATTGCACACGCCAAATGGGCAGTTACAACTGCAATCACTTGTTGGCACAAAATTGGTCACATTGAGCACAAAACAAATCACAATTCCTGTGCTATTACTTTGAAGCACTCATAAGCACACATATGACATGCAGAAATTAATTTTCAAAAACTTCTTTGGATATTTTTTTCGCTATAGATGTACAAAATCTACTAATAGAGTGCCTGATGCCTGTTCCCTACCAGTTTCCTGGGTAACTGCACAGGAAAGTTGAGACCATATTAAGAAATTTGTATGGTTCCTGAATAAATCTCTTCTGTTAGACCAGGAGCTTTGCCATGGAGTTTGTCTGGCATGGTTGTGGTAGAGAGTGGCTGCAGAGGTGGCTTCTGTGAGGACCTGGCAGAAGCTTACTCTATATTTCACAGAGCCAGTGCTGAGCAGGTGGGGGCCCAAAGGGGACTGTGACCCCATGGGAAGCCCATGCTGGAGCAGGCTCCTTGCAGGACCTGTGGCCCCATGGAAAGAAGAGACCACACTGGAGCAGGTTTGCTGGCAGGACCTGTTAGCCTGTGGGAGACCCTGGCTGGAGCATTTCATGAATAACTGTAGCCTGTGGGAAGGAGACCCACACTGGAGAAGTTTCAGATGGACTGTCTCATATGGGGAGGATGCCATGCTGGAGCAGGTGTGAGGAGCCCTACCCCGAGGAGAGGCAGAGAATACGTGCGATGAACTGGCCACAGTCTCCATAACCCATCCACCTGCACCACTAGAGGCAGGAATGAGAGAAAATGAGAGGTGAAGTTGAGCCCAGGAAGATGGGAGGGATGGAGGGAAGGTGTTTCAACACACAAATGCAGAAAGGGTAAAATCTTGTTCTCCAACACAGAGGCTAGAAAATATACAACAGAATATCAAACAGCTTACTTTCCAAGAAATTAATATGAATATTATCTTTATTTGGAGATGCAGCAGTTCATGCTCAGTGAGTTCCACTTGAAAAGCTGAAGTTTCCAATTGAAACGCAGTCAAAGCTGACAGTTTATCTGTGGTCCCTTTTCAGGCTACTGTTATGAAATAAACAGCTGCACCCCAAAAGTGGATAACTGAGTAAATATGTCCAGAAATTATGTTTAAGTGTCCCAATTATTTGTCATTCAAGCAAAGCGCTAATAGGATATTAACATCTATGGCAAATTTTTATCACTCTTACAATGACAAGTGTATACAAACATCAAAAGAAATATTAAAGTTCATACACATTAAATAGGAAACTAATTATAAAGACAGGAAGGAAGCAGACCATTTTAGAGGTTCAGTCAACATCACAGACAGAATGTTTTTTACTGGAAAAGAGAGGGAGAAATAAAGAGCAATCTATCAGTGATTGTCTATATTTCAATTTTTACTTGGTAGGGTCACGAGCTGCATATATAAGATTGCATATGCAGCAAGCTACATTCAGAACTCTTCCCCTTCATTCTCCCAAAAGATGTTGAAACGCACACTGTCATCCATGACATAGCAGAGCAGTGGTCTGAAAAAGAGAGGAATAATTAAAACTGGAGAAATCAAATGATCTCATCCTGACTTCTCCGTATGCGTCAACACACAACAGAAATCTCAGTAATGCAGAAGGTTGTGGAGCATCATAGAAAATCTTAATAGAAAAACCTTTGTCCCCAGGCAAGATTATTTGCAGACTTTACGGTCATATGCTCCCACGGAGAAGTGAATAATGTCATGAAAACCCAGATCCTTCTGTTTCTGATGCCACAAGATCATACAAATAGTTAACTCTATAATGGGCAGGAAGAATCTATGTAAAAATGAGCATATTTGGAAACTTTGGTAAAGCTGTGTATGCAGTTAAATCATGCCAGCCACTCAAACACCATTTTTGCAATAGCCACAGCAACATGTGGATTTGAGAAAAACCAGGAACAGGACATAATGTGCTCCAATATAGGCGCCCTTCCTTGTTGTCTTCTTTTCCTTCTGGTGCAAGCAATTAAAACCAGCATTGGTCTGACCCTGCTATGTTTGTTTATGTTGAGGGAGCTGAAACTTCCACCTGAATTTGGTCTGCTTCTTCTTCCTTGTACATTGAGAAAGCCCATAATTAAAGCTCAACACCTTCTCTGCGTCATTCTTTGAAACTTTCATAAATTTTAGTGCTGGATTTTTGTATGATGCATGTTTTTCTTTTGCCTAATCCCTTTAAGCCACAACCCCAGGAGTCTATTCATTGTCAGCACCATGCAGGACAATGGAAAAAAGAAGCCTTAGTTTTAACCAAATGCTGGTCCATGGAACCAAATGGGGAGCGAAGCCAGCTATGTGACCCCATGCAGGCTCCTATTGTTGACTCTAACCCTTTGCAAGTTGTCCAGATCCTCTTTCAGTACAACACACTAGCTAATAGAATAGGCGAAACCTAATCCAGATAAACTCATGGTCTGAGATAACCCGAGTATCAGTTGTGTGTCTTGGTTCTCTGACTATCCCTGACTGTTTCATAAGTTTCATAACTGTTATTTATTCTTGGGATTTCTTTCACTGTGAAGAAATGAGTTCCCTTCAGAACAAAGCCTGGGTGTGCCTGTGGGTCCAGACAGTTTGTGGGAGGGACTCTGCTGGGATGGCATTGAACAAGTGTGCTGTCCTCCAAGTTGTCCCAGAAAACTCTGCATGTTCATTCCTGCTCTTATGAAGCACCCCAGGGCATAAAATACCTGCCCTCAGCAGTATGGCATGAAAAGAGAACTCTAGTTGACTTCAGGAACCAGTTAAAACATTCCTCACAATTTGAATGGAAAAGCACCACAAAATATTGTGAGAATATTACAACAATAATAGCACATGCACTTAGCAGTGTTGAATTTAACTATTAATTCCACAGCTTTCCCTTATCTCATTAAAAGCTCATGTTTTGGCATAATGCAGCCTATGCAATGAAGCACCTGAGCAGAGGTGGCCAGGTCTCAGTGGTCAGAGAACAGGATGAGAAAATCCTCATGATTTACATGAATATGCAGAAATATTAAGCAGATGTCTAGGCTGAAATGTATTTGAATACTTCTGAATTCCTTGAAAGACAGCCAAAAGCCCCTCATCAAACTCTGATCTCATATCACTTTCACTGTTGTGAAACTGTGTTGACTCTGCTGGCTTGATCTTCAAATGTATGCCAGTGTAAATAAGAGAAGATTCTGGCCTGGGGCTTTTTGCTCGCTGTGGCTTGGCAAAATTACTAGATATGCTGGAAATGAAGACTTGAAGAACACTATGCCCAGGCTGTATCCTTGCTATTGTCAGGCTCTGCAAAGGACAGAAACACTCTGAGAATTACAGGTGATCTCACAAAATAAGTAGACCTGCAAAAAACACATTTTCCCTGAACTTTTGTCCTGCATCATCTATCAACAGAAAGGGTTAGACCGGAACATTACTGTGGTGGAGATTTGCAAGAGAGCTTCCTGGAAAACCCCAAATAAACTACTAAAATATAAGTGACAGGACCATGCCAAAATTGCATATAGGTAAAATCATCTGACCTCATTGAAAGTACAGGCTTCTGTGGGGTGACAGAGGCATTCTCAGGGAGTCAATGAGCTGCAACAAACACAGGCAAAGGAGATGGATTTAACAAACACAGCTTTGAGAAAAACGCAAATCTTTGGGTTTTACTCTGCTGGAAGCCTTTGGATGGGATTAGATCTAACCATCCTTTAAATCTGATTTCACCTGTGCCCCCTAAAATTGTTGTGTTCTTGATTCTGGAATAATAATTAGAAAAACACATATACATCGCCATATTTTAACATGACACATGCATGCAATTTTAAAACTGTCAGAGAAAGGGAAAAAGAAAACCTTACTCTTTCAGCTCCTAGAGAAAAGATACAGGATTTTGCTTCAAGTGCTACTCATCTGCTACAGAACCTGGCATTCAGAGAAGTCTTTCTCACTTTGCAACTTTTTGCTTTGACCCATCATAATAACCCTTATCACTGTCTCTACCAGACCAAGAAGTTATGTCATTATCTGTAACCATAGCAGCAGCAACAGGAGTAGGCAATCGAATTTTCTGGATGAAATGTATCATCAGCAGGCATTGCTAAGAGCTAAAATGTTGCTGGTAAAGAAAAACTTGGGAAAGGAGGACAGATTTAGACTTTTACGGGCTGTCATGTCTTAGTGAGAGGTCTCTTTGTTTTCCAAAACCACAACAATATAGATAGAAACAATGTATGAGTCTGATTAACTTTTTACTACCTCAATCACCTGAGCAGCATGTAAAAATAAGGTTGAGAGATATTTCACATCAAAAAAGCATCGGGAGTCCTGCGTTCTTAAAGTTTTTGTGGATTTCATTTCAGAAGCATATTTTATATTATTTTTCCCTATCTTTCTGCTATTTAATTGTCTGTAAAACAGTTTAACTGAAGTTTAAGAATGGTTTTGTTATCACAGTGAAACTCGCTTAGTGACTGGTTAGAAAATAGATGCAATCAGCTAAAACATTGATAAAAATAAGAAATCAAATCATAATGATCAGCTAGTCATTTTTTGAAATTACTTTTTTTTTTCTAGGCAGTGTTCTAAGTATTGACATAAAATTTATATACATTCAATAACTTCTCACAGAAAAAACATATTCACTAATTTTTTTAATTAATTTGTTTAGCATTCTTACCAACAGTCTATCAACTTCCTCAAGGAATTATTTGTGCAAGGCTTCCCTAAATAGGCAAAAAGAATATTATCGAATCACTTTGGAAAAATGTTGTAGATAAGGGAAGCAACAAAAGATTAACCATTTCAATAATCTTTAACCAGGATCATAACTTATTAGTCAATATGGCTCTTGTATTGCACTGATAGGCTATCCTAGAGACACAGAAGGAACATTCCTCTTTAGTGACGCCACACTTACATCAGGAGATCTACCCAAGTAATCTTTTTTTCCACACCTTAGATACTTAATATCTCCCACATATATAGATGTGCAGTCCTGGTTGAATGCAGTTTTTCTATTTTATCATCATGATTTCACAGAGCCTGTTTGAGTGGCAACAAACCACCTGCAGTTCGAGCCATTGCCTTGGTGCTGTCCATCAGAGCATACAGACACAGTGTTTCTGTGAGATGAGTGGGAATAGCTGAACTGAGAAAGTAAATAGCAGCAACACTCACAGAGTGGGTGCATGAAAAATAACAACTAGAGACATATTCTGATTTGGCCTCCGGGTCTTTCCACCGTATCTGGCCTACTGTGGATGGTGTACTGAAGTCAGAGGAGCATTTTGTCCCTGCTTTATGTACTATTAAAAATACATATAACTAGTTCAGTTAAGAGCATTCACAATATAAAGCTATTAATTTTGGATTTTTTTTGACATTGTCATATCAAATATGCAGAACACACTTCATAGTGGAACAGAACCATCTTCTCCCAAAATGTCATTCTGTAGTTCTCAGAAGGAGGCGATTTTGGCTTTCCCCAGCCTCATTTGCATTTACAACCTGTGGTCATGTTTCAAATTAAAAACATGTGACATAGCTATACCACGGCTGAGAATACTTGTCTACATTTTGTCCCATTCCTCAAAGTTCAAATATTATCTCACATCTAGTCTGACAATCTTTCCCCCATAACAGAGGCATCATTATCTACACAGCTCTTCCCGTTCCAACTAGTAAAATATTGTTATGTACGTGTGTAAAGTCAAACCTCAGTGCTGAGGTTAAAGTTATCTCATAGGCATTCACAAATGAGTAGGACTTCATGTAAATAATAACTGAATTCAGTCTCATGAAACAGATATTAATCTCAGTCTGGTAAAAGTGCTGACAATCTTCTCCCAAAGTAACTAGGTTAAACCCATGCAGGCAGAAGAACACAGGAAGTGGAGGGAAAAGGTAGCACTAACCAGCAGATGGTTGACATAGTGTACTTCTCTGGTCTTCTTCAAATCATGATAGACTACACTAAAAACCCAGCTGCCCTTTTAACAAAAGATTCATCAGACCAAGCAGGATGTTCTTTGATTTCCTGTTGCCTCTGCTTCTGCTACCCTTTGGAAAGGGAGCTGTCCAGCAAGATCTTGGAATATCTCTAAAATCAGTCCAAAAAAGAGATTAAAAGCAACCAGGGAAAGCTTTAAGCTACCTACAGACATTATCAAGAGAAGATAAGTGAACCTAAGATTCTCATTTTCCTAGGTGAGGCATCTGTATCATGCTAAAGGTGAACCGAAACAATTTGTCTCCTGAGACAGATAGACTGAAAAAGAGAGACTCAAAAACCTCATATGAGTAATTTTTTTTGCATTCGCAACAGATATACAGGAAAATGTTCAGTCATGTCCAGTGTTGTTTGTTGTCTGAATGATGATGCAAGGTTGGTGACTCACTGTGCTCCACCTGTGGATACAGAACAACAATTATGTTACCAGAGGATTCTAAGTTCTTGTTCATTGTCTTAAAAACAGGAATGGAAGACCAGGAACCTCAGTATATGGGTATATTAAGGGATTGATTGACATTCATTAAAGTGAGGAAGGAGGAGATACATCTCACTGGAGTGTGGACTTCTATATCTAAACTTCTGGCCATGAACTTTCTTCATAATCAATAGAGGAATGGTCTGTAAACTAAGAAAACTTTAGGTGTAACACCCCTTATCATAAAGAAGGCAGAAGCTTTTGACCAGATCAATCACACTCTCAACTTTATTGTCTCTATTGGATTTGACTACAATAGGATAACTATCTCAGACACAAACATACAGTGTGCATATCAAAAGAGAGATAAGGTAATTTCCACCAGGGGATTTAATGTCATCTACAATGTGCACTGTCAGAATCTTTGCTTGGGAAAAAGATGGTAAAAAAAGATGAAGGAATGAGTCAAAGCAAAAGAAATATTAAGATAAGAAGCAAATATCTTAATTATTATCTTCTGGTGAATTTATTTGCTTATTTGGATTGTCTTCTATTTTACCATCTCTTCTTTGACAAGGCTGTGTTCTAAGAGGTAAATCTCATGTCAGGGGAATATTTCTAAGACATGTGATGAAAGGCACAGTGATCCAAGTCATAGAGACCAGTCTGCAAGATCCTAAAGGCTTCCAGAGTATGTTAACCCAGCTAAAGCAGCATAGGCACTATTGAAAATAAACATTAGGATAACCTCCTGTTGCTGGTTGATTTTTTAATTTTTTTTTTCCTTAGCATTGGTACTATAATAATTCCCTTCTCTTCATTTGATTGATCACAAAGGGCAATATTTTCATGCCTGGAACCAGGCCATATTTTTAATGCATGTTTTTATGATATTTACACAGCAGTTGGAATTAGAGAAGATTGTCATTAGAGCTCCATTCCTGCATTCTACCAGATAAACAAAAAATTATCTGGGTCGATTAGGTTCACCTTGACAAAGGGGTCAGTGTCTGAGGCTTCATCTGGCAAATTCATAACCACAGACGTCAAGGGGAATATTTGTTAGTAATTAACTTGAACTAGTTTCTGGAATAGGAATTCAAGGGCTTTGCCTTGGTATTGTTTATCAGATCAGGCATCTAAATTTCACTGACTTCTCAAAGAGGTGAGCATGCAGAATGCACAGCGTTACTGCAGTGTTTTCCTTGGGGTATGAACTGTGGGTTTGTGACTGCTAAACAGTCAGCTGTATGGTTTCCTCAAACCACTCTCATGGTCAGTCTGAAATGATTTTCACCCACTATTACTGTCAAAAACATAAATAGTCATGAAATTAAAAATATATATCCATCCATAACCTGAAAAAGGTTGGATAATTCCCCTGAACCTTGCTACATTAAGTTAACCAAATAGTAACAGAATTTGCTGATAGTTTACCAAATCTTAATACGTCAAAAAAAATAGTTAGATGTTCCTCTTTCACTGGACAGGAAAGAAAATTCACATGCATAAGCACTCGTATACATATACACCCATTCTTACATACCTTTTTTCCCCCCAGAAAGTATTTTGTTTATACTGAGAGCTAGAATCTGAGCCATCATATGAGAGCACCATCAGCTCTCATATTTCCAAGTTATTGTGAAGGTTCATAATATTTTCTGATTGTCTGCACTAGAGGAAAGATCTACCCTTGAGAGTGAAAGGAAACCAGGAAACAGTTTTGGTGATGGATTAGTCTGAAATTCCAAGCTGCCAAAAAAAGCGTTATAAAATTGCATAAGCCTGTACGTTTTCTGAGAGCAAGAAAACTCCTTTCTGTGCTGATTTCTCAGCCCACAAGCTGTTTCCTTAGTCAAACCAGCTTATGACAGAGCTCTGTTTAAGTGTCTCTCAGAACAGACTGTGGGACAGTTTTAGACTCGGAGCCATCATGTTACTGTACTTTGGCAGCTGATGGCTTTCACCTCCTGCATTCAGCACCTTCCCAGACTGAGTTGTTAACACTTGAGTTTCTGTGTGAAACTCTAACAACCATTTGCAAAAAGCAGAAAAAGTGATTTTTTTTTTTTTTAAACCTGGAGCCTAGCTGGATTTTAAGGGATTCTTATACCTGCCTTCAATGCTGTCCTGAAATTGATTAAAAAACTCAAGTGAAATGACCAAAACTGGAGGATCATTGGATCAGACAGGTTTAGAAAGGCCTAGGACCCATTTGACTTTCATTATTTGCTAGTACCTTGATCCACATAGTCTGCCTAGAGGATGTAAAAAGCTTTGTAAAAATATGGCTTCTTTATCATTCCTGGATTGTTTCCAGTGACAAATATTAGCAGCTGACTATGTTCTTTCCTCTTGGTAATATTCACCTAAATGAGTGTCTGCTCGCAGCTCTACTGATAGAAATCCAAGGTAATGTCACTAAACCAGAGGGGGATATTTAGTTCTGTTCCTTCAACTTCATTGATGTTGGGGACTTGTATCAGTAACTCAGGGCATAGACCAAACACTCCTCCCTCTTTTCAGATTAACTCTAGGACCACTGAATTCAAATTTGACACATAGTCATGTCATCGCTTGAAAAGTATCCTAGTTGGAGAAACTCAATCATGTTGCTCATATTGCTGCAATTAATAATCCTTTATTGAGAATTTTTTTCTTCATACCAGTGACACATACTCCCCTCTAATGTGTGGGCTGCTGAAGGTATTAAACCAAAAGTCAACATAAAGAGCATTTTTGTATAAAATATAAAAAATCAAAAAACATAAAGTTCTGGGAACAAAAGCTGGAAGATGATTTAATGTAGGGGACATCTAATGAGTAAATAAGCAAGAATCACTCAGACATGATCCCTGCATGGAAAACAGTGGCCATAGTGATTTAAATATGTACAGAAGATACACAGAGAAATGTTGGGCAAGGTAACCTGTAGACAACATTTCTGAAGGGAAAATCAGTGTTGAATTATTAGTGTCTCTAACTTCAGTCCCAGATTTCCCACAGAGTTCAAGGCATGCAAGCCTTCTGTCTTATCCTTGATGGTCACAGATTGTCACAAACTTAATTTTTCATTATGTCATCCAACCTGGTAATGACAGTATCTATAAATTTCTAAAGTTCTTCTTTAAGGTTGCATAAGTAAATAACAACCTGATGGAGTTTGGAGGAGTAATAGTTTTACCACTTTCAGGTAGATTTTTATCTGTCACACAAGAGAAGTGTCACAAATCAGTTTCTGTATTAAAAGTGAGTGAATACAAACACCACACGAGGAGGAAATCTCAGTATTATTCCCTTTGCTTTGCTATGAGCAAGCCTCAGGAAGCTATCCACTCTGTTGTAAAGGTTTTTGTGAGAGCCACACAGGCCATCACATCAGAGGGAAAAACCCTCTTTGTGCGATGGGTTTTGCTACTGTAGTTCATCTGCCTGCATGTTTGATCTGCTACTCTGTTTAATTTTCCTGGAATGGTCTTGCCAGGAATGTACTCACACTGTTCAGAAATTCATTTCTCCTGGCCTTTTAGATACATGTGACTCATTTCCTTTCCACAGTGACATCTCTTGTCAGAAGTGTCAGCAGAAATAAAGCAGTTATCTTGGATCATCAGTGATTTGCATGTCTCTGTTAATCATTTAACCCCGAAAATCTAGACAAAATATTCAAATAATTAATCAGCTTCAGTGGGATTTGTTGCTTTGTTGAACAAAGATGATTCAATATCTTTGAAAATCAGGCCAATCTGGGGAACCGAACTACAGACATGAGAGCCCATGTTCGGGTTTCAATTCTTCAAGTTCTGGCCTTCATTAATTTAAAACAAAAAAACAAAAAACAACAACAACAACAACAAAAAAACCAAAACCAAAAACAACAACAACAACAAAAAACCAAAGCAAAGCAAAGCAAAACCAAAAACAAAACCAAAACAACAAAAAAAAATAACCAAACACAACAGGAAAAACCAATAACAGTGCATTTTGCCCAGGAACAATTGCAGTATAAGTTCAGTAATGAGAGACATTGTCAACAGGCCACTAAGCCGACCCAGTATAATTCCACCTTAGTTGATTGGCATTTAATAGCTTTGATGATCATTTGCTGAAAGTTTGCCATATTATCTGTGTGCCATGCTGCCCTGTACCCAAGGTGCACAAGTGTTTCTAAGGCTCACCTTCCAGGAGGGAAAAAAAAAAGAACTACAGTTTTTTTCCTGTAGTTTCAAATAAATGCAATCTGTGCAAGGCAAAGGGCAGTAAATGCTGTTTGTGCTGCTCTGGTCCCAAAACAAGAGGACAAAGACTCGATCTGCACCAGGAGAGTTTGAGGCTGGACAGCAGGAGGAATTTCTGCATGGAAGGAGTTGTAAGGAAATGGAATGGTCTGCCCAGGGTGGTGGTGGAGTCACCCTCCCTAGAGGTGTCCAAGGAACAATTTAGCACCATGGTCCAGTTGACAAGGCAGTGATTGGTCAAAGGTTGGCCTCAATGATCTTTTCCAATATAAATGATTCTGCGATTCTGTGGTGTAGCAACAATGCTGCTGTTAATATCCTGATCAAGAAGCCTTCCTGAAATCCTTTCCTACTCAACATTTCTCTCATTCTCATGATCATGATATTTCTGTTTTCCCTTCCAAGCGTAAGAAAATCCAGGGACAAATAAAGTCATGCAAAAGCTCTTTGGGCTATGTTTTTCCTACGCACATGAAAGTGGAATGAGTATGATATCATTGGAGCTGGGAGCTGAGAAAAGTTCAGACCCAGGGATACTCCACAACATATATTCCCATCATGTAAGGATTTGATCAGTGTACTCTACATTTGCGTCAACATCACTCTCTACATGCACAGGCAGCTCATCTTACCTCTCTCCGTGTCCCTGGTAGCTGACACGTGCTCTGAGGATTCCCCAAAGGGACAGAGAGGATGGAGTAAAGCTGATCAGAGCTGTGCTCCCTGACTTTGTTTTATTCACAGCTAATGCATGATGCAGCTTCGTAGGACTCTCCTTGTTCTCTCCATCTTTTCCCCCATAGTCTTTTGGTCATACAATCATTCCAAGAGAGGATAAAGGCAGATACATAAAGGCACAGTTAGGAAGGCGTAGTGTGGCCTCCAGCTACTTTGCCCAGACATATATTTTCCCCACACAGTTTTGCTCCTCCAGGCATGGTGGAATACACTTTGATTTCCCATCCTTTCTGAACTCATTATCATCTGAAGTCAGTGGCATTGGCACAAATTAACACCTCATATCCATTTCTAATGAAGAGAAAGTATACCAGGTGGACATTCAAAAAAATCAATTCCCATGATAAAGCCAAGGATATTAAAAAGAGAGAGAGAAAGAAGTACAAAGATTACCGAGTGCAGCTCTCCTACAGCAGCAGACAGAGTGGCAGCCAGCCATTGTTCCAAAAGGCAGCATCAGCACCAAGAATCAGATGACTAAGCTCCTGATGAATGAAATATTTTTACTATGCTGAAAAAATTCTGGCACTGCAGGAGGGCTCAGGATAAAGGATGCAATTTTGAAGAGCCTTCCTGAAGGACATCATCAGATAACCATCTGGTACAAGAAATTCCAGTATCCTGAAGAGAAATGATGGTTCTGGGTTTCAACGGGGGTAAAACGGTATAGGCTTAAATTAAATGGACTTGATGAGAACACATGTGAATAGTATTCTCTACTAAATGTCACCAACATGGCTTCAAGACACAAGATGCAATGCTGGTCAGGATTCAAGCTGGCTTTGAAAAGGCAAGAGAGCCTAGGTATCCCTGAGTCCTGCAAACAAAGAAATGGCTGCAGCATCCTTAAGTGTTACTCCCTGCTCAGCTGCTCATTACCCACTTGTCTGGCTCTCACAGCTGCCTTCTGATACCCAGTCCAGAGGTAATGTAAGTATCTGCCTTGCATTGATGTGTCATGGATGTACCCTTTTTGGGTACCCAATGCATGTGTCATTGCTGGCAGTGGGAGCCCATGCCCAGCAAAAAGAAGACAGGGGCTAGATGAAGATTGTTGAGGGGGGCATTCATAAGCCAATGCCATTAATAAATCTCATATTGTCAGCACCATTTGATTAAACTGGAATTACAGAAAGATACTTCAGCTCACTGTTACAAAAATGAAAGACAGAAACAGAAGGAAATTAGGTTTTCAATGCTCATATATAGTCATACCTACATACATATGTCTATGCAGAAAAATTAATTCTATATATACTCTATTGTTAAGAAAATGCTAGCAAAAAAAGTTTAATAGCATGAACTAACCTTTAAAAGGACTTGTGGTTTTTTGATGGTTTTATTTTTCTTTCTACTTCTGAAAAATAGCTTCTGAGCTAGAACCACTTCACTGAAACACACAAAATTTTCCCTTTAATCTTACATATTTTAATCTGTGAGCTAAAAAGTTTGCAATGTTACTGAAAAAAATAATGTTTTTTTTTTTTCTAACTTGTTGTGCTGCGTTCGCTGAGAAGAGTTGTCAGAAATGTTTTTTAGAACAAACCTTCCCTTCGATACAGCCTAGCATGTGGATGGGTTAGGTATCAATTTGGTTCCAGAGGAAACAACACATTTAGGACTGAGGAACTCATATAATTCCAACACACAGGTCTAATTCCATTCAAAAATCAAACTTAGTCACAACCTTGTCTCCAACCCAACGTCTGCTCTTGTACATGAAAACCATGATATCTGTTCTACTGATTTAATGAAGCTGTAGGATAATAGAATTACAGAATGGTTTGGGTTGGAAGGGACCTTGAAGATCATCTAGTTCCAACCCCCCTGCCATGGGCAGGGACACCTTCCACTAGACCAGGCCTTGAATACTGCCAGTGGTAGGGCATCCACAACTCTGGGCAGGCTGTTCAGGGTCTCACCACTCTCACAATAAAGAATTTCTTCCTAACCTCTAATCTAAACCTACCCTCTCTTTTAGTTTGAAGCTATTTTAAATGGTTAAACAAAGTTGGGATAAGATCTGGACGTTTAAATTTGTGCTCATTTCCTAGCAATTCTGTTCCTTTTTTATGAAAACTGGGTAAGTCCAAGCAATATTGGGTTTCTTGCATTAAATACCAAATCCAAAATCCAAAGCTTGGGTGGTTACACAGCATCTACAAACCCTTCATTACCAGTGCTGTGAAGCTTTGAAGCTCCGCTGTGCAACTGTTAACTGATCTTGTTTAACAAACAGTGCTCCAGGCCTGTGTGTTTTTTGTGGCTGAACAGGTGATGATTTTCTCTTTGCTGCCACCAGTCAAGGACTTTCCACTACCAGGACTCAGGCTCCAGTTCTGAGATCAGAGGTCCAGGCTGCAGCAGGGGAAAACAGAATTGTTATCTCCATTGATTTCTAGTTCAAAGAAAGCTTTTTGCTTTCACACTTTGAAAAACACCGACTATCAGACCATCTCACAGCCAGGTTAATAGTGGGCTTTGTTTTATGTCATGGCTAATGTGATTGTTATGTTTTGTGTTTGTAGGAATAGAAACTGCTTAAATGGCAGTTGCCTCTCTGTATGTTCTAAATTCCTTTCCAAGTCTGTAGCCTGCTTATACTGATGGGATTGTTTTCACTGATTCACACACTTAAACTCTTAGGTCCAGTATTTCCTTACATATGAAAGCAATTACATACATCAGGCTACTGTATAATGATGAAGGGTAGTAAGTTATTTTGCTTACTTTCAAAGAAGATGTCATAGGTAAGCTTGGGAAGTATGTCTTGGGTAAGTGGACAGTGAGCTTGATGGAGAACTGGCAGAATGGCAGAGCTCAGGGGGTCGTGATCAGTGGTGCAGAGTCTGGTTGGAGACTTCTAGCCGGCAATGTCTCCAGGGGCCAGAACTGGGTCCAATCTCATTCATTTCATTCATCTCATTCATCAGTGGCTGGACAAAGGGACAAGTGGACTGTCAGCAAATCTGCTTTGCTGACCATGGAAGAAAGGGAGGAGTGGTCTGGAGTGAGGCCTGGACAGACTGGAGAGCTGGGCAAAGAGCAACATAAGGCAGGTCAACAAAGACATGTGCAGGGTCCTGCACCTGGAGAGGAATAACCTCAGGCACCAGAAGCAGCCCTGTGGAGAAGGACCTGGGGGTCCTGGTGGACTAGAAGCTGTCCATGAGCCAGCAGTGCCCCTGTGGCACTCAATGGGATCCTGGAGGAGCATTTCCAACAGGTCAGGGAGGTGATCCTGCCCCTCTGCTCTGCCCTGGTGAGGCCTCAGGTGCTGTGTCCCGTTCTGGATTCCACAGTTCAAGAAAGACAAGACAAGGAACTACTGAAGAGGTACCAGTGGAGGACTACAAAGACAGTTAGAGGACTGCAACACAATTAGTGGAGTGGAGCATCTCTCCTACCAGAAAGAAAGGCTGAGAGAGCTTTTAACCTGGGCCTGTTTAGCCGGTAGAGGGACAACTGAGAGAGAACCTCATCCATGCACACAAATATTAACATACAAATATATAGGGCTGGGTGTCAGGAGGATGGGGCCAGACTCTCCTCAGTGATGCCCATTGGCAGAAAAAGGAGCGACAGGTTCAACTGAAACACAGGAAACTCCATCTGACTATAAGGAAAAGCTTTACTATGAATATGACAGAGCACTGGAATACACTACCTGGAGAGGTTATGACATCTCCTTCTCCAGGGATATTCAAAACATACCTGAATGAGATCCTGCTGAACTTTCTCAAGTGAACTTGTTTTAGCAGGGGAGGTAGATCAGATGATCTCCAGAGATCCCTTCCAGCTCCAGCCATTCTGTGATTCTGTATGTTGTATTCTAAAGACCAACTCTAATGCACCAAGTAACACATGTGCATCCTTGTTTGGGTCATGAAACTCCATCTTTTGCTGATGGTCTTTTGATGGGCAGATGGTAAAAGGTATGTATTTGTGCACAGATAATGTCAGGTGCCAGGATGTATTAAGCCTGACACTTAGGTACAATTAGTCTCGAGTATGCTTGAAGATGACCTTACAGAAAGGGCAACAGGAAGACAAACAGGATACAAGCTAGGAAAGGTTAAGGGATTATTGCTCTGATCATAAGCGCTGGATTACTTAAAGCAAGTGTAGTATCTGGTCTAACCTAAAAGAATCCTAAAAGGAACACAAATAATGGCTAGGATACGTCACCACATTGAGAAACTGTTTGGAAAGAGATGTGTTCTCTGACTGCTCTGTAAATGGTCCCAAGACTTGCATAAAAGCACTAGCTAGCATGACTAAACAAACCCTTTACTGGCAAAGGCAAACAAGATAAGGATTTTCTGTTCTGCTGCCATTGGGTCTTCAAAGCAGTCGTAGTCTTGACAAACCAAGTTTTGCCTAACCTCCTATTACAGATAAAATAAATATATCCAGAAGAAGAATAGATAAAGTTACTATATTTTAACTATAGGAGGAAAAACAAAGTAAGAAAAAAGTCCATACAACTGAAAACAGTTTATATTTTCAGAGTCTATGGTCTGGCAGCTTCTTTCAGGGATTATAACTACTGCAAGGAAACAACTGATTCATCTCAGAAAGGAAAGAGAGTGTAAGAAGCAAATGGGTAATAATTTATAGTGAATCCAGGCCTTTAGCATTCACATCAGTGAACTACCAAGTAATATACACCTCTGAAACCATGCCAGCCTGCGTTGTAGCTTTTTATCTAGCTGAAATGGAGCACTGTCATTGGGCTTTTTCTAATGGGAAAAATACCTTTTCATACCTAGATGGCACCTCTTAAATTGATCAGGCAGCAAATATAACAATGCACTGAATGGGTTGAAAAGGGATCTGGCCATTACATAAAAGGGGGGCCCAGTGTGGGTCATTAAAGATGATTATTGGGAGACAGATCCCAAGATGCTGACTGTCAGGGAAGGGTCACCTTGCCTAGTAACCAAATTCCTTACATCCTTTCCTAAATTATTCTCCATTGGTCAACAAAAGAGTCTCGACACTGGGCTAGTTAAAGCCAGTCTCATGTGCTTCAGCAGTTTTGCTGCTGCCTTATCTGCTGTTTCTCTTGCAATTTGTGAAGATGATTTTGAAATGCCGTGTTTCAATTCAGGGCCTGCCTCTTCCTCTGCCCCTGAAATATTTTCTGGTTTTGTTTCTGTTGGGATTTTTGTAGGTTGCCCGATGAGGACTGGTTGTAGCATAGAACTACATATTTATACAGGACAAAAATGCCTGCAAGCTGGTACTCAACATATGCCTGACAGTAAAGCAGGAGAGAGATCGTTTTGATATAGATATGAGGCCAATGAAAAGAAATTGCTGAACTTAGAGTTTAATTTATCTACAGTTGAACTTGACTCCATCAAGGATGAAAAGAAAATCCTTATTTTAATATATATCATTAAACCATGGAAATACCTGAGCTTGCAATTTCTAGTTAGCATTGCAGCAGACCCATTTCCTATGTTACATGGAAATAATAAAGTGTTCCACCCTTGTGTTTTGCTGCCCTAAAACCAGGTAATGGTTGGATTTCACTTCCACAGTGAAAATGCCTGCACTAGGAGACCAACCCACATGACTTCATGACTGTGACTTTTTCCCGCAAGATCCATCTCAAGTCACCAACTCCTACAAAGGATTTTGTGGAGAGAGCAGGACCTCTCTAAAGGGAAAAAAACTTGCCTTTTTTTTCCACATTCATCTGTTTTTAAAAAGGATAATCTACTACCACTTCCATATTTACACTTTTACAGTTTCAGAGTAAACCTTGTTTGTTTATGAGTCAGAAGCTAATAAATATCCTGGTTTTTATATACTCATAACCTTCCTCAGGACATCTGCATGGCAAAGGTGACAATCTCCTGGTTCAGAGTTGAACTGGGAAGGGAATTAAGCAAGTTGGAACTCTTTCTCAAAAATCTACTGCATCATAGACGCGCAAATAAATAATTGCAACCTTATCTTTGTTATTAAATACAGAGGAAATTTTCTATATTTTGATATTTTGATTTTTTATATTATCTCCTTTTAATGGGATAAGGTAGTCACAGAGAACCAAACTGGTACTTTTAGTTCAAGATGTGGAGGGTCCAAGTTATATCATTGCACCTGAATTGTTCCCTGCACCTTGATCCCAGGTCAAATGTGGATGACTGATGAAACTCTTTTTTTGATGCCTCAGTCTTGAATTCAGAGTAAAATTATGTTGTTATGCAGCAAAAGTGCTTAGTATAAGGCAAAGACTGTCTCAGCACCAGAGACTTCATGGCTCCCCTTCATGTTTCCAGATATGAAATTCCTTCAGTTGGGTCCAAAAGGAATGGGGGAATGGAAGAAAAAGAGAAATTGACTTTATCTTCCTTCTCATTCTTCAGGGCAACAACTCATCTTGTGATTTTCTGACAGCCATTATTCTTCTGAAAGAATAGAAAAAGAGAGTTAAACCTTCCCTTTCCTTCACTGTGAGCCTGCTGCAGTTTTCTTTTCTCCATCATGCCCAAAGAACATAGAAATATTAATCCTGAAAGTAACATATCTTCCACTCTTTTTCCTACACACTTTTCCATTCTATTGTTCACTGCTTTGGGGCTTGATTAATCCTAGTATCAGAATTATGTTGAGTCCGTGACATGCAAGCTTGAAAAATGTGATGCCATGCTGAATTTCACAAATATTTCAAGTGTCACTGACTTGGTTACCTTCTCTACATGTTTAGTTTTTTTAGTGCTTTTGTGAAGTGGCAAGAGTGACTTGAGCATCTTGACCCAAATCTCATCTGCTCTACCTTTGTGTCGTCATCTTCCATATATTTTCCCCATCCTGGTGATCTAAAATTCTCTGTACTATGGGACAGCTTACAGCAAGGAAGCACATGCTGAGAAATAGCGTGCATGAATGGAGCCATAATCTGTTGGTCACATACCTCTATCTTACTCGTTTAGTGCTTTTCTTTTCTTTGTCCGAGTCACTTCTTCCATTTTTCCTACATTTCCAATTCCCATTGCTGTGTGGGCTTAGGCCTTTTGGTTTTTCTACCTGAATACTCTGCCATTCTTATTTCTCTTATGTTCTCTTGTCAAGCCCTTCTGCAGGATCCTCATGCGGAAGATTGATACTCTTGTTTCAGTTAATTACCACATACACATGCATTCTTGCTCACAGTGCTGCCTCTGATCCATACCCAAACACTTCATACTTCTCCATAGCCTGTCCTCTGCATTATTTCCACTAATCTTTGTCTCTGCAAATTTTCCTTCATAGTTACTATTGTGTTTCTTTCTCCTCGTCTCAGGCATTCTCTGGAGGTAACTGTGTGATAGGCATGAGGTGCTTTCATTTCACCCTACATATTTGTTAGCAAGATAATTAGGAGTTGTCCCTGCCTGAACAACTCAGGAGAGTCAGCTGGGGCTTTGCTTATAGAATCCAAAGCTCCAGATGTGGCTCAGGCAGCTGCTATAACCCACTTGCTGTAAGGAAGTTATTCCTGCTGGGGGCTGGAAGCAGGTTAGCTAGGCAGTGAATTTGCTGTTGATGTCAGAGCTCTGCTAGCTTTACATAATTTCAGAGCTCTCCTCCAATGAGGAGATTCTCCATGTGGGTCTTTCAATTGATTGGCAGCTTTGCCTTCTAAAGAAGCAGCTCCAGGTGAGAATCTCCCCTTATAATTATTCTATCCCTGTTCATTTCCCAAATCTGAAAAAATTAGGCTATGCTAATAAATATGCTTTATGCCGCTCACAAGGAAATACCATGTCCTACTTCTCCTTCCCTGAAGGTGTTTGCCACACTTCTTCACACCTGTCCTGCTTTGATCGTTTTCCTTTGTATCTAGTCCTGAGATATAGGATCCACTGCTTATTTTGCAGCATCCTGATTTTCTGCCAGAATTTTTGTTTGTGTTTTAATTGATCCTACTGGCAACTGAGACACGGTAAGTTTTTCTTCAGCTGCAGCTCATGAGCTATGAATTCTTTTTGCCATGTGCAGAGCTCATACTTTCGTTTGATTTACTGGCAGTAAAATACTGTCTGATCAGATGCCTTAGCACAATGCTATTCTCATCTAAGGATGACATTTTTTTACCTTTCAAAGAAAAACAGAGCTTCACTTGAAGATAAAAAGGCAGAGAGCTGAAGAATGTAAACAGAGTCTAGATTCTCTTATCACAGTTAAAAAAGAAAAAAATACCCCAACTATTTTAAACAGAGGCCCTATATAAGAAAGTCTGCAAAACCACTTCCCATTTCATGGGACAGGATATGCCAAAGAACTTATACAGCTTGGCACAAATAATGAAGATAATTTCAACTTTATTTAAATACTACAAGGACGTTTAAAGACATCTTGGGACATAAATCTCATTTTGATTACATTCTTCAGCTTTGCTTCAATGTTCATCTTTTTTTTCTGAGTAGAAAGGGAAACTAGAAAGATAGTCAAAACTTGTGGTTTGTAAAAATTATGAGCATCCTACAAGCAGGTCTGAAAATTAAAACCTTAAATTTCTTCCCCCTACAAGCCTGGAGAAGGAAGCCAGCATGTAATCTTCTCTTCTTTACTTTACTGGAATACTTCTCTCGCTCATGACTGACCTGGAAGATGAGAGGTAATTTAAACTCTAATTGTCTCAAAAAGAGCCAAGTAAAGAAAACAAAACTATATTAAAACAAACAGTCTGCAGCCACTGAATCTATCCTCTGTCAGACTTATCACCCTGGGGACACTGATGGATGGGTCAGAATTCAAACATCGTAGGCAGGGATCGCTGATGAGAACAGCCCGTGCTGGCTGCTGAACAGATGGGCACCCTCCAACCCCCACATATTCTCAGCTGATGGAAATCAGCATTTCTCTGCAGGAGTCAATAAAGACATATCAATATTATAGAGCCAGGAATCCAGCCTATACAATTTTCAATTCGGATTAAGCTCAGGATTCACAAGTGTTGAATGCAAGAGCAAGGCATGAGAGGTCCCTCAGGATTTTGCCATTTGTACGTGCCAGTAAAAACCACACAAGTGTCAAGTAAACCTGCACCAATGCAAAGCCTCATGTCCTGCATACATGCAAAGTTCACAAGAGGAAAGACAATTTAAGAGAGCTGTAAGAATTGGAGTGTAATCCTATAAGCATCTTGTTCTTTAAGCCCTTACAGTAGATGGATGAGTAATGATACTAAAAGCCAGTAGCTTGTGTCCCACAGGGAGAAAAGTGGGAATGTTTTTATTGTTGGGGAAAAACACCCATCTGCTTTCCATTAGGGAATAGTTCTTCAGTGTGCCACAAAGAACTGTGCTTGGTTTAGTTCATCCTTCTATACTGGTTTCAATTCTACTCCTACAATGAAACTCTTTAAAAATCATTGTGTTAAGAGATTAAGGAGAAGCAGTAACAGAAAACTCAAGGAAAAGAATGTGTACACAAATCACAGGTTCTGCATAAATCTTATGTTCCCACATAGTCCACACAGTGGGGAGAATGATTCAAGTCAAGGGAAAAACCCAATTAGGCCCACAGCATACCTGATATACTTTGTTTAAATAAACCAAGCTGCTTCTTAATTTTTCTTCAATGCCAAAACACAAACTGAATACAAAGCAGAGAATCAATCTTCCATGTTCTAGAAGATGATAGTAGAAGTTTTGCCAAGCTTTGCCAGCTTCTGAATGTCAGAGTGGATGGCATCTGTCTGGAGGGCCTGCAGACTTCATACAGAAGTCTAGAATTGATCCAGTCAATTCTAGAAGTAGAGTTGGATATTTTAAAGTATTATCCCTTGTTAATCTATATCCATATAGATAGGTAGAATTTTTAATATAGATAGATAGAATATAGACATAATAAATCTCCCAAATGTTCCAAAATCTTCCAGAATAATCCACAGAAATATTTGTAAGGCTCAAACACAGAGGGAAGCCTTCACTCATTCATCCCTGCTCTATGGTGTCATTGGACTTTAAAATGGCCCAATGACTTCCTCCCAGGTATGCACTGCAGTGTCTGCAGGGCACAATGTGCACGATGGCTCATGCAGTACAGATTCTGGTGACATTTTTGAAAGTATCTAACACATGAGTAGGAGTTGAGGATCCAGATTCTCTAGGTAAATCACCTGTCTTCAGGTGTGAGATTATTCCAGACTGTGCCCAAGGGCAAAAAGGAGGAAAAGCTGCTTGAAAAATATTTTCTCCAACACTGTGAGTAAGCCTGGGCATAATCTGCTTCCAAATTATCTGAAGAGAGAAAAGAATATTTGCCAGAGAAATATTTTCAGTAGTTATACAATAGCAACTCGAAAGGTCATCATAGGGCATCGTCTGGTGTTTGTTCCTGTGCCTTTCACTGAGCAAGCTTAGAAAAAACATTGGTTTCATATAAGTAATAACTCTGCCAATTAAAAAAAGAAAACTGAGAAGAGCCCTGTACACTGCCACCTTATAACGTGAGGGAACTGATGCAGAGATCTTATTGCAGTTCACTGATAGCATCTTTGCTCCTTATGAAGCCAGCTAGATAGCAGAAACAACTGCCAAAAAAAGTCCTGTCTCTCCGGGCAAGGACACAACCCTAACTGGGACAATGGAGGCTGGCCGGAGTATCTGAAAAGTAAAAGGAAGAGAGCAGTAATGAAAACAAGTTTGTTTTGTTCTCAGCCTGGGTGTGTCCTCATTTTGACTGAGGAAGTAACTTCGTCTAACATCCCAATCAGCTGAAAAAACCTCAGCTTTACCGTAAAGGAAGTTCAGTTTTTCACATCCCATTGCTCTTCTCTCACTCTCTGTTGCATTTTCATAATTGACCAGCAGTATCACTTCAGTGCTGTTCAAAGTGACTCATCTGATGACCAAGGCCACCTTCCTTGTGAAGCAACTGCTGCAAAAAAGCTGTTTCTGCACACGTGCCGACTGTGCCCGCACATGTTGCCTTCCCATCACTCCTCAAACACCAAATGTGGACAAACATGAAGTACATGCTCTCTGGGAATTTTGAGGGACAAAAGAGCCTTGTAAAGCAAGTCAGGAAGAAGTGTTATTACGGTGGATAAGAAAATAAAAGGCTGCAGAGTCCTCTGTCCTTGTTCCCAGAGCTTTTATATCCCGTCCAAGCACCACTGCACAGGAGGCAACAGCACTCCCACAGATGCTATGCTGACCTTTCTACAAATACTTCTCAACTTGTAGACATCAACCCTTCTGCTTTGAATCTGTCAAAAGATCAGTTCCAGATACACAAATCTTGATGGAGCTTATGATGGTGATGATTCACCAGAGTCTGTCTGGAATGTTAGGAAGGATGAAATACAATGTTTTTTTCCCCAGCTATTTCTTCTCAAGGATTTTTGGAAACAATATCAGTAGATAAAAACGAGAGAAAATATCATAATGTAGTGCTGCTGTGAAGCTTTGCTCTGTCAGTCTCAACTCAAGAGCATGACGAAGATGTTACTTGCTTGCTAGTGTAAAGAAAAGATGAGAAATCACTCATGAGGAACGAGCCAATTCGACAAATGAATTTGGGACCCTGTAGAGCCCGGCCACTTAATCTGTTGAAAATTTGAATTAAACTGTCCAGGGGAAACTTCTGGTCACTGTTCGATTGTGGAACCCTTTGACTAGCTTTGTGACTAGTCAAAAAAAATCGTTGTTTTCTTCTAGCAATGGAATGTGTATGGAAAATATATCTAACAGTTGTAGCTTTCATCTTCTACAGTGTCTCCTCAGCTTTCAACTATCGACAGCTACTATAAAGGAGGTGGCATGTTATGAAGTTGTACCTAGAGCTACTAAACTTTTATTTTCCTCTCCTTTCCTAGAAGGAAAATCAATCACTGTACTGGGATGTGCTGCCTTTGGATGTCCATTGCTGAACTGTGGATACAGAAAGGACTGCTCCTGAAAACAGGAGCACATCATGCAACAGCTGTACGTGCAACACCAAGGGCAGTACCAAACCCAGAAACCCAACACATTTGAAGCACCTGACACACAGACACTTGAGGCTCTGCTCAGTTCTAGATGGTTTTTTAGGGGACAACCAAGGAACTGCAGGTGGCAGAAATAACAGTAGTAATAGGTTAATCAGAGCTAGCTGGTTAAAAATAAAACCACCTATTTTGCACAGGTGTTCTGTCTTAAAACAGGATGTGGGGTAAGCTGCAAACATCATCATAAAAGGCTTGTTTTTTGGGTGGAGCTAGGAATATTGACACTTAAGCATCTTTTCTATTAAGCCTGTGCGGTTTTCTGAAGACTGTGCTTTTCTGTGCCTTCTGAGAAGAGTGTACAGGTCATAGGATAGTTTTGTTTATGAGCATAGGGTTGTCCCCTGTTTAAACTGCACAGATAATGATCGGGGGCTAAACCACTTCAAGGCACAGTCCTTCTCTGACTGCTGTTTCCAGCACTGAGTAGCTTATTTTTCTTGACAGTTGTGCTGATCTGAAGGCTGGATATATTTCCAAATCCAGCCTCCTTTTCTCTCTCAGTTAAGATTTCAAAATTTTAGTTTCCTATTTTTTCACTGTGAATTGTGCATTAAACATAATCTTCCTCCTCCTTCCCACAATTCAGGCACCACAAAATCTCTAACAAGATTGTAATAGTAATGTAAATTAAAATCCATGATGATCTTTATATTCTGTTACTAAGAAGGAGCAGTCTCTGAATGACAAAGTTTATTATTTTAGTTTACTAGTGGTTTTGGTTTAAAATTATTTGACTGTTATGCAGCAATCACTGCCATAAAAACACCAGCCCCTGAGCTTTTGATACTCTATAGCAAGGAATGAAGCCAAACATATCAGCCTTGAGCTGTCTATTTTTCTGCCCTTAATTTGAGCTCAGCAAAGCAATGACATCCCTTCTAGAACATCTGAGCCATTGTGTCTCTGACCTGAAAGGAATACTTGATAACAAACTTTATACTGCTTTTATTGAGAACAGAGAGACAAGTGGCTAAAAGGGCAGTGAAAAATTCATCCTTTGGCCCTTCATGCCACCCACCTGCTTTCATATATTCTCTAGAAGATAGAATGAACATAACTGGTACCTGAAGCATTTATCAGATGGTATCGTGATATTTTTCCCATTCATGCTGGCTAATCACTTCCATTTCTTCACATGCACAGATATAGGAGATAGCTACTAAAGATTGTTTTGTTATTTCTTATTTTGCCCACGTTTTACTCTTATCCCTAGAGTGAATAGGACACATAGAAAAATATGTATTTTTGGTAGCTGGGAATCTCTGGGATTCTCAGATCTCAATATTTTGTAGTTTTGAAGAACTGGATAACAACATTGATTGCATAAGAAGCAACTTTCTGCCCGCAGAAGGGGTGTGGTGCTCAGCAGCTTCTGGGCCATCGATGAAGAAAAAATGCATGTCTCATTTTTGATCATCACAACCCTGTAATACTATTCACACAGAAAACCAGGAGTTTGTAAACTACTTTATAAACAACCTAGTGTTTGTTACAACCAAGTGGATCCCAGAGAATTGTTTCTTTTGTTGGTTTCCCTCAAGGTAAATAGTGTTGTTAATGGCAATGCTATGAAAATTCAATACATTGACAGAACAATTTTCCCTGTGAAGTACTTTATGACCTAGAAATTTGGCTGTGGAGAGTCTGATATGTCATTATCCAGGTTTCTACAAGGAGTGTGGGATGTGGTTGGTCTGAAGGGAAAAGTTTATATCGACAGCTAATAAGGAGACTTCAGAACAGCAAGTTTCACAAGTTACCCAGAGACCATTTCAGACAGCAGAAATGCCAGACTTTTCTTGCAAACAGTGTTAGGTACTATTAATGATCATAGCTGTGAAGGCCTCAGGCTCCTGTTTCACAGAAGGCATGACACCTTCAAACCAGCTCCTCTCCACGTCCAGATGAGGCCCTGGGTCTGAGAAAGGGTGAGATTTGCTTTACTACTGACATTGCTTCCAGCAACACTTGCACACCCTCTGCTCCCTGCTATCACCCAGAAGTGACCTCTGTCTGCTGAGTTCAAACGTAGTGCAGTGTCTTGAAGCAGGGAACCAGGTCAGGGAAGGGAGTGTGTGATTTTATGAAAGTTTGCATGAGAAACAGTTAAAGGCTGACTCACAACTCACAGAAATTGTCCTGAAATGTTGTCAGGAGTGTTGTCTACCTCTCTTTGGCAAGGTTTTTGACACTGTCTCCCATAACATCCTTGTAGATAAGCTCAGGAAATGTGGGTTAGATGAATGGGCAGTGAGGTGGATGAAGCCCTGGCTGAATGGCAGAGCTCAGAGAGTTGTGATCAGAAGAGTAGGATCCAGTTGGTGGCCAGTGGCATTTCCCAGGTATCCATACTGAGTCCTGCACCTAAGGAGGAATAACCCCAAGTATCAGTGCAGGCTGGGGGCTGACTCACTAGAGAGCAGCTCTGCAAAGAAGGATGTGGGAGCCTTGGTGGGTGACAAGCTAGCTGCCAGCCAGCAGTGTGCCCTTGCAGCCAGGAGGGCCAATGGTATCCTGGAGTGCATCAGGAAGNGCAAGGTTTTTGACACTGTCTCCCATAACATCCTTGTAGATAAGCTCAGGAAATGTGGGTTAGATGAATGGGCAGTGAGGTGGATGAAGCCCTGGCTGAATGGCAGAGCTCAGAGAGTTGTGATCAGAAGAGTAGGATCCAGTTGGTGGCCAGTGGCATTTCCCAGGTATCCATACTGAGTCCTGCACCTAAGGAGGAATAACCCCAAGTATCAGTGCAGGCTGGGGGCTGACTCACTAGAGAGCAGCTCTGCAAAGAAGGATGTGGGAGCCTTGGTGGGTGACAAGCTAGCTGCCAGCCAGCAGTGTGCCCTTGCAGCCAGGAGGGCCAATGGTATCCTGGAGTGCATCAGGAAGAGTATGACCAGCAGGTCAAGGGAGATGATCCTACCCCTCTACTTGGCCCTAGTGGGGCACATCTGCAGTGCTTCATCCAGCTGGGGGGCCCTCAGTACAAGAAAGACAAGGAGCTACTGGAGAGGGTCCAGTAGAGGCCACAAAGATGATTAAGGGACTGGAGCTTCTCTCTTACAAGAAGAGAATGCAGGGGCTGGGACTGTTTACTAAGAAGACAGAGGGTATCTCATTAATGCATATAAATATCTCAAAGACAGGTGCCAAGAACGTGGTGGTACTTTTTCTAGTGGTGCCCACAGACAGGATGAGGAGCAATAACCATAAACTAAAACACAAGAAGATCAATCCAAATATGAGAAAAAGCTTCTTTACATATAGGGTAGCGGAGCCCTGGAACAGGCTGCTCACAGAGGTCATGGATTCTCCCTCTCTGGATATATTCAAATTCCATCTGGATGCATTCCTGTGTAACCTGCTCTAGGTGACTCTGCCTGGGCAGAGGGATTGCACTGGGAGATCCCCAAAGGTCCCTTCCAACCCTATCAATTCTGTAGCTCTGTGAAATCAGTGGAGATCCCTGTGGACTGGACTTAGCCATAAACAAGAAGAGGTCCTTCACACTGTAGACTTTTCTTGATTCTTATTGGCTATAAATTGTTAGGTTTTGAATGGCAATGCCTCTCAGCATTTGACTATTTACATAGCTCTTGTATCAACAAATATTTTCCCCAAAGTGTTGCAGTAATTAACATATAAATAAACCATGTCTTTTCAAAGCTGGTGACATATGTTTGCAAGTGTTTGCCAACACAAAGCTTAGCACAGCAAATACAGGAAGATTCCATTTCTTAATTTTTTCAGGCACACTGTTGCTAAGACAGGTCATTAGCAAGTTGTAGAACCTTCAGTTGTGATCCATTCGGCAGGAACTAACAGCTATCAGCTACATCCATCCCACCAGCCTAACCAGGGCATGGGCAAGCATTTTCAGGAATGCAGGTTACAAGGTACAGGAAAGCAATACAGAGATGCATCCAAAACTGGTGTAATTTGATATGGCTAAAATCATAGAACCACAGAACCACAGAGTTTAGGCTGGGAAAGACCCTTAATGTCATTGAGCCAAACCATTAAACCAGCACTAAAACACGTCCCCAAACGCCACATCTACACATCTTTTGAACACCAGATGGTGTCTCCACCACATCCCTGGCAGCTTGTTCCAGTTCTTGAAAACCCTTCCTATGAAGAAATTTTCGCTGATACAAACCTCCACTGGTGCAACTTCCAGGGGAGTTTCCTGGAAGTTTCCATTTCCTTTTGTCCTATCACTCATTCCTTGGGGGAAAAAATGAACCTCCACCTGGCTATCTCCTGGCTATCTCCTTCAGGTAGTTGTAGAAAAAAATAAGATCTCCCCTGAGCCTTTTTTCAGACTCTGTTCTTGATATTGATTCTCTACTTCTCTCCAGTTTTGTTGCAGAGGATTTAGTCCCCACTATTAGCATTGTAAACCTGAAGATTTACATCTGTGTCATAGTGGATTAATGCAGATCATGTCACTGAGCTGAGAGCTAAAGGTGTCCTATCTGTCAAACCTAAATCATTCTTGTAAAGAACTGCTCCATTGCATAAAATATTTCAGACTTCATCCCCTTGGGATGCGAAAATATTTGAAAAAATAAGCTAAGATAGTAGAGTAGCAGCTTACACTAGATGGATGGATTTCTGCTGTCCCTCTATGGCACCAGACAAGGGTAGTGAGCTTGATTGCCAAATCTTCTGATGGAGCTATGGACAAAACTAGAGTAACTAAATCATTAATTAGTTTGTGGTGGACAAAATTTTCATTGGTAGATACTTGTGGATTCCTCCTATCTTAGAGGTCTAGTCCACAAAAACTTGAAAACCTCTGGGTTCTCTCATATTGACTGTACCTCACCAAGCATCTAAAATCCTTAAATTCTAAAGATCTCACACAGGAATGATAAATTTTGAGCCTATCTACAGCGTTTCATCTCATATGCCTGACTGACTGTATTCTGTGTCTTGACAGAACTCACTATCCTGATCTGCCATGGCCACTTGCAGAAGCAGTAGCTGAATATACTAGATTATCAGACATTGAAAAAAGAATAAGGAACCTGAAATACATTATAAATAAAATTATGGTGCTGACACCATAAAACCCTGGCTGATCACTTCTTTGCCTGAGGCATCATGGAAACATATGTTTTGTCAGCAGAACACTTAAGATACCCTCAGATTCTTCTGTCTTGTTCTGGCTGGGTGCTCTATTGCAAGTGTAAGCTTTGCTTGTATTCGGGAACTGAGAGCTAAAGAGGTCACTGAAGAGGCAGGGCTGCTCAGACATATTGAGAACCTGGTATTGAGACCAAATATCCAAATATGAGCTTTGATTTTAGAACTACCTGTTTAAAAAAAAGCAAGAACAAAAACAAGCAGTCCCCCCAAAAAACCAAACGAAACTAGAAAACTAGAAATAATAGTAAAAAATAGTAAAAAGTATATTTTAGGCTTTAGCAGATAAAAACCCCTTAAGGAAGGGGAGATAATTCAGATCTGTTTATGAATTGTGTCTAATATCTCTTCCTACACAGCACTTGAGATGTTTTAGCAACACAGACCAGAATACACTGTTTTTGCCCAAAAAAAGCATTCAGCTCTAAGTCATAGGGATATTCCCTGTCATTCTCTCTTTGCTTCTGGACCTTTGAATCTTGCCCTTTTTTCTCTGCACACCACTACTTTCACAAGGATGGTGAGTAGGAACATCCTGGTGCTCAGGACCTGACCCTAAAAATGTCAGGCTGCAGTGAGCTGAATGCAGATCTGTCTGTGTCTGAGCACTGAACAATGCAGAAGACAGCCATGACCTCTTCTTCCCCCCACAGGGCAGCTGCTTTTCGAAAGGGGAAAGTGATTCATTTCCTTGGTACTCAGCCTGATCATTTAATACTACATATTTAGGAAACAGCTCTGGACTGTGAATCACAAAATATTAGAGGTGGAAAGTCTAAGCTGCAGAGGTAACATTTCAGACTCTTCTCTCAAACATATCCTATAGGAATATTTCATTTAGGTGCCCCTCTGCCCTGTGCTGGGATTTCTGGCTTCACAAACACAAATATCTCAGACTGCTGCATGCAGGAAGCAGGCTGGGACCATCTGAGGACCTTCTGGTCATTTTAAAAGTGAAACTTTAATGAGAGTATGAGGCACTGCAGAGGATATATATCCGTTTAGGGTTTGGAAAAATGAACTCAGAGGAGCATTGTGGTACAGCCAACTGTGAGGAGAAATAAATGTTAGTGACTGACAGACTTGTCAGGCAGCCAGGTATAATAAGGTTCTAGCTCCATGTGGAAATAATGGCTTGTGAATGTTTATTTACTTTCCATTACTTTCAATTTTGATATTCTAGGGAATGTTTTGGATGACAAAATGCTTTAGAGTACACTCTTCCCTGAATAATAGAATGGATTCAATTGACAGAACAAATAAACTTGAATACTGAGAGCAAAAGAAAACATAAATAGGCAAGACAGAAAAGTGGTGGGAGGCAGAACAGAGAGACAAGGGAGGGAAATTGCATGTCAAGGTCACAGAGCAAGACAGTAGCTAAGACAGAAATAGAATTCAAAAGACTGGCTTGCTTAGGTATTTTTTTAAGGCTTAACAAGTTATATCCTGTTTATTAAGCTTAAACAGATTTTTTTTTATTTGTCCAGCTGACTGCTAAAGCAATTGTAAATATGAGTCAGGTTTCTTTTCAGATCCTGAATGTTCCTCTATGCCAGTTTATTCTGAATTATCATCTTATTCTAAATATTCCCATTTATAGTGGGAGCTATGTTTTTACAATCAGAAAGCAGCCAGTAAGAAGTCTCATTCTGCTGCCTCTGAGCCATCAAAATGCCCTGGTTGCATGTAGAGATCCACTGGCTCCATGGTGTGTAGCATACAGCTTGTTTGAGGAGGTGGGCCCATTGCATTTTCCCAAACTAATAGAGCAAAACCTGTGAAACTTTGGGCTGAGAGCTGGAGCAACTCCCCTCTGTGTTGTTCCAACTCCCTTGCAAAGCCCCAGATTGAGCCAGGGCTCCAGAAGCATTCTGAATGGCCCAGGTCTAGGGTGCTGCAAGGCGGGAATGCTGGAGTGAAATGAGAAAGCAAAATAAAAAACAGCAATTAGCTCAAATATAGTTTATTTCAAATTTTACTTTGATCTCAAATGGTCTGAGTTACACTGTGATCCATCAGCCAGGTAACTCTCTCACTTGAGAAGGGAACCAGAGAAAAAGGAGGAAGTTGCATCTGTGCATACATCTGATAGAGAGGAAGATGGAGTTCCTTGGAGTTCCTAAATCCTGTTTCTTCAGAGACCAAGGTTAAATCTGCCTTTGGGAAGGTTGTGTCTTACTCGTCTAAGAAAATTTACCCTATGTTAAAATAAATAGACAAAAACTAGTTATCAATCTTCACTGAAGCTTTTAAAAACACTTCTTAGGTATTGCAGATAGAGTGAGACCAAAACCTATTCCGTTAATTTCTTCCACTATAAAATATGAAGATATGTGACCCAGTTTACAGTGCTCACCTGTGCAATTTTTGATTCTTCTTGTAGTAGCTCGTTTGGGTCCATGCTTTGCATGATAGTACCTGCTGGCTTCACAGGTTCAGCTTTGCCTGTATTGCTTTGGGTTTTGCTTTTCTTTTTAAATATCTTCAACTGAAAAAAATAAATCCAAATAACTATGAATCACGGGCATATTTGGAGTTAGAGCTGAACTTGATGCCATAGGTGCACCTGCTGAAGATGGCCACACAGACTAGCTTTCCTGCACCTCCAAAAAGTCCTTGCAGTTTTCTAAGTATTTTGACACCAAGGTCTCAAAAACCAAACTTTTACTGTTGTTTCAGTGGAACATAGAGGTTTTTCAGTATATGTGAAAAATATCATATTGCTTCCCTTCAATTGCTGAACCATGAATTTCATGGGTCTAATTTCACATACTCCCACATTAAAAAATGCCCTGTATAATCTCTCTTCATCTCAGCTTCTCCATCAATCAACTGGGAATAATAGCAACTGATTTAGGAGTACTACGGACTTTAATTAATGTGTGTACAGCATGTTGAGATCCCTGAAGAATAAGATGCTTTAGAACATCAAAGAATAAACAATGACATTCTTTGTCTTATGTCCTGGAGTCAAGATATTTTAACATTAAGCTTCAGACCTATAAGGGATTCAGACAGAATCCCTTTGCAGCACTAAGTAAAATCAAAATGTGCAGCTGCCAACAATTCCATATAAAAAAATTGCACAAGCACTTCTTTCCTATATTCTCAGTATGAGAAAACATTTCTGCATGTTTTCCCACTCCTCGTTGGATCTGAAGTCTTACTACTGCTGACATTTTCAGCTCCCGACTACCACAGGGTGATCCTCATTAGCTCCATGGTGTTAAAGAGTGATGTTTGAGGTTCTCACATTAACATCACCAGCACAGGCAATTCATTTGATAATTCTCAGCTGACCTCTGGATGTCCATGAGGCCTGCCCACAGTCAGAACAGGCAGAATATGGTACATAATATACCCTTACATTACATGTACCCTTACAGAGCAGAACCAGGGCACCCAGCTTGGGAGCTGAGTGGTCACACTGCAGTGCCCTCCCAAACTAGCAGTCACTAGTGCTGACCTCCATTCTCGCCCTGCTGGTCCTCCATCCAGCAGTGGACTCTGCTAGCAGAACCAAAGTTTGGCTTCTGACCCTGCTGAAGGTTTTTGAAGGTATTGAAAGACCCTAAGACTTTTTGATTGCTGTATCCTTACTATAAAGTGAAGGAGTAACCGTCTTGGAATTGCAGGTAACCTGAAGTCATTACTTCCTTCTTCCACCCACCCATTCCCAACTCCCTAAAGAGAAGTGTAAGATAAAATGTCATTTAACTCTGGAGAGGATTTTCTCTTTGGGAAATAAGAGACAAGCAGAAAGCCTGAGTGAGGATCTCTATCATAGCTACAATTAAAGGAAACCCATAGATGGGGTATCACACAGACACTACAACCGAGTGTGTATATATACATATAGTTATTGCTGCATCCATAGACACAAAGTGCCAGAGTGTTCCAGAGTTGAGTATTTTTCCTGAGCAAATTCTCAACACTAAGCAGTTATTGATCTTTTAAGTTAAGTTAATTTTATTCAGGGGCCAAAGACTCAGAACCTCAAAGTTTTTCCTTGCATCTGCATCATTTAGGAATACCATATAATGATAGATATTGTTCATGATTCATAAACAAAACTATATTTCCCAAATCCTGTGAATATTAACTAAGATGCCTTATAATTTTCAATGCTTTCAGAACTTAATTCAGTCGTCTTTACAACTTTCCAGATACTTAATAGAAATCACATGTTTTATGATCACTAAAATTGTCATTACCCTTTGAAGTCTACAGCTGAGACAGCAAGTTTCTGATTTTTTTTTTTACAAGCATAGGCTTTTCAGTCATACTTCTCCTTAGTTTAGTTTTTCCAAGTTTTTACCTCCTTATTTCATGTCTGCAGAGGTAGGGAAAGGCATCCACAAAGCCAAAGAGACCACTGGAGGTCACACAGGATTAGCACGAGAGCATTTTTAGTCTCAGGCTAGACTCTGGGCTGGTGCAAGTCAGCAAAGCTTGACCAACCAAGGATATGCAGCTGGAGTTTGCAAGGCAGCTAAACTCTCCAAAGAGAGTACCAAAATACACCTGGCACCTACATGGTGGTATTCTTCAGGGGGATAGATCTTGTCTGTCTGGGGCTGGAATTTCTGAAGACAGAGGGAAATGCTTCCAGGAGTGAGGCTGTGTTACACTGGGAGGTTCAGTCACTCACAAGACATAAAAAAATGCAGAATAACATACAGCAGAGTTGAATTTTCCAATTCTTCACCCAAAAGAGGGATTATAAGTCTGTAGCTTTCCTTTTCCCTTCCTTCCCTCTTTTCACTGCACTGTTGGCTCTTTCCACTCCCAAGCCCTAGGGTGAGTCATCACTTTGCCCTCCCCAGGTTGCTGCACTGAGAGAGGGCTGTGTTTCTTCCCCATCCCTAAACAGTCTCCCTTATAGGCCCCTTCAGACATACTTTGATTCTATTGGAACATATAAAACATTAGAGGGAGAGGACGGTTGCTCTCATTTTCCTGGCTATCACAATTTGGAATGTGCCAATTTCCAAAATTGGGATTGCTAGATAATCAGCTGTTACCTGCACTCTGGCTGTGCCTCCATGGTGTAAAATCTGCCTCCTGGTGACTACAGGAAAGGTCAAGGACAGGGCTTGTTCTTGCAGTGAAGATGGAGACCCCTGGAGCCTGAGGACCCTGAGAAGAGTTTGTGGATGAAAACATTAGTCAGATGTCATGACTGAGGGGAAAAAGAAAGGAACTAGACTCTTCTCTGGGCCACCACACACACATAACAACAAAAAAGTAATCTGGATTATTCCATGGTTTTTATTAATTTTAATCCATGCTGTCCTCCAAAGCATCTGGATGCTACCGATAACTCACAGAGTGAGCACTTGAAGCTATGTCCATTATGCTGCTGTCCTGTGTAGAAAAGGTTCTCTCGTATATGAGATATTTTGCTGAACGTAAAGCTGAGGGACAGTCTGCTATTGAAGAGTCTGATATTTGCTGGAAGAATTTTTAGGACAATTTAATGAAATAGAAGAGACGAGACCCTGGGTCTTGACAGCATTCATTCACTCATTCATTCATTCATGAGTTTTCAGGAATTCAGTTGTGAAATTGCTTAGCTGCAGTATGTTTCATTTTGCATAAATAAGCTTTGTTGCCAAAGTTAGGAAAGATGGTAAATGTTACAGTCACCTTTAAAAAGGATTCAGGGATAAATTTGGTCATGATTCACAGTCAAATCAGTAGAAACAACAAGAAGAGTTGAATTAGTAGATGTGGGTAGGACAGAGCCACCAAGCTCACCGGGGAAAAGATGCTTCAGCTAAAATAATGAAGTTTCTTTTAGAAGAGCTTTTCATGAGGCCCTTCGGTTCAGTCTTAGAAAAAAAGTACATTTTCACAGGACAAAGGAATAAATCACCATCACAACTTGAATCAACTAAAAAGATGGAAAGGAAAACTTAAGGATAAATGTTAAATTTATACAACTGAAGGGATCTCACAGTGGAAATCCACAGAGATCCATGCTCTTAAAGCACATGAAAAGCAGTAGAAAACGAGGGTGAAGAGCTGTGTGGCAAAGACTGCAAATGAAGTAATGTAATGAAACCTAGAAACAACTGGGAAGTTATAGGAAAGTCTCATAAGACTGAATGAGAGGGGGAAAATGGCAGATCCAGTACATATGCCAAACAGTATAGATAGAAATCATATTTGCATGGCCAAGGATTGTACTTTAGCTTTACTCAGTCATGGTAAAGATCTGGGAAATGCTGAGTGCAATGCCCAATAAAACAACCCTCCAGTGCTCAAGGGCAGTCAAAATTTGAGCAGAGAACTAGCAGAAGGGTACAGGCAAACATAAAGCATGTCTATGCTCTATATAAATTCACAAGATATGAATTGATGAAAAGCCTTTAAATCTAGTGTCTAGTCCCGATGACCCCATTCTTTTCTTATTTACAGTCATTGTGAGCAATGGGTTATTAAGGTAAATGGACTTTTGTTTTGACCCTGAGGGGTGGCTCTTGTGTTAAGTAACATGACTAACAGCTGTTAGACATTTGTTCGAAGTCCATATCCCAAGAAAAATTACACTTAAGAATAAGACAACAATTGGATATTGACAGGCAGGCATGATGACATAAGTTTTGCAGAATGAGTGATTTTCGAGTATTCACAGTAACCTGGTGTTCAAAGGGTAGATTTTTCACTGTTATTGTAAATTAGACCCCCTATCAGGTCCCTCAGGCTGGACAAGCACAGACACTGATTATTTCTGAGCACTTCACTCACTAGATACATTATTACTGACAATACAATCTTTTAAATTGTTTTACAGACCCCTTAATTTTAGGACATTCCGTTTTCTTCCCTATTGCTAAAAGACATTTCTAATCAATATCCAGGTTTGTTGAATTCTCTTCCCTCTCCCATGCTGATTTACTGGCAGCATTTAGAAAATGCAGCTCTCCCAATGATTTAGAATATAGGGATCATTCTCACCATTCTGAAAGCAGCTCACTGGCATTCCTAAAATCTAAGTAATTTAGTTTACATTTTATAATAAGGAATGACCCCAGGCTCAGAGTTAACATTTTCTTGAAGGGATGCTGGATGTCAAGCCTGCCTGGGAACTTGGAGAGACATCATGCACTGCCGGACCACAGGCTGTCCAGGTGGGAAGTCAGGAGGGAGGAGGAGCACAGCATGGGTACATGGATGCAGAAGGTCTTTTATCTTCCCTGTGGAGGGGACATAGAATCTCATACAGATCGAGCTCTACCTGTTCTTACACCTCTTCCCCCTCTCTGGCAGGAAGGCACTGGAGTGTGGTTGAATTAGAGTTGTGGCTGAGGGCTGTGAGAGATGTGAGGGAGCCATGCATGCCACAGAGTGGAGCGCACATCTCCAGGGTTTAGGTGACATGAAGGACAACTGGCAACAGAGGCGGTGCAGATGCAGGGCAACAGGATCATGCTAGAGGCAGGGCATGGATGCTCAAGGGCACAGACCTGCTCATGTTGTCGTGGCTGCTGAGCTCAGGGCTGCTCTGCCCACCTTTGGCCAGAGGAGCCTGCAGGTCACTTCAGCCAGGTAAGCATGTGTGGATGGAGAGCAAGCTGAGCCTCTGGGAATCTCCCCTCCTGTTTTTCTCCAGGGGAAGCATGGCCATTGAATGACAGTTTCGTAGGAGTCAGACTAAACTCTTTAAGGTCTGCCCTCACTTTTTGAAGAACAACATACTGCTGCTGTTATGGCAAGAAGAGCAGAGGCAGCTTGGCTTCTGTTTTTACACAGACTGCAAACAGCAATTCTGCTGTGCAGAGCATCAGCTCAGTGCATCTTCCTCTGAACACCTTTCCCTTGGGGCTCATTGGCAGGCGTCAGCTCCCTGCCTCCCTGACTGATGCTTAAGACTCCCTGGCATGGTCTGGAGTGCTCTAACTGAAAGGGCAGCTCCTCTTGGCTGGGGCAGTCATGTCAGCCCCAGCCCCCTCACCTCTGGAGCTGAAATTATTTGATAAAAATGCCACTGTGGCAGCTATGGGCAGACAGGTCTGCTCCTCCCTTGTCAGTCACAGCTATCTGCCGGCTGCCTCTGTGCTTTTCATCTCCATTGCAAGTTGGAGGAAAAGAAATAATACATAGCTCAGCTGTTTCTGTCTGTAGGCATTTAAGCTGGTAAGGCTCAGCTGTATAAATCTTCCCAGCTGTGAGAACCTCAGTGCTTTTATTCCCATGATAAAGCCTTTGGCTCTAAATGTGTTTCAGGGATATTCAAAGTGGAAATCTTTCTCTCCATCTGGGGAATTGCTTGGTGTCGACTGACAAGGAAATGGAAGGTCAGTAGCATAAAAAAAAAAGCACCCTGGGTTATAGAATTAACTTTATACTAAATCTCAGTGTGTGTTTTAGGAAGAGAGGAGTGGGAAGGAGCCATGGAGCCATGGGGGATGGGAGGTTTGACTTGTGCAGAGCCTTTCATTGGAAAACTAATGCAGCCATCCCCAAGGCACTGTGCTGCTAAGATCTGGCATTTCCCTGCTCCAATGGAAAAGGAAGACCGATACTTTCCCTTATAGTAACCTTTGCTGATTAATCAGGGTACTGACATGGAAGTCAGTTCCAGTGGGAAATAATTGCTGTCGTTCTCAGACACAATATGGAAATAAGATGCCACAGTGACAGCAACGGTTTTGAAGGGCTGGCAAGGAAATACCGATCAAAGATCAATGTCTGGCAGGCAAAGTGTTCACTTAAAGTCAAGGAGAGAATAGTTTAGGCAGAGAGGTTTCTCTTGAAACTGACAGGGTTTGGACAGGGAATGGGCAAACATAAATAAAAACCTGGATACAAGGAAATGTTAGTTCTGCAGATTGGCTTGAAACCCAGAGCATAGACTTGCATGGAAAGAACAGCTGAGCATGGGCAACTCCTAATCTGAAGGGTATCTCAAAGGTCAGCTGCTCAGATGGGTAAGACAGCACCCTTGCTATGGTGCTAGGATTTGGCTTCCACTCTGGGTTCTGCTGAACCTTTTCCTGTTGGTGACCATGAATATGATCCCAGTTGCTTTTTCTGCCTCAATTTTTTCACCTATAAAAAGAGCCCTTTCCTTTCTCCAAGGGTGTTGTAATGGTATCAAAATGCCCATTGCTCAGACACTACAGTAATGAGCTGAGATGGAATTGAGACATTTTTGTTGCCTGGACTTAGGTTATTAAATATATATGTCCCATTGGTATATAATTATAATTTTCTTTCAAGTAAGTCACAAAGAGCTCTGTTTGTGGAACTGATATATATACATCAGTTTATACCTGGAAGAAATTATGGTCCATCCAGCTAAGTTTTATTCTTGGGTCCTTGAAAACAGTCAGATTTTCCCCTCTTCACCACCCCAATAAGACTGAATATCTGGTGGGATCCATGTCCTTGGCAGACAACTGCATGGGAAAGCTAAAGGAGTCTCTGTTTCAGAGATAAAATGTGCACAACTATATTAACCTACTGAAAATTTCCATTTTAAACATATAACTGAGAGTTTCCCCATCATATAATATTCCAAAGGACTGGCTTCTACCATAATAATAAATAAATAAATCACCTAACTCTAAGGAATAATATATTGTCAACATTAACAATACCTTAATGGTATTTCTCCTCTGGGAATAAATACATGGATTTGAATAATATACAGAGCTATCAACAAACCAGAAGCAAATACAGCACCTACCATTTCCCCTGACTCTCGTATTTCTAGGAGGTAAATGAAAGCAAACCAAAGCAAATCACTGTGATCATGAAAACATATGGCATCAAAAGCAAGGGGCTGCTCCACATGGCTTACATGGGAAACAGAATCTGCCTTCCATCAGCATAATGAGAATTTGTTTCCATGCTGTTCTGATAAAGCAGGCCTCAGATAGAAGGATAAATATGTTGGTGTCTAGGGATACATTTAATTATTTTACATTTTTCATTGATTTTTTATGACCAAGGAATGCAACTTCTTGCCTGCCATTAGCAGGACTTGGCTCATAGCTGCCTGCAGCAAATGACTCTAGATAAGCAAGATCTCACAGGAGTGAGCTAAAAGAAGGGAAAATAAGGGCAAGCTGAGAATCAACACACATTGTATTGGCAATAACAGCCTGCAATAGAAACCCCAGCTGCACAAATCCAAGGAAGGATGAACTGGGAAAAGAGATGGATTCATCTGGGTAGGAAATGGTAGCTAATACCTTGACTCAGAGTTTAAGCTTCACCACTGATGTCTCATTTCCAAGACATTTAGAAAGAAAGATATGTCTCATGAATTTGTGAGGTGCCCTCTTACAATGCTGGTGTTGTGCCATATGCAGTGCATGAGCCTTAAGTCTTGGTGTAAAATCCCAGACAGATCAGCTGTGAGCATTAGAGAGGTAATTTTACTCACCCCAGGGATGGCCTGAGAGTCCAGTAAAGATAAGGTTATTTCCCTCTCTCCAAAGGAAAAATAAAAAAAAGAGGTAATTCTGTAGTAGGACTTGAAAAGCTGTTTGCTCTAGCCCACGAGTTACCTCTATGAGGAACAAACCAGTCCACTTCTCAGGGCTGCCCACCCAGCCCTTTGCCTGCCTTGATCTTTTAGACTGTATGACCCAAAATCTGAGTCATTAGTACACATCACACCTACTGATGTGATTTTTAAAAATTGATTTTAGTGGGAAATGGCATCTAAATTCTGATGATGATGGAAGTTAAGCTCTTTTTTGAGACAAAATATGGTAGTGTAGAACATCTGCCACGATGAGACTTTGCTGATGGTTAATGAAGTACTGAAGGATAATCTTTTCACTATCATTGTAATTGTCTTTCACTCAGAAACTCCTATAGCATTTCTTGTGTCCATGTCCTTTTTTTCTCACCTGTTACATCAGATGAAAGATGACCATCAATCAGTATGAATCATGTGCCAGAGCTTGTTTTTGCCAGCTCTGAGGAGGCTGTGTATTAAAATGGGGAGGAAGAAAATTAATGACCTACCAGGCACAAATCACAATTGCAGTGTTTCAGAAGTTGTACAGACAAAAAGCTAATTAAACTGACTGCCATGGACCCAGGACAAGAAGCTAGGAAATATGCCAAAACAGTTCCCAAAATAGCTCCTTAAAAAATGCAAACTTTTTTCTCTTCTTTCCTCACTTACCTCCCCTTTTTAGCCACCCTGATATTTATTTCTGCTTAGAACATCCAGGCAGTACCTTTCTTCCATCTATCCCCAAAAAATTCTGCAGATTAGGGTTAGTGTTCTATGCACAGAACAGCTATTCCTCATTGAAATCCATCACATTTCATAAAAGAGCATAATACATCTGATACTACTAAAGAGCCACCCCTCTACCAGCATTCCCTGTGGATGGGCCTCAGCCTTGTTCCAGGCTTGGCTTATGCTCTTGTTAAAGAAATAGGCAGCAAGAGGGAGTTTTGCCAGAAATGAACAATGAAAGAGGAGGTGAAAGAGTCAAAATACATTTCCTGAAAACTGGTTGGAGAGAAATGACACATAAAAGAAATTCACAAGGAGAAGGACATAAGGAGGTCGATGCTGTGCCAGTCTCTGTCCCAGATTTTGGTTGGTGACACTGGAAGAGTCACATTTTCTGTATGTCACTTCACCATGTAGAAAATTATGTTTTACTTTCCAGTTAGGCCCTATAGCTCTTCAGGATAAGAAAATATCTCTTATTACCCCTATGTCAAACACCACTGATTCTTTAGGAATATAAATTGTACGTTGTCTTTTTGTGGCTCCACTATTTCTTTATGTGCATTTAAAACCAGGATATAATGGGAAGAACCATCTTTGTTGTTCATTAGAGAAACAGATGCACAAACCCTTCTAAATATGACATAAGTGCTTTTGGTTAATTACAACCCAGAACTAGAGCACAGACATGTTCAGACAATGGGAAATTCAGAAGTTTCTCCTATATCCCAGCTGTCAGAAGTACCTCATTTCCAAGCTCATGTAGATAGGAATTCCATCTCTAAAAACATTGTAGGATGCCAATGTGTTAATTTGTTATTCTGTGAGATTAATATGTAGTAGTGGGAAGCTGCATCCCTTTATCTTCAGCAGTCTTATGCTGATTTATGCTAAAGAAGTCCTACAGAGAGGGAGATATATAAAATGCATGTTTCACTCTAATCATGATTAAAAGGAATAAAGTACTTTTGTTTCTACTATCAAGTTTGGCCAGGGATAAAATATTTTTCAGGAGAGCTGACAGCCCCATGCTGCTTTTCCCCAGAGATTAATGATTCTGACACTGGGGAGAAACTTCATTCACCCAAGTGCTGTGTCATTCCCATAAAGGCACAACACAACATTCCCCCATGCATGACAAGAAGTTCCTTCAGTATTATCAAGCTAAGCTCAAAGTGCCAGGTTGCCAGTGAGCAACAAAGGGATATTGATCACAGAGGAAAAATTTCCAATAGCAATTTTAAACCAATCTTGCCAGAAAGCAGCTGGATTCCAGAGACTGTGACACCAGCTACTCCATCCTTCTGTATAATGCCTGCAGATTTGGGAATCCTTAGGGATCCTTGGTGCAAGTTTTTTATTCACCATCCAGAAGAGATGCAGCTGTTTTGTTTTCCCTTGTTGAATCGATCTGACAGTTATTTTGGTTTTTATGGAAAAAAAAGTTTGAGTGTGAAACACTGCCCACTTAAAGATGTATGTGCAGACTGACAATTAAGATTAAACTCTGATGTTGTTCATCAGTTCCCAGAAAAAAATTCCAGAAGAAACTAAGTGACTTAGGATCCTGCTTCTCAGCTGTAATTAAAATATTTAAGAATTTACATCACAGTGGAAGTCCGAGCCAGCGATGAACCTAGATGGCCGTTGGGAGCTAATTTAATTTAGGTCTCAGGGTCACCTAGGCTTTTTTGAAGATACTCTAGTTATTTTTTTAATTGGATGAGATCCTGAGAATGGGCTGAGGGAAAACTGAGTAGTACCCCATTCATCTATAGTCTGTGCTCAATATTGTGCCGCTTGGTCATTTCTCTAGAAAGTAATAAATTTGCTAGACCAAGATAAACTCATCAATGTCAAAAAAGTTTGCTTATGGGTGAAGAGCAGTAGCAGTTTTGAGGATAAAATCCCTAATCCTTTATGCAATAGGTGCAGGGCACACTGAACTAAATGCCATTTCTCCAAGCTTTAAACATATATGCACTTAAATCAGCCTTCTGGGATATAGGAGTGTCTGTGCTGGAAGTTCGCCTGAAGTTTAAAGCACTAAAATAGCATTTCAGACATAGCAGAAGTCAACTGATTTTAGAGAAATTGTGACCACAGGATTAACTATTGCTCTCCCAAACTTGCAGCAGCACAGTATTCTCCTCTCTTTTTCAAAGAGGAGAGGGTTATTAGGGCTGAGGCGTGCTCGAAACTGCATGGTCAAACTGCAATGAATTTGAGCTGTCCTTTTGCATCCTAGTTTTTGGCATTAAGGAACAGCTGCATCAGCAGTTTGGATCAGTAGGAGGCAGGGATGAAAATGTGTGCCTAGTACACATCATGGCCTGCATCTTTAGAGATCTGGCATATGCTTCCACAGACCCTTGCCTCCTAAGCTGACCCCTATTTCCTTATCCTGTCCTCCTCATATGTGCTGGCTGGGATGGCAGTGGGGGAAATCTCTGTTAAGTACAGACCAGCAGGGAGACATTGGGCTGTTGCTGACTGTGAGCTGCTAACAGCACATGCCTGGAAAATGGCAATTATTATGGCATACTTGTCTGCTTGGATCTTTTTGCTCTACTCCCGGGTCAGCCCAGAATCCAGAGTTGTGAAATGGTTAGTAGCTCAGGTCCATTTCTCACTTGGCTGTATGCTGCTGGGTGAATCTAGTTACTTTCTAACTGATCAATCTTGTCAACAAGAAATTAAAAAGTATTTAACTTCTCATTTCTCTGGATGTAATGATAGATTCATAGACATTAAGTGGCTGGTACTTACAGCTACCTCATATTAGTCTTAGAGCGTGGCTAAAGCACCAAATTTTGATTGTGAGACACAGGATTCGACCTCATGGCTCCAACTGCCATGTCTAACTCAGGTATGTATCTCAAGGGATAAAGACAAAATTGAAACAAATTCTACTCCTAATACTGCGAAATCTGATTAATGCAGAAAGGGCAACTCTGAGCCGATATTTGATATGGTGATGATCACATTTAACCCCATTAGTCATTCCTGATTTGTTTAGCATCTGCATCATGCTGGACAAAAGAAATATTCAGAGACCAAATCAATATGTTTCTTTTAACACTGGGTGTGCCCTTGGTTCTTTCAGTTCACAATGACCTCAAAAGCTGACATCCAGATTTGATCCAAGTTTTTATTCTACTTTACAGAGGTAAGCAGAATAGAGAACTCCTGATTCCAGCACTAAGGGAAGCAGGAGTTACAGCCATTCTGGGAATATAATAAAAGTTATTTTGTGCATCACAGTGTATCCAGTGGCATCATTAATTGTTCATTGATCCTCTGTACCTAAAAGGTTGCAGCAGGGTTGTTTGCCAGCATCAGTTAAACCGAACAATGGTTGTGATTGGAAAAATATTGAACACCTTCTATGCTGATGTCATGCCTCGTCATAGTTCTTTTTCTGCTGAGTTACTCTGTTCTGACCTGTCATGAAACACCTGTTCTTTAAATGGTGTCTTTGCATGTTTTCTCTGTTAGTCTCTTTTGCTCTCTCATTCCTCTTTGTGAAAACATAGTTCTGACAGTGACTTTGGAAAACCTCACAGCTGTTTCTCTTATTCTGAAGAAAAGTCATCCCACCACCCACAAAGGAACCCACTTGGCTTTTCTTTACGACACTGCCATTGTGTGGGTCTGTAAAACACCCTGCTTCTTAAAAACTGTGCAAACAGCCACTGTTGTGTTGTTTTATTTGTCTCTTTGTAATTTTGGTTTTGGGTAAAACTGGATTTTTTCATTAGGACAATGATGCTGGGGGAGGAAGGGAACAAAATTTTAAAAAGAGAAAAGGCTGATGGTCATTAAATAATGAAAAACACTGATGTAGCTGAAAAGACTTCATGAATAAGTGAGTCATCTGGACAAAGGCATGTTGTAGAGCTAGGAGTCAGGGAAACATCTAGACATTTGGCAAATCTAATGAGCTCAAATAACAGATATATTTAGTAGTGCTGTGTGACAAAAAGGATGAAACTCTTAGTCAGGTTAACACTTCAACAATGGCAGGCATAATGTCAGTCTGAGATACTGGGCGGGAAAAGTCCTGTCTTCTCATAGGGAGGGATTGATGTAAATAGGTGTGTAAATAATCGTTTTCCTATTTGACCCTTGTTTTTGTGAGAGTGACGTCCACATGAAAAGCTGTCGTTAACTACTTGGCACAAAGTTATCCAAGCAGGCTCAGAGGAAAAAAAAAAAAACCTGTTTGTTCTAAGAATGATGATGATGTTTTTACACCTCTCAGCAGAGCTGATGCAAGGGGATCCTTTTCTAATGTCATACAAAAAGCACCATCCCAGACCCAACAGTGTCAGTTCCATGGAAGCAGGCCAGGATCAGTAACTATCTGTGCCACTCAAAGATGTAGAAGGGCACAGCAGAATTATCAAAATCAGGCTTTCTCATCTCCACAAATTGTGAGGACAGTACACTTCCAGGACAAGTCTATCAGGGAGAGTCTTTCACTGCAGAGAGAAAAGTGAACTGTACTGGTCCAGGAGCCAGGAGATTGAGATTAAACCTACCAGTAGCACAACAGAGAGGTGGAAGATTGGATTCAAGTATTTTATCTACTTTATCTACCTTAAGAGACTTACCTGTGCCTCTTCCACAGTGAGAAAAACTGCTTTCTGGGGTTAGCTGTCAGTCGGGCAGGTACCACCCACTGATGGTATTTCTCAGGTTGGTACCTGGTAACTAGCTGTGTCTGGGTTAGAACATGGCATTTTTTCAGAATTTAATTTCAGGGAATAGCTTTGGTTTCCATGCAGTTTCAGAAAGAATTAATAAAATTAAATAAGAGAATTTCCCTCTTTTTTCTGTCTGAAAACATTTATCTGTTTCACCTCTAAGTGATATGGCCAGTATGCCTCAAAGGTCCTCAGAGGGTCTCTGAGAATATGTCTAAACACCATCCTCAGACACTCTGAGGGAGATGACTCTCTTTTAGGGAGATTAACACAGTGCCCGCTTACCATAGAAAAGAGGTTAACTCTGATATTGATACTTCTGCTAACTGCTCAATTATTTTCACCCCAGGATAGGAAAAGTCTATGACAGACAATACAGAAAGGAGAAAATAGAAAGATTAGGAAACATAAAACTGAATGTCAGCAAAATCTGGCTCAGTCTCACCAGTATTAATTGAAATGATATTTCCAATAACCTTTATTTGAGTTAAAGGAGAGCATGGTTTTCCAGTACTGGATTAGAATTTAGGATAAAGTCCAGCCCTTATCATGACCTTGTTGTAGTCTGGGCCACTTGATCATTGTGCATTTTGAGTCCTTTTCAGAAAAAGAGGGTTCACTCTTGCTTTCTCAGTGATTGTATAGTTTCCCACAAGGCAGAAGCCCAATGTGGTTCCCTCTGTCCCCAGAAAGGGTTGATGAGTCCCAAGGTGACAAAGTGTTGTCACTGTGTTGTCTCTATTTGTGAGTGGTTTGTTAGCACAGGATAAGCAGGATCCAGGGGCTGCTCCAAAAAGCTCTGACAGTAATATTAATATTGCATTTCAAACACAGACTTGCTTTGTACTGCTGCATCTAGCCATCCTATATCAACCTGAAAACCACCACATGGGTAAGTTGGTAACAAGTCTGCCTAAAATTTCAAGCATTTGCAGGGCATTATTTGTGAACACTTTCCAGAGTGATAATTATGCACTTCATTAGAAAATGCATTTTCAGACAAATTTACACAGGAGAAAGAACTTACATCTCTTGAAGGAATCATTGAGAGTGATTTATGCAGTTTAGGTCAAAATTGACTATGAAAGGTTGTTCGTCCCACAGCTTGTGGAGCAATTTACAGCTGATAAAAATGGTAGCATTCAGGCAGCCAATCTCTATCAAAACCAAACAAGTGTCTCAAAGCTTAATACTTCCTTCACAGAGCAAAACCACAAAATATATGTAAGTTATGTTAGTGGCATGTGTCAATGGCCAAAAAAGAGAGGTTTTGAGATGGAAGGAATTCCATACAACATACCTTCTGTGCATTTAGTGAACATCAAAAATCAGCATATTCTAACTGCAACATTTCTTGTTGCAGTTTTCTGGAAAGAGAGTTTATCCTGAAATGTCAGCATACAGAAAGATGGAGGCAGGAGTACAGGACTATCCCACCAGTCCCTTTTCATCCCTGTTTTATAATCCAAACAGCAAAGTAAAGCAGATTTGTGAAGGAAAACAGAAACCTTACTGTTAGTATTTGGAAGTGCCAGGCTTTAAAAAGAAATCAAAATACATGTCGCAGTTGAGTTATCAGTCCCTAATCTTACCCTGATGATCTATGTATTTTATTAAAAATCTATGAACCCAAAAATGCAAGTCTTAAAGGCTTGCAAAGTCTCCAGCAGTTGGGGTTTTGTTTGTGCATCACTACTGGGCCACATTTGCTCAGCCTGGCATCTATTTATTCCTCTGCCCCAAATATTATTATTATAATTTGTATACTTATGTGCCAGATTTTCTGATTTTTCTGAGCTGCTTTCATCACTGAAACAGGCAAAACTGGCTTTAAGCCACTTATATCTTCCTCTGGATTCTGGAGACAGCCAGATGTCAGTCCAATATCTTGCATAAATTACAGCAGCCTCAGGAATGGTCTGCCTGGTTATCCACACACACACAAAGGGCTACTCTGGTGCCCAAGAACAACCAAGAAAGCAGAGTGCTTCAATTAAGTTTCTTTTGCTTCTGTTACCTTCTTTCCATTAGGGAAACACAAAGCACAGTGTGGTTCTTGGAAGCTCCTGCTTTATGTCATGAAGAGATTTAAGTTTTGGTAGGAGCCATAAGAGGCAAGAGGTACCAATTTTGTGACATTGTAGGGCTGGGGCATAGAGAATGCAGCATCACTGAAATTTTATTACCAAGAATAATGTTTTTCTTTCTTCTTGGTATCAGACAATACAGGAGAGTAAGCTGTGCTTTCCATAACATATGACATACATGCTATGACATCAATGAGGTATTTTTTCACCTAATGTATCTTATATCTCAGTAATTTAGGGTGCAGTCTTGCTACCTGTTCCAGGGACCTAAATTACACCAGCTAAGTGCAGATGCAAAATTACATCCATAATTTTACAGATTTAAAAAATATATTTTGTGTTAAAGACAGACAACGGAATATGATATGTGTATACGAATGCATATAGAGGATGTAAATTCTGGCTGGTTTTCAAGGGAGCATCAGTAAAACATTGCCAAAGGGAGAGAACTGTGTGATATAATCCATCTCAGATATTATTTCATGATCAAGGTAATTTTTCTATCCCTTTGGCAATATTTTACACAAATAATGCTAAAGAAAACTGTCCCTATTTGTTTCATCATGCTTCGGAAGTAAATCTTCATTTGAAGTGCCTTCTGAAACAGAAAGTGAGTGCTGAATTGAAGGGCTTGTGTCTGCAAATGTGGTGTGGGAGAGCCAATGCCTGAGTCACCAGGAAAAAGCAATTACATCTGCTGTATAATCACCTCCCATGTAGAGAGAATCAAGAAGAGGAGCAAAGGGATATGTCTGTGCACAGTGGTATGCATCTTTAGCACACAGTGCCTATTTTCTTTCTATTTATATCTTTCCATTTCTTGAAACATCTACCCCTATCAGGATTTTAATATTTTGTATGTCTCCTCCTTATTCTGTGTCCCAGTCCTTCGGCCTGTATCTCTTCTAGGGATCCTTCTTTTGCCATCTAGTCCTGAGCATACACATTTTATATAATGAATATGACACAATCTTTGGCATGAAAAAAAAATGAGGTGTAAAGATTTTTTTTTAATTATTGTATCAATATGCATAACAGGATTGAATTAAGATCACTAAGACGGCCTTAAATCTGATTTTTTATTACATGCCTTGAAATTGCATCTATATTCCCTTTGTGTATTTGTTAAGAATATAATTTTCCACATTTTTTAATTATCAAATGAGGAAAAAGGATAGACTTTGTAGACTTTCTGTTGCACACAGCAATGCTGAAGCACCACACAAATCACTGGGGGGGTGGGAAAGTTGAGATCTGCCTCTGCCACTGGGCTTAAAGCAGAAACTCATAGTGGTAGCTGATTGTCATCCTTTCTATGAAGAGCTCTGAAGGAGAACCAGAAGGTTTTTCAGAGGGTTTTGCAGAGATCTGCTTTATAGCAGACTGACACATAAACAAATGCATTGAATGAAAATGTGAGCTGCTCTTGTGGGCACTGCCAAAGCCTGGCCACTGAACAAGAGTTAAGCGTTTCTAAAAGTCAAAACCTTACTCTGAACCATGAAGCATTAGAAATTTCAAGAAACAACTTCTCTAACATTTTCTTTCTTTTTTTTTTTTCTTTAACTTCAACAAAAACAAACCAAACCACCTCTGGTTTGATTGGTTTGGTTTGGTTTGGTTGTGGTTTTTTTTTCCTAACTTCATTCATGAAATTAGCTTATCTTTAGGAAAAAATAAACAAACAAACATTTGAAATGGCACATAGTGCAGAGTATTAAAAACCAGTTCATTAAAGATAAGAAAAATTATTGGCAGCTGGAAAGCAAGCCTCTTTAACGTGGTGTGTCAGACTGATGTTACCAGCTGGCTTACAGCCTATGTCTATAGCAGTTGAGGGAGTTCCAGAAATGTTTTGGACTTCAGAAAGACTTCAATATAAAACTGGAAGCATAGTAACCTATCGGGTTTTTTTTTTAAATAATACACATGGCCTGCAATATAAAAAAAAATTCCCCACAAATATTAATAAAATAAACGAGGTAAATGTTTATCAGATGTTACCCTTGTTCAAGATACTTTCATCCGAAGCTTGAGATAAATTGGTAACAGAGCATAAGGATCCTGCAGCCTCGACAGGTGTAGTTTTTGCATTCATGGGGTTCTTGATTATTTTGTTTCTTGGGTTTTTCTGGAAAAGACTCATCTGGATTTATTTTTGCCTGTTAGGATTTACTAGAGCTGTTCTTCTTGGCATTGTGACTAGGTCTTGCGAAATTTTAAGCTTTATATATTTTTTTAAGGGAGTAATTTTGTATTTGCAATAGTGTATTTAGAGCTCCTCTCTACAATCAGCTTCTAAGACTTCTTTTAGTCTTTTTGTGGGTATCTGAGACCAGAAAATAAAGAGATGTTAATTAGACATGTTTATTTTCTGGTTGGGGAACAGATGGAAAGATGCTCTAGTATTTTAAAGGTGACTGAGGCAGGTTTTAGGGTAAAACTTTTGTTTAAGTGCCTGGAAATTGTATAAGCACAGCTCAGTTGCTCCTGTTACGTAGCTGTCTGAGACTGACTGGCTGTCTCAGGACGTAGTCACACATCCTCTTTCAGCTCCAGCTGTTCCAGCTGAGACATTTACTCCCCACAGCTGTTCAGCACTGCATCCAAACTGGAAATCTTTACCACTCATCTGATTTATTGGTGGAGAAGCTCGCACAGGCAGTCCCCAGCTTTCTCTAACCAGGTCAGCTACCATGGTGGAAGTTCTGTGCCTGTTTGTCTGCAGCGCCAGGGAGTGGCAGACACTCCAGATGGGAGAGTAAGAACATTCACTTCTCAGGTTGGGAAGAGGAATGAGGTGGGAGAGATAAAGTCACCACCTTGGGAAGTGCTATGGGAGACAGGATGAAAGGCATGTCCAGCCTCTGGGAATGACCGCCCACTGCCACTGCAGTGTGCATGCAGAATGTCCAGATGCTTCTGTTTCATTTTTGCCTTGGAAAACATCCAAAATATACCAGCTAGTCTCAAGGCCCTTGCTTTGAATGAGTGTGGAGCTGTCTATGTCTACAGAAAGTTAATCACATCTCCAGAGCACTGCAGGGCAAGATCTTGAGCATATTTTTCTTTCTGAAGCAGTCTTTTATTGCCATCAGTGAATGGAGAAATAATGAAAAGGTGACATTGGCAAAGAAGACTCATTGTCACTAAGTGATTTGACCAGCTCCACCAAGGAAAGACAGGGACAGAGCGATTTCAAGGAAAAATATATTTCACACTAGAGTATGAGTCTGCTATATTCCTCTCCTCACTTTCTCCCTACAAAATTTCCCCACAAACTCCACTCCTGTTAGTTTTAGAAATATTGAAGTCTCCAGCACAGAGGCCAGTCATTATTTCTTGGATATGGAAGGGTCTACATATTGTAAGTGGCAACTGAGTCCAGAAACTATAGCTGTGCTCTTGGTGATCCATGGAAGAAGCAAAGATTATAGAGTGAAGTAAAATATATTTTTTAAGAAATCATAGAAAAAATTATATAGCAGATGTTAATTTTTAGAGTTTATTTTCAGAAAGAAAAGAAAATAAAACAAAAACAAAGCCAACAAACAAACAAAACATATATACTTCTCCCAGCTGCAGTTACTTGACTGGTAAAGATAAACATTTGTATAGCATAGTATTGCTATCTTCTGGCCTTCTGTCATCCCTTTGCTTTCTCTGCCCCTAAGGCACAGGGGTGGATTTGATGACTCCTAATTTCTATGATTCTATCAGCATCTCACAGCTTTCTAGCTAAAGTGCTTGTCAGTGTGAAATGAAAGATTTAGAAGAAGAAATGTACTGCACAAAAGTGAAAGTGCCAGGGTGAGATCTAATCTAAGCTGAAAGTATATTTCACAGGAATTTTTTTCATCAGCTATCAAAGAACAAAATAAAGGATTAAAAATGTGAAAATTGAAGGTACTGAGCACCAGGAGGACTATCCCCTGGTGATGGTTCTGTGCAAAGAATTATCTTTGCCATTATTAGATTTGGAAAGCTCATGGAGAAGTCTGTCATTCCTGTGGTTCTCAGACCACACTGTTTGACTTTTCATATCTCCTCAGATCTGTTGGGGTGATCTGAGGCATGTGTGGGTGGGGAAATGAGAATTTTTCTTATGTTTGCAAGCAAAAAAAACTGCGTACTGGTCAAGTGGGCAGGAAAAGATCTTGTCCTCAAACATATTCATAACCTTTTTAGTAGTAAGAATTTTTTTTTTAGTAGTAGGAGAATCGAAACCAAATTTGTTCATACCAGCTATTGCACAACATTTTCCTACTCTTTTACAACACTCTGAAAACAATGTCAGTAGAAGGTACACAAGTTAATACAAATCATATGCCCTTCAAGCTTATCAATATGTACTTGGATCTATATCATTAGGCTTCAGAGTCTTCATAGTTTTCCTGATAGTGAATAACATGTGTTTCAGTTAGGGACTGATACAGGTGTTGTTCACATAACTTTTGACACAGTTGGATCAGTGTAACATTATACCTGATGCAGTGATAAAAGAGTTAGTAGATTAATGGGCTCTTCTGAAACTGCCCAAACCATAGTTTATGGCTTTTGATATATTTTTGACTGTGTTATATTCATGTATCACTCCTCTTTTCAAAAATTCTCATCCATATTTTTCAGATTGGTTTCCCAAGGGAATTTACTCAGTTTCTGTAGGGGAAACTTGGCTATTAAGGCTAAATCTGGTCACAATCCAGAGGACAATTTTCCAGCCCAAGCCTATTTAGGAAGGGAATGGCAATTTGTTTTCAATGACTTCATTCACTCTTTCTGCAATGTTTCCAGTAAATGCAGGCGTTGCTCTTCTGGTGTGAGCTCAGCACATCATTCCTAATGCGGTCCTAACTGAAATTTTATATTACTTACTGAAATATGTACTTTTCTTTGTATGTTCTTTATCTCTCATATTATTATGCTGAATCATTGTAAAATGAAAAAAAATCTGATGAGCTATCCACAAAAAAAATAAGAGACATTAGATCATCACAACTGGTGCAGCTAAATCAAATGTAAATACCCAGTTATTAGCCAGCAGATCCAAAACACTGCCAAATAGTTTTTGGTCACTGTGTTTACACAGTGACAGATTCTCATGTTAGTCATATCCTTCTGAACAAATGTTTTGGATGGACTCTTAAATCAGTGTCCACAAGGAAATAGAAGGAGGCAGCCAAACTCTGTTGAACGTCTGCCATTGACAAAGGTTAAACATTTACAGTCACTCTCTGCCTAAGTATTCTAAGGAAATAGTAAGGAGTGAAAAACAGAAGGCAAGGATGTTCTGTACTCTTGGCAACAATGCAGTAAGGGTGACAGAAGCAATTCCAAAACAGCCAGCTACTGGCCAGATCCTATTCCCATTAACGTCACTGGTAAAAGTCCCTTTAGGTCTAAAGGGCCTAGGATGGGGCAACTGGTCCTTCAGTGACTAAGGAAAAAATAGCGAGGTCTTGACTCTCCTCTTTTTGCTTCCACTTCTTGTTCATGAAGAATCCCTATGGGACTGAATAAAACTAAGTCAGGATGTAAAGCATGTGCCTCAGCCAGGCTGTCGGGAAGGCTAATAACATACTGCTCCTCCTAATTTCCCTGAAAAACTATACCCATTTTCCCCATTTCTTTTCTAGCCACTCATAATATTTAAGTTTATTCTGCCCCAATTAATTTCACTCACAAAAAAATCAGCTATATTACAGCAATGGAAAATTTTTTTGGGTGAAAATAAAATTTAAACCAAGGTAGATTTTGCTATTTCAGTCCTCACATCACACAACTATAAGTCAACATATATCTGGGATGACTTTTTGGTCGCTGCCCTGACATTTAAACCTTAACCCTCACACAAACCTTATGCAGGGCAGATGGATGTACATAATTCACTGACACAATTCTGCTCTGACATCTCCGTAATACATTCAATATAACTGCAGGTATCCCAAGGAATGGAAAGTTATGGGCAACTGCTGCAGGCACACAGGACACAGCAGATATATCCTTCCTCACCAAGGACAATATAATTTTTGGTTTTCTTTGGTTTTCTTTGTTTTCTTCATTTTTCAGGTTAAAATCAAATCTGAAAGATTTACAGCGACACTTCTGTAGATATTTAAATAATAAATGCAAAGTAGGGAAGATATATTTACTTAAAATTTAGACCCTTACCTGTTTTTAGCTATTTTAGCACTTTTGTTATCCTTTAATAAGCAAGGAATGATGATTTGTGCATAAGCTGAAAATATAAATCTTACTCCTAAAGTCAGACAGTATCTGAAGAATGAAAAATTGTTTTCTCAAATTTCTGATTTGTTGTTCTCAAAGAAAGTATCACTGAGTATATAAAGCCATTGAACAGCACATTACTTTAGCCTTTTTAGGTTTGTAAAGATCATTTAGTTTCTATAAATTAGGATATGCTCCAGCACACACTGTAGTCAGCAGCAAGATCTGTGAACAGCAGTGGAAGTCAGCTTGGGCTTTTACTCTCTGTGCAGCAAAGCACAGAGATAGTGGACCTGTGAGGCACCTGTGGAGGAGGTGAGGGTAGGGAGCTACAGCGAGACCAGGGTCAGCTGGCATCATGGAACCACACAGCTCCTGCTCCTTCTGGTCTAATAGAGGTGGCACCTTCTTTGGGACAGAGAAGATGGGATGGAGTGAGTTAAACATTTCATGTTCAGGCCCAATACTGTCCCAGACACCATGTAATTCTCATCACATGTCCATACAAAAACCGGCTGATGGCAAACTCTCTGGGGCCCTCTGGGAAAGAAGCCTCTTGCAGTCAGCCAGACCTCCCAAAATCCATCTCTTACACCATGAGCTTGGAGTCCACTTTTCCCCATTTTTGCCATGATTCTGTTCTAGAGAGAAATTGCTACAATAACTCAGAGCACTAAAACCCATCCAAAAGGGAATGGAAGTATTTGCCTTTCTCTGGCCTTTAGCCTTCACAGGGAACTTCAAAATTTTTTAGCGAAGCTCTGAGAAACCTGGTCTATTGGAAGGTATCCCAGCCAGCCCATGGCAGGGGTTTGGAACTAAATCTGTGAGGTCCCTTCCAACCCAAGATATTCTATAGTTCTATTAATCTGGGCCACAATTTCATCTCTTACATAAAAAACCTTTCCTCACGAAGACTGAGATGTGGCAATCAAGACTTTTCCTCATATTGCAACATAACCGGCCAGAATACTCCCTTTTTTGCCACATTTCTAAGTTCTCTTGAATCAGTAGCAACATCCATGAACAGTAGTGATGGGAGGCAAACTTGCCATATTTTGTTCAAAGTGTAATCAAGAAAAGGATATGTCTGTTTGGACACGCTGAAGTAACCACTAAAGCTTTCTTTAGTTAAGGACTGCTAATTAAATCCACAGCTAGCCCAAATGGGACTACTTTTCATGTTAAAATGTTGAGCTGCAGAAATATCTATCTCAGCCATACAAACTATCCTGAAAACTAAATTCAGGGTGATCTTTTCCTGGCACTAAATCTGAAGTGAATTAAATATATATATTTCAACAGCATTAAATTTGTCAGGTTATTGGTTTAAAATTTTTAGAACAAAAGAACAAAGAACTGGAAATCTTCCAGAAGAAGAGATAATTTGATGATTCCCTATATAAATCTAACATTTCTTCATCTTTTATAAATGGAATTTTGCAGGTCATTAGTCCCTTAATGTAGTATAGCTATCAGTGTCAGGGTGGGTGTGGGTGTGGGTGTGGGTGTGTGTGTGTGTGTGTGTGCAAAAAAAAGCATTAAAATGGTTGAGATACAGAGAAAATTGACTGCTGCATAGTCACCACTTTTAATAAAGATTTTTACTACACCCTTGGTATTATGGATCTATAATATGCAAATGTGTAGCATCATTAATATGCATTTGCTGCATACACCCTCCTTAGCAGAGTATGTTATGGGAATACAAATTAAAAACAATATACTCGACTCAGCTAAATTTTAATGGCCCATTGTATGAGTGATCCCCAGTTGGGAGGTACCTAAGCCCTTTGTCTTCAATACTTCCCTTCCTTCCCCACATCCATTTTCTTCATTTGCTCTTTTTTTCACTGACACCTCTACCACTGAATTAGTTAGGTTTCAGCATAAAAAGTAGAGTAATATGAAGGTTCTTTGTTGCCTTCAATGGTGGTAGCTGGCACAAGAACTGAAAGCTGAGTCCTAGAAATGAGTTCAGCCAAGAGTGCCCATAGGGGAATAAACTGTGCAGCCCAATCTTTGTAAACATACCCTGAGGTTCCTTTGCCTTGTGCCTGCTGCTGAAGGGAGCTAAGGCATTACCTAACAGAGGTGAGTCATTTGAGCCTATCCCCTGGCACAATTCTCTCCTTGTCTTCCCTTCCTGGCTGCCTATCCAGGGAAAAGTAGCTTCTGATGCCCTCCCCTTCATCCAACAAAACCTCTCTGGAGGGACAAGACCACCTCATCTGGCAAACCAGACTAAGAGCTCTCTCTCTGACTCACATATACCAGTGGCTTAAGTTTTGACAGTGGATGTAATTGCTGGTCCCAAGTTTTCCCTTCTCAACCAGGGTCAGCACTTGTGCAGCAAGGATAGACATTACAATGAAGCATCTTTAAAGCACTGCAAATCATAGCCCAGCATTTTCATGTCAACTGGTGTTGGCTGAGGCTTGACCTAAGATGAGCCTCAAAGTGAAGCCTTGCAGGAGAGAGTTCACAGGCAAAGCAGACAGGGACACTGCTGGCATTAGGAAAAGCAGATGCCACCCGAAATGAAGTTACCCATCCTCATTAGGCAGTGCACGCAGTCAAACCTAATAACGAGCTTGCTGTTCTCATCAGTGCTTTTTGCCTGCAGGCTCTAAACATCATAGATCAGGTGCACCTCCAACCACGCTGTGAGGACAGTGTCATCTGACAGTGGCTGTGAATAGGATTGGTAGGGAAGGTAATTTTTTCCATTGCCCCAGTTAAACCTAGCAAAGAATTGGGTAAAAGTCCTTAGTGGATGTTAAGAGTTTAACACACTGCCAGTTTATCCTCAAGTATTGAAGGCAAACCTTATATACGCTTATATAAACTGAAGAATTAAAAAAAACACACCTGCACTTTTACAGTTTCCTTGGTATTATTTATTCAGCAGTGGATGCCAATATTATTTTCCTTTATTTAACAATGACTGTCCCAGAGCTTAATCCTTCCAAAATGCAATAGGGAGAAAAATAACACAGCAAGAGGTACTCTGCAAATTGGGCTTCCCAATATGGTGTGGGGACATTTGTCAGTCAGTCTGCTTATTCAGTGCTGCATATTCAAGCTGTTTCAGCAGGTCTAGCTACTCTTGTGGGAAATTAAGTTGCAATCAGATTCTGCAGTCATCCTGGTCTAGACTGTGATATTGATCACAGAGCAGACAAACTGAAGGAACAAGGTTGAAATGGCCACTTTATATAAGAGCACAGTTACTTGAGAGAAAGTGATCTTTTGCAGATGCAAATCTGCTATGCAAGGTGTAATGTGGTTGATTCCAAAAGCTATGGAACAGCTGGGAAGCCACTGCATACAAAAGATTCCATTTATTTCAATTACATCTTTCTCATGTCACCTTGTCTATGAATCTGAGTTACACCAAACCTTGGTGTTTGTTGTAATTCAGGATCTCTTTCAGATTTCCAGTCATTTATCACAATGTCTTTCATGGAAATTTCATCATTGATGTGAAAGAAAAAGCACGCCACCCTCATGCAAAGACTGCAGAATCTTTGATGCAGTTGTTCTGTCCACAAATTCTTTGGTAAGCCCCAGCTCCTGCCTGCAACAGGAATCACAAAGTTGAAAATATCAGGAAACCTATACAAGTTCCAATCATGTGACAGATTTTCAGCTGAAAGCTTTGTCCATTTTGATTTCTTTATCAATACTTGATAACCACTGAACATGGGTTGTTGAAGTTCTTCATGCTTTGAACTAATTTTACCACAGCTATAAATGACATGTTGACCAGTGAAGCGAGAATGGGATGACATAATGGAAGCAAACATTTTCATCTGCCAGTTTCAACTAGCTGATGATTAGATGTGAAATGTAATATTGATAATGTTCTAAGTGTTCCTGTCCAAAGATGAGTGGAAATGGGTATGTAATGTGAAACAGCCTTTATTTGTATACAAATTATCCTGGCTAGAAAGGGCAAGAAGGCTATATAAAAATAAAGATCCTGAACACTGACTTATAAAACACAGATATAAATTCCAGAGGGCAAGTGATGACAGAGATAGAAATGACGGTTTTGAACTAGGATATTATTAGCTCACAACCATAAGTTCCTAACAAAAACTATAAAATCATTAAAGAAGTTTTTTATTCTTAACTAATATTTAGTGTGCATTATACAGGAATCTCAATGAAAACTGCCAGTGAATTGACACAGTCAGTAAACCTAGGCTGTTAAAAGACTATAGTGACCACTACTACAAATGGAAAGAAAAGGACTATTACTGAGGATAATCATAGTTGTGGATTCTAAGAAACCTCAAAAAAAGTAACTGTCCAAATAACTTCTAATGGTATTTTACAAACTCTTCCGAGATCTCAGCTAATGCTGAAATCCCAACATCCTTTACATAATGTTTTCATTTGTGAAAAGGATAACCAAATTTACATACATACTTAAATAAAACACATACAAAATAAGCACCTTTTAAAATTATGAATTTCTTTACTATTTTATTTTTTATAAACCCCAGAGAGTAAACCAAATTATTTATTAGTTTGAAAAAGATTCAAAAGGATTTTAAGTGTACTTGCATCCTACTCTTAGAAATATTTGATCCATTACTTCTTTCTCTGTGAAGTAATGTCTGTGAAGAAAATCCTTGGTTAACTTTTGAACAAAGACTAGAAATTGCTCAGAAGATATTCCCTTTTTCACACCTCTACAGTGCCTAGCAGCAATGAGTACCCTGTTGTGTTCATAGCTGGAACTGCTAAAGGGGAGTCCCAGGATGACAGAGACCTTCTTCACAGAAACCTCACTTTGGTGCATTCAACTAGCATTGCTGACAACAGCTCCTAGTATTTGAATTACTTTCTAGCTTACAACAGAAAGATTTTGTGCCAAAATTCTTTCCTAGGACCTAACTGGTGACAAAGATCTTTCCCTCAAAACCAGTAGCTAGTGAGTGCTCTACCAGAGACCATAAGAGAGGAAAAATGGCTGGCACGTCTGAGAAGCATGAATTTTTACACTCTGCCTCAGCAAAAGTTTAAAAGTTGGTATGAGCATCGTATTATTCTCAGAATAAAAGAAGCAAAATGAGAAGTATCGAAGAGCAAACCTAAGAGACAAAAAAGTTCACTGCAATATCCACCACAATGTCAGTTTAAGCTCTACAACTTAAAGCAAAATAGACTTTTAGCGGATAGGTATTTTCCTTAGTTAAAAACCAAGTCCAAGCTGAAGGAGACTGTCTTACAGCAAAAGATTGAAAATCCCCCATGCTCTGGAGTGAATTCACCTTACTGCTGTAAAATAAAATAAACCATCATTTGATAGGATAACCCTTGTTGATCATTCAGTCTTCTACTCATAAGAGGAAGATGGGAGGTCACAGTGCTTGTTGCTAATGGCAAAAATAATTTATTCATTGAAAATTCTGTGTCTCTATATAGAATTTTTGTTCAAAAAATGATAAAAAATCATGTAAAGAATAGTGCAAAGGGAGACTCAGTCTGGTCTGGCTTTGAAGCACTGGTCTCTGAACCACTTGCTACAATTAACAGGTCCCTTTCCTCATTAATATTGGACCCAGCTGTCTCAGGCCCTGTAAGGATGGCTCATCTGGCACCCTGATGAGATCAGTGGAGGAACATAAATACAACAGAAGCCACTGCCATCAAAAAAAGCTGCTTCTTCAGCATAACTAATTTACATCATAAAAGTGATATTTAATTTTCTCATTCTGTGACCATTAAAATAAGCTGGTCATTTTCTTAATATTCAGGAAAAAAAAAAAAAGGAAAAAAGCCAGAAGGTGTGGCACAGTGTGAGGATCAAATAAGACAGAAGGAAAACTAGTTCAGGCTCAAACTCAATTTCTTTTTTTTCTTTTTTTTTTTCCAGATAGGATGTTCTTGCTTTTATTTCTGCTGAGATGCAAATATATTGAGCCAGAAAGGTGTACAGACACAAAATTTTAGAAATTATAGATTCGGTATCTCAATCAGATACTGTTTCCCATCCAAGGATCTTCAGATGTTTTAGAAAAATTGATTAGATTCCAGTGCATCTGAGAATGTTACTTAACTCAGCTTACACAGGGAAAAGAGAGTTATATTAATTGCTACTGGCAGAAAACAAGTCTGTGTCAAAGCCAGGGCCAAACCTCCAAAATCTTGGCCTCTACTTGTAAGAGAATGTTACAGTCCATTCCAATGAGTCTGGAGGTTGGAAATACTTTCTTTTCATATTTGAAGCATACACATATATTTATTTAAAACAAAACAACCAAAAAACCCAATTTTTTAAATCAGCTATGGGCTTCCTCAGGAATCCAATGTTTTGACTGCTTTAAAAATTGGTCATTAGGAGACTTACAATAGGTTTCTTTTATCAACTTATTTATTTTTGAAGCAGGAACAGAGATGAAAACAATTCTTTTTCACTAAGTTGACAGCCACTGCAGCATTTGTGCCTCCAAAACAACCAAGTTTTCCATTTCTATAAATGAGTGAAGGGGCACCTCAGTGTGCTCACTCATGTTTCACATGACCTGCTAAGTAGTGGCTGTACTTGTGAGTTTATAATACTTGTACTTCCTGAGGATGGAGGTGCCTCTCCTGCCACAGCCATGAAAGGATTTCCAAAGCTGTTCAAAACGTTTATCATGGGAAGAAAAATTGTTATGCTGAGTGAAATCTCACATGTTGAAAAAGTCCAATTCTTCAGAAGCCTGTGTTCAGCCAACTTGACAGGCTGTGAGGGCATTTGTCCTGAGGCAAATGATACACTGTCAGCCCAAGGGAGCCTGCTCTCCTGAAATTTATCTGGAATACCACAGCAGATGAATCACTCTTCTGGTAAAAGCGTCCTTGTGTGTACTACTAAGAAAGAAAACGGGACTCTGAACACACTTAGCAGATCTGTAACTGGAGTTGAGTAATGCAGCCAAGCCCCAGATCTCAGCAACACATGCTACTCTGCCCTCACACTACTCGTAAACAACTTCTTTCCTTGCTGCTTTCCAGCCAGTTCACTTCCCTTTCTAATCCCAGGAAGTCACTGCCCACCCTTAAATGCTGAAAGATACATTTTAATCTAGCTGAGAAATGAACAGTAGCATAATTTTACTTGAAGCACACACCAAGCCACACTTTAGAGCTATTTGGGGAAGAAACCAACCGCAGCCAGGCAGCCCCCCTTACAGAGTTCAGGCTGGGTGGTCATTTGAGCCAGGGACAACACAGTCAATTCAGACAGATGGCCACTAAGTCAGCCCAGCACATTTGGGGAATATCCAAGGTGTTAAAAAGGAGATGCACACCTTCAACTCCCTGCAGCTCAAGTATCCTAGACCTGCAGGAAGAAATTTATCTTTTTTCCTCTTCAATAGCTCATCTGGGGGAAAAGTGTGTTGGGAAAAATGCAGTTCAGGCTAAAGAGACTTTCTTCTGCCAAAACGCTTCTCTGTGTGTGTGTGTGTGTATGTGTGTGCGTGTGTGTGTGATGAGACTGTCAACATTTTTAAAATTCTCTCCAGTTCTTTGGACCACATATCATCTAGTGAATTCAGTTTATATTCACAAGAAGCTTAATAACTCCATTCTATTGCAAATTTATCATTCCTCATTCCTCCCTCTACTTGCTCTACCCCTTAGTCTGTATTTTTTTCAGATTTCACACATTCTGTAGGGTCTCTGTGCCATGATTCTCAGTATGTTGATTGCTGTCTGATCTGAAGGAGCTGGGACAAACTGTACAGTATTCAACAGCCATTTCAGAAGATGAAGAATGAGGAAAATTTGCTTTGATCTGTTTAAGACATACTGAGACACACAGGTTATTTGGTGAAGAGGGCAACAATCACCATATGCTGATAAAGACCCATAACTCAAAGAAAGATGGGCTCCCATGCTCAGAAGGCAAGGAGCAGATAAGGAACAGGAAGAAACAACACTGTATTAAAAAGGGGAATATCAAAAGCTGGAAAAAGCTTTGGCAGTTTGTGAGGGCTAATGTTTATCATGAATATTGTATCTGGCTTTAGCTCTGGATTCCCAACAGATTAAGAATTGCAAGCAAGCCTTTCACCCTGGGTCAGGGTGAAGGAACACGAAGATATCAGAAAACACATTGCTTCCTACTTTTCATTTCATCTTATTTCCTTCCTCTTCCTTGTTTTCTTCCCCTTGTGTAAGTGGCTGAGTATGTTATCCTCTACTGCACCATCCACGACCTCCAGATGATGCCCATCCAAAAGCCAGGGGAGGGAAATAACACATCTAAAAGAAAGAGATGCACATTGCAGCTACTGTCCAAAAAAGACACAGAGAGATGTGACAAAGTCCCCATTACACTTTGTCCTTCCATGCATGTTATCTCAAGGTCAGTAACTCCCACTACTTGCTAGCTGCAGCCACTGAAATTAAAACGAGTAAGCTTTGGGTCCCTTTAAATATCACAGAGGGAGGTCCAAACCTCTTTAACCATAAAGATAACATCTGTCTCAGAAATGGAAAGCCAAAGAAAAAAGCCCAGACAAAACCAGTTGCATAAAACACGTAAACTTTGGGCTACTTATTAAATACAAAACACTTTCATGTAAGAGGAAAGCCTGTAACAGAAATTTTAAAAGCCCTGAAAGTACAGTAATTTTTGTATCTACAGTCTCTGCAGGCTATATTTTTACAGGTCTGTAAAAAATAGTTATCTCTAACATAAGTAGAAATGCCACAGATTTACCAGGGTCACTTGCAAAGTTAGCAGAAAGAGGTCACGCTTCCATTCACATTCATATACTAACGTGCCCAGCAGTAGATTATGTTAATTTTAAAAGTAATTTTTAAGATTTGCAATGCAACACATTACTCCCTAGGATTTCTAAGCCTTCTTGGAGCTTATTAGTCTGCCTTTATAAACCAAATGTCAGCTTTATCAAAGTCAAACATTAATTATTAGTGATGGGCGAACCTCAAAAGGTTCAGAGGTTTGGTCTAGTTTGACTAGACAGGCATGAGACCAGCTGCTTGTGCAGGTCATTTTGATGGCAGATTGCACTCCTGATTCTGCAAATGTTACACAATTATTGCAATGTAAGCACCCAGACAGAGCCTGCTGCCTTCTAGCAGGATACTGGAGTGTCTTGAGCTCAGCAAGCATGGGACTGCCTGACTTGTCATTGTCAGACTGCACCATCACATATGTCCACAGCATCTGCTGCAGTGGGTGTGACAGAGTGCACTGTAATAAAAGTGCCCCATGATAAAACATCTACAGGGAGGTGGGACTAGAATTATAAAGAGGAGAGGAGAGGGAGAGAGAAGGAGAGGGAAGGAGACATGGTATGATTTGCTGAGGTATTCTACTAATGAGTCAGAGAAGTCTTACAAATTTTCCAGGACAGACCTGTATAGATTTGTATAAGCTGAATGACACATTAGGAGCCATAAAACCATGAGCCTGAACACAAACCAATACATTTGCAAGGGCTGTGCTTGAGCTGAGGAGCCCAGACTCTTCTCAGGACTTACTGGCTCAACCGGGGTGACTTATTTCTCCAGCAGAGCATGCCAACATGGCTATGTGACTTTTGGGTTGAAGCTTGCAATAAAGAACACTGGATGTGCCAGCATATGTCAGTGAAGACAGGCCTGAGGGGGACATGTGTGAGGAGCCAAGCTTTTGGCCTGGAAGTACGATTACTTACAAGAAAACGAGAAAGTTCAATTTGTTCCTGTAATTCTATGGGTAACCAGGTGAGTTTTACTGCATGGCTGAGATATACTGGGGAAACCTGTGAACGCATTGAATAACCAGGAATATGACTTCACCAGCTAATGCTCTTCCCTGTCCTGCAACAATAGTCCTTCAGAGCCCAACTACAATGCTAGTTCTTTTCCTCTCTCTCTTTTTTTTTTTTTTTTTACCGGAACTTGTTATTTTACGTAACTATCACCATTACTACTTGTGGGAGCCATAGCAGATGATAAACATCCCAGCTTAGATTTCTTCTTCACTGCCTGAGGGTGGTCCATCCCTTTCCCCTGTCACCTGCTGAATTTTTAAGCACTGTATGAAGAGCTTGTAGACGAGAAATTTCCCTACATACACCCACCTCTTCATTGATTTTGAGGCAATCTCCTGGTGGAGGGGGGATAGGAAGGCATTAATTCAAACTGACAGGCAAATCTCACTGAAATCTCATCTTTCTGCTACTTTTTCTCAGTGCTGCCATTGGATCCAGAGGGAAGTGAGCACTTGCATGTCAGCTGTTGTTTGAGAAAGCAGGGCTGAGTCCTCTTTCATTCTGAAAATAAACAAGGACAGCCCTCCAGGCGTTGGCTTCACCTACATGAAAGAAGGTGCCCCTGTCATTTCCATTTCCTATGGGGAAGTCTTTTCTCAGTGCTGCAACTTTTGAGTAAATTCCTGAGGTTCTTGTAACTTTCTTCATCCATTACATGAGGAACTTTAAGACAAAGACACTTAGGGCACTGATGACATGAAGTGTAAAACTCCACAATAGATCTATGCCTAAGTAATAGAACAAATTGGTTGTGAAGTAGAATCTGAACCTAGTTCTCCCAAATCCCAGTTTACTTTATAGTTACTGTACCAGCTGCAGGGGCAAGGAAAAATCAGCATCAATCTCCCCACATCTACCAGTTGTAGAGTGTCTACATCTTCCCCCTGTGTGTGGAGATGGCCAGTGGTAGAGAAACATGGGTTTAGATGAATCTTTAGTTCACATCAGCCCAGCTACACTTGTGTCCTCAACTTAGCACAAGAGAAAGAGGTTTTAACTGTGTCAAAACCTGAGTCAGATGCCTGTGACATTATGGCAGTAACAGCAGCAGAAAGCACTAGAGTGTATGACATTACAGCCACAATGAGAGCAGCAGTCAGCAGAGGAGCAGATGGGATTTCAATCATATCAGTAACAGAGACAGGCAGTGTGGACACAGATGGCTTCTGACCGAGCAAAGGCAGCCAGCTGCAAGATGGAAGATGCTGCTGCAAAGCTGGTGAGACAGATGCTACTGTGGTGGCAGTAGGACTGCAGCAAGACCTGCAGCAGCAAGGCCTGCAGCAAATGCTGCAGCTGCCTCAGAGTAGTGGGCAGGCAGCATTTAAGATGCATCTGCAGGTGCTCTTTGCTTCTGAATTCCTAGTGGTTGCCACTTGCTGAATGGGGACAAGATTTTACTTTTACGCAATAATTTCTGCAAATTATTGGGGCGTGGCAATGCATGGCACTATGATGAGATGAGGATTACATTTCTCAGTGATGGTCAGCCAATATCCCACCTCACAACAGCATTTACAGGCCATTCAGTAGGGTGAAAAAGACAATAGTTACTCTGAAAAATCCTACCTGTACCCCTTATGCTACTCTGTAACTGAGAGTATTTTATACCCCAGCCTTCTCTCTGAATGTAGACTCTTCTCAGCTAGAGGAGAAAGTGACTGTGACACTTTCTGAAACCTTCTCCATAGACTGGATTTCTCCCAGGTTTTCACCAGCTGAATGTCTCCATGCCCAGCCTGGATCCCCTATCAGCCTTGTGACCAGAGAGAGACTATTTCATCAGATAAGTGGTAGAAATTATGCAAGCCTTTCCCAAACATGGCATAACATTCTGATAGTTTGGGACATATCAAGGAAAAAAAACGATATTCAAAGCATGAAATTTTGTCATGAAGTAGTTTTCGTCCAATGTCCTTTCTCAGAAGCTATGCATTCAATATGAGCATCTGGACTTGCCCAATAAACACATATTATTCTGGTAGAAGAAAAGCTTCAACACTAAAATTCAAAGATTTTTGAAATTGGAAGGTAAACAGGAAAATAATGCTCTCCATGGCCTTGAGATCGTGGTAAAGGAAGAATGGATACTACAGTAATGGTCAGTTACAAAGACATTCTTTGTTCATTTAAGGAGAGTCTCAGTTCTCTTTGCAAAAAAGGTGATGTTTTCATTCACTATCCATTAGAACTATTTGAATATTTCTTAAACTTATTTATAAGTCATTCTAGACAAACATTTCCAAACTGTGTGTGCAGATGAGCCCTTGAGAAGTAACTTGATTCTTCTTAGTTACACGGTAATAATTGATATGACAAGCTCCAAATTTCTTCCTTTCCCTGTTCTTTTTTTTTTCCCTTTCATTTCTAACTGTAATTTCTATTCAAATGAAATCTTAAATATTCTGCCCTGACCTTTGCTGGAAGGAATTTAATTACCTATGGAGTTTACATAAATTATATGGCCTGTTTGTTTAAGATTAATATTACACAGAGATCAATAGAGCCATGGAACATCAGTGTAAAATGGCTTCTTGCAAATGCCACCAAAGGTCACAAAATTCTTTCCGGGAAAAGGGGACGAGAGACATGGTGTGGCACATTCCTGTCTTCAGTCCAGTGTATGTCACTGCTGCTGCCTCTGCAGCCACTCAGGGATGATTTATCAGCTGTTAGAGGACACTTAGTACAAACACACTATAAGAACCAGCTGAGGAAAAATTAATTGAATGCAGTGATGACTACAATTCATCATTCTCAAAAAAATGGCTACAAAGTGAGAGAAGGATGATACATTGACCACAGCTCTGATAAACTGCTTTTCATAATACTCTTTGAAAACAACCTCTTGCTCCCACAAACGCAATGCCAGTTTCCTTGTGGAAAAGGCAACTCTTATTCCTGGTGTATGAGATGGAGAGGACACAGAGTGTTCATAATCAAAAGACTCATTAGAAATTACATGCCTGTAGCTTGGTGGAGCTGATTTCTTTGTGCCTTAGGTATGTTTACCAGCAAATTTGAGTTTATTCTCATATTAGGTTGACAGATTTAATACAGTGAAAGTGCAACACAGTCAACACTTCCTGGCTGATCAAGACTAGATAGAGTGCCAAGAAAATTTTTCCCCATGTTAAAAAGAAAATGGGTTGAGAACACAGAAGAAAGAAATAGACAGCATCCTACTGTTAGAGCAGTGATGTGAAATGGGGTCTTGGGCTTGTGTGGCCAGGTTTTGGTAGTGGGGGGCTACAGGGGTGGCTTTTGTGAGAAGCTGCCAGAAGCTCCCTCCATGTGTGCCTCTGGTCAAGGCCAGGTCATTTAGAAATGATGAATGCACCTCTGTCATAACACACATGTAATTACAGCCAGAGAAGACTGAGGTGAGAACATGTGAGAAGAAAAGCCCTGCAGACACCCAGGTCAGTGGAGAGGGAGAGGCAGGAGGTGCTCCAGGCACCAGAGCTGAGATTCTCCTGCAGCCCACGGTGCAGCCCATGGTGAGGCATCTGTGCCCCTGCAGTCCATGGAGATCCATGGGGATGCAGAGATCCTCCTACAGCCCATGGAGGAGATCCACACCAGAGCAGGTGAATGCCTGAGAGGAGCCTGTGACCCCATGGGATGCCCATGGCAGGGACCTGCAGACAAATGGAGAGAGGAGCCCATGCTGGAGCAGGTTTCCTGGTAGGACTTGTGACCTTGTGGGGGCCCATAGTGGAACAGCCTGTTCCTGCAGGACTGCATCTCATGGAAGAGTGGCCCACATTGAAGAAGTTTGTGGAGAACTGTCTCACATGGAAAGAACCCCATGCTGGAGTAGGGAAGGACTCTTCTCCCTAAGCACCAGCAGGACCAACCTGTCATGAACTGACTGTAAATCCCATTCCTATCTCCCTGTGATGCTGGGGCAGGAGGTTAAGGTGGCAAGGAGGGAGGGATGGGGGAAAGGTGTTTTTAAGGCCTTATGTTACTTCTCATTATCCTGCTTTGATTTTGTTAGTGATAAATTCAATTAATATTTCCAATTCAAGTGTGGTTTACCTGTGATGGTATTTAGTAAGTGATCTCTCATGGTCCTTATCTTAATCCCTGAACCCTTTGTTTTATTTTCTCCCCCCTGTCCAGTTGCAGAGGGGAGTGATGCAGAGGCTTTGGTGGGTGCCTGGCATCTAGACAGAGCCAACCCACTACAACCTCCAAAGTGTGCTACACCCAAGTCAAACCATAGAGTTCAACTGCAGTTTTCCACTAAGAAACTTCTGATTTTGACATTAAATAGCCATATTCAGATCCTCACCAGAGTTAAGCACCAGATGCAAAATCTTTTGCTAATATTACTAATGTGAGGGGAGTTTTTCACAAGTGTTCACGAACTACCAGGTCCTACTGTGACATATTTTGAAAGAGACCAGTAATCAGTGTACACAGTTCTTAGGACTTCTAACCAATTAGCCCTGTGCCAAAATAGGAACTGAGCTTTTATGCAAATCAGTTCCTCACTGTGGTAATTAGCAGTTTGTTTTTGTTTTTTCAACTGCAAGAGGTGGGCACAATGATTTTGACTTGACTTTGAGACCTGCAGGCTGTACTTCCTGTCTCTGAAAGAAGGAAAAAGCAAAGTGGTACCTTCACTTGTAGACTGTGATGGAAGTCCCTAGTGACAACTATATTTTGAGTCATGGTGTGAAAGTCTTTCTCAGCTCTACTTGGGATAAACTTCTATTGGGAAGTGAGACTTACCAGCTTTATCTCCAGGGTATGAATTTTTGGGGCTATAATAAACACAGATCATAAACCAACTGGAAAAGTTGGTTTTATTGCATTTCTACATAGTAGGGCACAAAAGCACTTGACCAAGGACTTCTGCTCTACAAAGCAGTACAGCATGCAATTTCAATACATAGGAAGATGACTTGAAGCTATACAATCTGGAGCTTCATTCAGAGTATGGTTGGATTCGGGCCCTTGGTTTGATCCACTGTGGAGAGGAGGCTCCGAAGCTGAATTGAAGTGGGATAAAACTTGGATGTTTAAAAGACCCCAAAAGCCAAGCAGAGTTTTGATGTGGAATTATGCTCTGAACAGCATTAGCAATATTAGCAATCTTTTAATTACCATGTGAGCCTCTTTCAGCAAGCCTGGAGTCAGAGTACCACACTGAGGGAACATTCAAACAGAAATTATACATTCAGAGTAATAAAACTCCCATTGTTTCTATGTCCTATAATAAAGCCTGTAAACCACAGATACGATCAAGACCATATTTTGCAGGGCACTGCACATGCAAGCAGGATGAGACAGGCTTTCCTCTGCTCACAGACCATAAGAGAGGGAGGGAGAAGGGTGAGGATGAGGGAAAGGGACTTGTCTCCATGCCCATCTTGGCAGGAGCAGGGCCCAACTCTGCCTTCTCACTCACAGCCCTGCAGAGTGGGAAGTACTTCCCACAAGCATCAACTGCAGCTCTGATGGGTATTTTAGGTTCCAGTTCCAAAGGAGGCCTTAATGGGCAGCCCTCTTTGCTGGCTTGGAGCCTAGAGGTGTCAGAAGAGGTCTGTCCACTCACATGAGCAGATGTGCACACCTACAATGTGGCTGGGATTTTACCAACCAGGCTGCACCTGGTTCCTTGTACAGGGACAACTGGAAATGATCTATCAAGTGTCTGTCAAGCAACGGGGACCACTGATTTCTGGTATAAAGCTGCAGTTCATATCCTTAACTGATGCGAACATCTTTGAGTTTTTCACCTGTGTCCCATTTGGTGTTGCTGATGGTGTAGGTTAAACAGAACATGAAAACTTCCATGTACATTCTGTGCCACTGTTCTGTGCCACTGCCAAACTCTTACTGGCAATCACTAGCCCTGAGGCAGGCTGCTAGCACTTGGGCTTCACAACACATCTGTGTGGATTTCTACCTTTTTTGACAAGTGACAATTGTACCAATACCAGCCCATTTGGACACAGGCAGAGGTGAAATCTCCCAGAAGCCTGGAGATAAGTGCCATTTGGTGAGTGGACTTGTGTTAGAGCATCCCACTCACTGGCCAGGAGCCATGTCCATACCTTCAGTATCATCTCTGAAGACCTTCTGGCCACCACTGAATTTTGAGTGAGTCTTAGGCTGGTTTTGTGCTTAAGGGAGGGGATGAGGGTACAGGATAAGAATCATCATCTTTGCTGCAACAGCAGAGCATTGTAGCTCAGCCTTGAGGTTCTGTGTGGTCTTTGTTTGTTTGTTTTCGCTTAGACGAGACCATGATGGGAAGCAAAATGTCTTATCAATATATTGCGGTGGTAGTGACACAGGACTTCAATTCAGGAGGGTGTATCTACATCCTTTTTATTCCCTTAGGGACTATGCTGTATTCTAATGTGAAAGATCCAGGAAAGGTTCACAAAACTACGTTAAACACTGCTTCCAATACAACTTTAAATTAAAAATTTGATTATGCAATTACATAATGACCTATAAGAGAGGGGTAAGAGGGGGTTACTGGTTCATTTCTCTTGTGGTTCAGGATACCACCACCAGAGATATTAAAGCAGTTTATAGGCTGTATGATTCATTCTACAGAGGAAGGAACACACTTGAAAATAAAATTAAAGTGATGATGTAAACCGAGTTTTTATCCGTGCATGTTACATCAGCACAAATCTATGCAAAAAAACCTGCAACTCAGTTTGGCCCCTTTAGGCATTTCTAAATATTCCCAATTAATACATAATAATTGAAAATCTTAAGTACTTGAAAATGTATTACAGACATTATCATTCTTGGCATAGTAAAAATTAAAACCAGCATTGAACATAAAGCATATTTTACCACATCTAACCTTAGCTGTGATTATGAATTCTCATCATTCCTTCACCAATAATTTCAAGTATTAGCCCAAGGCAAAACCTTTTTGGTATTCTCCTTATACAATCCATCACAGGATATGTCAATTTTAGTACCTAGGTCCTTTCATGTGCCTTTCCTTGAGGTGAAATCCTTAGCTATGAAGGGGCTGTGGCACTTCACCCAGTTTTCCAATGATCTTCATGCAATTCCAGCCTATAACCAAGCAGAGCAAATGTTTATGCACAGAGCCGAAACAAATCAGCACTGATGCCACCACTGAGAACTGAGTGACCTTTGGCAGAGGAACCCTGCTTCCAAGGTTCATCAGGCAATGAGGATTAATTTTATGGTCTGGACAGAGTCCTGAATTCCAAGCATAGAAATTGGATGTTTGTAATAAGCTATTTACAGTTGCAGTTCTATTATTTTTATTGGTCCTCTAGGACCCACAAACAATGCTGCACATTTTGGTCACCGTCTACTAACTCATTGTGTATTCACTGTCTCCATAAATAGATATTGCTTGTTGGACAGCATCCTCCATATCACTTTCTCTCTCAAAGCAGGGAGCTATTGGGCTAAGAATTGCAAAGGCTGAGAGTGAAAGAAGAGACAGTTTTCTCAGCTCCCACATGGAGTGGCTATAACTCTGTCACCAGGGGAAAAATTGGGAACTATAGGAACAACCACAGCATTTTTAGTAACGCGTATTTGCAGAATGTCCAAAAGAGGAGAGTTCTGTCAGAACTTAGAGGATAAAACACTCTGATGAAATCTTTTCATAGTATTGCTATCAAAGCTTTTCCTCACTTTTCTCTGGTACCTGAATACCGCAGACAGAATATTCAGCACATTTTATCTTTGCTTGCAGTTTTCATCTGATGTATGAAGCCCAGGCAAAGCCCTATGGAAAACTCATTCTAGATAGACGTATAAAGTATGCTGGTGTATGACGTAAGAGTAATTTTTCCTTCATGCCCAGTCTAAAAGCTGCAGACTGAGGGCCGGCAGAGGCACAGCTCTTGAGTCTTGGCTGAAGCTGACATCATAAACCTGCACTCTGCCAGGCAACATTTTACGATCATTCTGCTTTTCTTCCTCCATGAATCTATAGATTCTTCCAAATGCTCAGTACAGGCAGTACAGATTTATCAAGCATGAGGCTGGGAAACTTCAAATACGAGGAATGTCTTAGATCCACTGCAGTTTGAGCAGCAAATTTGATCCATATACTTGGCTTTGAAACTCTTTTTACAAACCAGTCTCACAAAGTGGCTGATAGACGTATTTTACTGTAATAATGTTAACTACACATTAAAGCAAAAATGGACAAGGACTGCAGCAAACACCAGCAGAGAAATTGCAGATTAAATTAGAAATGGAATAATTTACTTTTTTTCCACACTTTGCAATTAAATCACACGGGACACTAAGCAAGAATGGGATGGGATGGGTAGAGGAGTTGCTGTATAGTCCAGTCCAAACTTGTGTCATCATTATACCGATATGATCAGTATGATATCTTCTTGGAAAATTACAGGAGTGAAAGGAAAGAAACAGCATGGGAAGAGTCCCTCAGTCAGTAGTGTTCAGAGGACCAGAGAGAGAAACCCATAGTCAATTATTAACCAAGGTCAATATTTATGCCACAGGGAATCATTTTAAGTGTACATTATTCATGTAGAGACTTGTAATGAGCACTTCATGCTTGAATAGAGAATGTATGTACTGGGATAATTTTAATAAGAAAGCTCATAGGAAACAGGATATATCTGCTCGGAAATGGTCTATGTGTCTGTCTGTCTCTCACTCTTGCTCCCACTGAATCAGTCAATACTTTCCACCATTACAATTCATTATCAGAAATATCCTTCAGCTGGAAGTTGGTAAGAATGGAATGAGATGTTTTAGACTTTGGTTTTGAAGCTCCTATTTATGCAAGCTGAATCCAGACTGTAGATTTTTCTTGAAAAATGGTAATGTAACCTAAATTATGTGAGGAACTCCAGCTATCCATTCCACATACCCAAACAGACAGAGGCCACTGCTGGGAGCATTTTCATTGCTCAGCTTGATGAAGTTTCTGAATCACACTTCCACTTGCTTTGTGAATCCTTCCTCCTCCTGGAGTGTGTATCAAGGATAAGGATGTGATAAACACTCTTGAACTAGGAAATGACAGCTTTGCTGTGACAACTGCTGAAGAAACAAGTGGCTGGCTTGTATGACTGTAACATATGAGCCCTTGCATTTGGGATTTGGCTTGTGTTCCACACATTCATACAGCATCAGTCATTCACTGAGAACCTGCTCTTTGCTGCTGCTGCTCTCACACACACTGAAGAGTATCACAATATACTGAGTCAGGCTTTAAAGGAATTTAGGCATATAAAGATGCTGAATGGCTTCTAATAGGATTTCCAAATATGCCTAAGCACACAACTTCTGAAAGGCACCTCTGAAAACCCCATAAAGCAGTTATGTGCACCTTAAAGTGCTTGAAAATCTTATAATTGAAAGCAAGTAAATTTCTTGCACTCTACCTGTGATTTTCAACAGGGGCTGGAGAGCTTTAAGTGCTCTGGACTCTTTAGTTGTTGTGTCCTTGGAAAAGCGCAGCCTAAGACCTTATCCATTGCCAACAATATCAAAGACAGGAAGCTCACCAAAGTGATTTAGAAGTTGGTACTAACAAGCACTCTAAATCAATCCAAAATATGTCTCACGCTGGGTGACGTCTGCTATTGATCAAAGGGACAGGACAAGTCAAGTCAAGGAAACATGATTGGGAAAATAATAAAACAGCCCCAGTGAATATTTCAAGGTTTTTCTTAGCTTGAACAATGGCAGTAAAGTGCACTGCTGGCTGAGAGGTGATCATCTGTGGGATACTCCCTAGACAAAGAGGAGACATGGTACATTAGAGGGACAGTAAAAATGAATTTCCCTCCTCGCTACCCTTTTTTTCAATCTACAGTTTATTTATGTTCTTAACATTAAGACCGTACGCACCTAATTCTCTTCTGACAGATGATGCATTGCTTACATAGCACAGTAGATTGGTACTTTGTAAGGACCTGGCAAAGCATTTGGTGTGCCTGTGGAAAAGCTGTGGGAGATACTGTCAGCTCACAGACCTGCTGATGGAGTCAGACAGCCTGGAAAGTGCAGAGAAGTTGAGAGACCTGCTTCCAGGACAGGGCTCTTCTCAAAAAAAATCACCTATAGGGGTCCATTTTACCTAGAGGAAGTTTTTTTCTCTGAGGTCACTGAAGACACCTTCTGTCTCAAGGGAAGGTCAACTGTTGCTTTATGCATGCTGGGTAGAGTTGTGTTGCTGCTTCTTTTTCTATCAGAACTGAAAACCTGGTTGAGAAACATCTTAAAGGCATGATTTCTGAAGGCCACCCACACATCCTTGTAACTTAAACTCTGTACTTAACGTAGGGGTAACATGTCTCCTCAGGGTAAAGGGGGGAAGGATTATGTTGTGGAGTTACAAACATCTGCAGAGAAGGAAGCGCATGAAGCATGTATGTTTTACAGAAGGAGCTCAGGAGATGGGGGAGAGAAAAGCTCTTTGTTGCCTGGAAGGACAGATCTTCATGCTCCAGGGGCAGATGAGGAAGGGGACAGAAGGTTGTGACTGAGAAAGGTGAGATGAATAAGGGCTGAAAGTCTCCTGATATGGTGTGACTGCAGGGCTGTCCTGGAGATTCCACCCCTCAAAAAGCGCTGTGGGCTGAACAACACTATCCTGCACTGGGATACACTGTGAGCAAGACCAAACCAGCAGCCCCCCTGCCTTGAGTCAGTGTCTTCTCCTTGGATGCAGATTGTAGCCAAACTGATCTGTTTGCACAATTGGTTTTTTTTTCCTTTTTTTTTTTTTCTTTTTAAAAAATAATATAAAGTAGTTAATGAATTTTAAAATAACAACCTTAAAGCTGATCCAAGCTACTCCCATTGCAGCTGTAAGAAAAACTACACTGGTCCAGCTGGCCTGCTGCAGAATAACTCAAGACAGCTGGAGACATGGTTAAAGGAACCTAGTCCTCCACAGCTGGAATGCCTAATGAAAAAGTATCGTGTGACGATCTCAGAGAATTGGTACTACAGAGGAGAGAAACCCTGGAGACAAGGGAAAGATAGTCTTTGAGAGGTGTAAAATTCTCACAGTCAGCCAGAGAAAGTAGTTGTGTGTGCAGGAGAGCCAGCTCAGCCTGGCTTCCGATGGATTTGCCTGTGGTGGATTCGTGGCTGTCTGATCTGAAACAGATGCCAAGCAAAGCTTTTATCAAAGCCACGGAATTAAAAATCTCTCTCTCCCAGAAGGATTCTCTTCTGAGTCTTTCCCCCAGTGAATGGATTAATAGTCTCCATCTCTCTTCTACCTGCCTGCGTGAGACTTGCAGGAATTTGGTACTGCTCTGTGTGACTGAAATAAAAAGACTAAGTTGGTCAAAAATGCATCAGATTGAGGAAGAATACACACAAAGACAGAACATGACACTTGATTAGGAAAATAGCTGAAAATATAGCTGATGTGGAACATGCCATCTCCACAACATATTACCTCTTTAGCCCCTGAATTTTCTTCCTGGTCTGGAAGATTTTTTAGTTATATAAGGAGTGGGAGAGGAAGGACAGAGCTGTGCATTAAGGGCACTGAGGGCTTACAGCTGGTAAAAACAAACCCATATTTTCAGCTACTCTAAAGAGCTCTGGATGAGTGCAATCCTACAAGCTGCCTGCCTGCCCTAAGTAACAGGAGTTTCACTGGCTTGCATCAGCCAGCCTCTGGCTCTTCTCATGCTAACCAGGCCAGCATTATTGTATTACATTTAATGGAGCTCCTTATGTCATTCCAGCCTTGCTTCCTTTTTCTGATCCATGTGCTTTCCGTCCCTCCCATCACCTCTCCCTCATCTCAGCTGGAGTATGCATACGTGCTCCTCTTCCCCTGTACCAGACACCACTGCAGTGCAGTGCTTATGATTACAAATCATCTCATTAAAGCCAGACAGCCACTCAGCTGGATGCAAATTACTGACCTCCTCCATTTATGAATGTCAGATTTTTCAGGGTGGGAAGGGAGGGAGGAGCAGGGTGGAAAGCATTCCATTAAATAGTATCCATCAACCCTATCAAATTTATAAGCTAATAAAAAGGCTAAAATGAAGTTCATTGGGACTGGCTGGATCTAGTAGTACCAGCTGGTTCTATAAAATATTAATAGAAACAAGACATGTCTCTGTGTTGGAGTCAGTTAGGTGAAAGGATGATGCTCTTATTGATAAGTTACTGCCCTGTCCATTCTCTGAGTGACATCTTCAATTTTCCTTCTGGTTGTGTTAATCCTTCTCTACATGTGACAAGACAAGGCTAAAACACAGGAGATTCTACTACTGAAGAATAAAGACACATATTTTACAGGGGATCAAAAAGATAGCCTCAACTTGCAGGTCACACCTACTATTTTGACCTTTTTCCAGCATCTGTGAACTTTCCTGCCTTTCTGTAATTCAAAGGCAGAGCTTTGGCTTTAACTGGTAGAGGGAGACATGTCAGGAAAGGTGTTGAACCTGAACCCTGAGGAAAAAATTGCAAATTGTAATGAAGAGTTCAGATGGTGAAAATGCTGTTTAGCAGTATGCAGAAGAGCTTGATTCACAATTGGTCAGGCTTGATGAAGGTTTTCCCATTTTGGTGGCTTGTCTGTTCAGGAGGTTCTTAGACTTACTTTGATTTAGGAATAAATGTGTGCTAAAAAAAATCTGCTGTTTGCTGGGATTACTAGGCAACCTGGACATTCATATATCAAGGCAATTAGCTCAGCAGATCCAGACAGATAGGCCAGATAGGTTGAACAGAAAAGCCAAATAATAAACAGGCCTGCACTAATCTCAAAGATCTACAGATGGTCCTTTCAGGTTGCATGAGCACTACAGCATTAGAGGGAAGGAAAGTGTACCAAATGACGTCTGTCCTATGGCTGAGCAGATCATCTCCATCCATGTTAATATCAATTAAGCACTTCTCACCAGCACTGAGAAACATTCTCATCTAGCCTGGGCCAACCAGCCAGGCTGCTGGCGGTCTCTGCAATTACTGGGAGGTATCTACTGTAAAAGAGAATGAAAGCAACTAAAGGAGATCTCTTTGAGTCACTGCAAACAAGAGTTTCACAAAGACAAAAATAAACACCATAAAATTTTTGTTCTACTAATGTCTCCTCCCAAGATAATGGCCAGTCACAAGCTTTTAGAGACAAGAATAAATGCACTAGAACATATCCCTTGGCAGAGCCAGGCAGATGCAATGATAAATTAGCTGGCGGGTGGAAGACTACCTACTGTGTAGAGAACAGGTTGTCAAACAGATTCATTTATGGCTGTGAGAGTGATCAGTTGGGTTCTGAGCAGTTAGTGGAAATAATTACATCACATATAAACAGCATGTTTCTTACAAAGAACAGATATGCCACTGACTAGGTAGCAGAAGCACAACTTGTCACTGAGCAAACATACACACACTAAATTTGAAGCTTAAAATCAAATCCTTTAGATTTCCCCAAAAGAGTTCAGTTCAGAGGAGAGCTCAAGCATAAGCAATGTCGGTCGAAAAGGTAGCAGTTGCAATGAAAGGTTGGCGAGAGGTTTATAGCAATACATTTATATGTTTGTTTCACCCAGAGGGGACAAGAGCCAAATGAGTCTTCAAAAAACAGTAGCTATTGCACACAGAGACATCCATTCGCCAAGTGTCATGCTGCATAACTGCTCACAGCCAAGAAATATCCATTACTACAGTGAACAGATGTGAGCAAGAATAACAGGAAAGGAGAGCTGCTAAGAGAAGTTCTGCAGTGATATTCAGAATAATTCAAAGCACAGTAATACAGGCAGGGAGTCTCTCCAGGCACAGTAAACCAGACGTATCTTCACAAAGCTTTTATATTATTCCCACAGTTTTTGACAACTGCTGGCATTTTAAACTATCTTTCAGGAGCAGATTGATGGAGTTTGTACCCCTGCAAAGATGAACATAGGCAGAGGAAGGAGATAAACATCCCTTGAGCTGTATGAAGGACAGACAGCAGATAACGTGGCAATCTGCACTGCCTTATGGTTCTGGCCTGACTTGGTGTGCTGGCCTCAAGGCAACAGCCAGTATGAGAAGAAGCAAAAAATGGATAGGGAAGCATGGAACTGGTAGATCGTAAACATTCTAGTGCTTGGCAGTGATGGAACACTTGATTTTTTTGAGAAGATAGAGGATCTATTTGTCTAGGTTAGGCACAAGAATCCTGCAACCCCTTTTGGTCTTCAAAATCTCTTACCTAAGAAAGAAATGATTATGAAGCACTTTGAAAATTAGATGTGCAGAAAAGATTTATGTGAAGAACTGCTGGTTTGAGACAGCCTGTAGAAGAGGTTGAAGAGTTTTCTCTTCAGATTTAGCAAGCTAATTTTCACAACAGAAAATTAAGGTTTAAATGTAACGCAAATAATCATATGAATAAGCGTGTAGTCTAGCAAGCGTTCGCTGTCTGCTTTGTTTTTTCTCCAAGGACAGCCATAGAAGTCAGAGTCTACCTCAGCTACTATCTGGCCCCATCAGCAGAGTATGTGTGCTGTATCCAGTGACTGTGTCAAGGAAAATCTATTAAACTGACAGTGACGAATAACCAAATCACTCCCTTCCAAGGAGACTACAGTCAATCTTGCTGGTATTCTCTTTTGTCCCAGAAATTCTTGAGTCCTATGCTATGGCTGCACAGCTTCAGTAGGAGCTTTGGAGGACAGCCTAAATCCAGCTTGGTAACTGGGGATAATTAACAGCATTTCCCCAGTCAGAGGAGGGACTTTGAACCTGGACCATTGACATCCTGGATGAGTGTTTCAGCCACTGGCTGCTGTGCAAAGGGTGGCTGAGGAAAGAAGATTGTGGAGTGACAGTAAGAAATGGGCCACCATTTCAGAGGAAACATGCAGGACTTCTTAGGGTCTAAAAAGAATGAAAGCAAGCATTTACCTTTGGGGTAGTGTCCCAGCTTTGGAATGGGAGTGAGGACCCTGGAGACACGCATCTAGCCCCTGCCCACCCAGGCCCTGCAGTTCTCTCTCTCCTGGTTCTCTCTCAGCTACACACTGTAGCTCCTTGTTTATCCTACAACCTGCTTTGAACCCCACTGTAGGCACATAATCTCCCTGTAAGCTGTGTCCTGAGCTGCAGTGTTTGCTTTATGGTACAACACTGGCCAGACAAGGTGGCCACTGGACCTTACCACGCTACTGAAAGTGGTCTCTGATGACAGAGCAGATTGAGCTATGTCCCACAGAGGTCCAGAGCTTGAACCACTGATCTCTACACGTGCACACACATGCATTTTTTTATAAGACAAAACCGTTTTATTTGAACTCTTCTTCATCAAATGCTTCTAGGTAAAAGAGAGCATTCCCAGCAAATGCTGACCTAATAAAAGATGTGGTCCCTGACTGAATAACTTTACAGAAAGAAGAAACTCATAAAATCACATAATGCTCACTTTGGCCCAAATTTTTTGGTGCGTTGTCAGTCATTTATTGTTCTTTACCAGGGCAATTCTCCCACTGAAGCCAGTGAACTAGAAAAGACCATGCTCTCCATGAGCATCTAGATTACATTTAACCAAGGACAGACAAAATGACACAGGGGAGAATCTACATATTTTCCAAATGGTTTGAATGAGCATACACCTGAAAAGGCTGGGATAGATGCATTTATGTGTGTACTGATCCACCAGGCTTATCCAGATTATATTGATTGCCAGAATTTCAAGCCAGCAGAGGAGAAATGCATTGATCTGCTGAAAAGTGGCTGGACCCTGTGTATCATGCTGAATATCTGCACATGGAATCATAGCCTAATTTGGGTCTGAGCCCAGCTCCAGGGTGCTTTTCAGGTGCATTTCATCCAAGAAGGGCTTGTACAAATATACACCTGGTAGGGTACTCTATTTTTGTCTCTGCCTTTGCTTAGCTGTACAGAATGTGCTTGGCTGATGCAAAACCTGCTGAAAACTGACCAGGATAAAGTAATGCTCCTGCAGAAGACATTTCCCTTTCTCCCTTTGTTTTCTGCATCCTCTCCACTTTTAATTTGGACTATGCTCATCCCCCCCTCTTTCTTCTCAATGAGATAATGTTTATCTGAATTTGTTTGCACTTTAGTATCAGATGATGACCCTCTCTCCTTCACATCATCAGCTGACTCTGCCCATGATGCCAAGTGACACAATGGGTGACAGCAGAGCAGTTACCAGCAGTTGCATCAGAAAAGACATGTGACACCTGCTCTCAGGCATGAAAAAAGAGTGAGCTCACACTGAAGGTGACTCAGCAACGTTTCTTTACTGCTTGTTATAAGTCAGACAGGCACATTTTTATCGGTCCTACAGTCCTTTATTGTAAGAGGATTTGAAGAATCTTTATATGAGCCTAATGGCAGAAGCAACCTCAGCTTATACAGACTCAGGGTATCTCTGTCTGCACATTTCTATAACCCCATGCTTGATGAGACTTGCAATTTTGGTCCCTGATGAGTAAGAATCTGAAAGAGCATAAAACAGCTGAATCATTATTCATCTCCCCAGTTAAAGAATATACAGAACAGGTGGGAAGGAGGAGGCTACTGAAGGTCAGCTACACATTTCTATTCCAAACAGAGCATTGTTATCCAGCTGCTTGAGATTTGAGAATAAACATAGGCAGTGGATGTTTTTTTTACATTTCTTCTTATCTTGATACAACAAAATGAAGAAATCATCTCAGTGATTGCTTCATGTACAGCATATACACTCCTGCACTTCATGAAGTTTGCATAAATGAAAATGATATGAGCTGACAGTGTACTTTATCCTATCTAGACCTTTACATTATATAAATTCAGCCCTGAAGAGAAGAACTCAGGGATACTGGTGGATGAAAAATTGGACATGAGCCAGCAACGTGCACCTGCAGCCCAGAAAGACAACCCTATCCTGGGTTGCTTCTTCATCAGTGTGGGCAGCAGATTGAGGGAGGTGATTCTGCCCCTCTGCTCTGCTGCAGTGAGACTCCCCCTGCAGTGTCACATCCAGCTCTGGGCCCCCAAGACAAGAGGTACATGGACCTGCTGGAGTAAGTCCAGAGGAGGACCATGAAGATGATCAAAGAGCTGGATGGAGCACCTCTCCTATGAAGACAGGCTGAGAAGGTTGGGGTTCAGTCTGGAGAAGCGAAGGCTCTGGGGAGACCTCAGAGCACCTTCCAGTACCCAAAGGTAGCTTATAAGAAAGACAGGGATTTTTGAGTGGGGCCTGTAGTGATAGGACAAGGGGCAACAGTTTTGAACTGAGAGGGTAGCTTTAGATTTTATATAAGGGAGGAATTTTTACAATGAGGGTGGTCAGACACTGAAAAAAGTTGCCCAAAGAAGCAGTGGATGGCCTATGCCAGAAAGGTTGGATGGGGCTTTCAGCTACCTAGTAGAGCAGAAGGTGTCACAGTCCATGGCAAGAGAGTAGAACCAGACGATCTTTAAAGATCTCTTCCAACACAAACCTTTTTTTGATTCATAGTTTCTATGATTGTTTTCCAATATATTAATCCTTTACCTGATCTCACTGGGGACTATTGTATCATTGGTGCAACAGAGTCCAGACTAAAGTGTCTCTTCTGATCAGAGTTGTTGTCACCCTCACTCCCACCTCTCAAAGAATGGGGAAAACCATGGCATGTTGCTTAATCTAAATAGTTGAAAGTTGACATCTTAACTGGGTGAAAAGTGTGGGAAGTGTGCCTCATACACTGTCTCCAAGTACAGTCTACCTTCATAAGGATGAGGCAGCACTAATTTTGCCTCATTTTATTTTAGTCTTCATGCAGAAGAAGTGGATCTTACCCTCCTACCTTATTCTTTACTATGACTTACACCTTTTTATGCTTCACTGTCTAATTAGTAAAACAAGGATGAATTAGAACTAATTGAAGTCTCAGCTTCTGCAGCTGTAGCCTAGTGCTATAGGTTAATAATAGCTGAGCTCTCAGAAAAGCTGCTAAAGCTTCGAAAATACCCCCACCCTTACACATTAACCAGACAAAAGTCAAATGGCAAGGCAAGACAAAAAATTTCCAAGCCTCCTCATATCTCCATGACTAATGTTACTGCTGTTGTGGAAAGATCAGGGGGAAAGTGAATAAAAAATATAAATTATATTTATGCCTTTCATCCATGTCTTGTTTGTTTTCTCTTTATCGTGCATTGTATTAATGAGGAGGATAATCGTTATTTAATATTCTCTTCCAAAAAAGGCACTCAACCAAGGCATATGAGGGCTTGAAATAATTAGGAGGATATAATTGGGTACATTATAGAGGGCATGAAATTAACTGTAGTTAAATTAACTCTTCTTTCTCATATGAGCATAAAGAAGAAATTGCCGAGAACACATCTTTTTCATACTAATTGGAAGCAGAGTCATGTAGTATTTTATCTGCCTGAGTTTTAACTCTGAACCACAGTTGTGCTTGTACATTCTTCTGTTAAACACTACCTCTAATTGTGGTCAGCCTTTGTTTAAATCTCCTGGACTCTTTTCTGCCTATAGGCAATATTGAAATTAAAGCTTGCTGCATCGTGCTATAATCCCATTTAGGTCAGCAACTGGATCGGAGTCTTCCAAGAACGTTTAAATATGTCAATGATTCATTAAACCAGGACTAGAGCAGCATTCCTGTTTCATGAGAGGGAGTGTTGGTGACCTTTTTTCACTGTTATTTGATCTCCTGTTAATTTTCTCCCCATGGACCTGCTCAGCCACCCTGGGGTGTGTCTGAGCCTGATTCTGACCCCAGCACCAGGCTGATTTTCTGGTGTGAGCTCAGCCTGTCTCCAGCCCTTGGACATGCCCAATGCCTGCCCTGCTCCCTGTCCAGGGGAATTGGGGTGGGCCCTGGCTGTGAGACCCCTGTGCTGCCAGTCCCCAGCAGGTACCACAGCCCCAAGGAGGGCTCAGCCCCTGCTGCGTCTTGACAACTTCCATCTGCCAAAGCAGAAATCTTCTTTGAAAGCCAGATACAAACATGCTTATGAAAGTTCTGTCCCTTCCAGAACCCACATTTTAATATCTTGTTGTTAAGAGCTTCATTCTATCCAAAAAACAGAGATGGAGCTGCTGCAAAAAAATTGCAAATTTAGGTTGAATTATTTTCAGCCCAAAAAGAAAATTGAAAAACAGTGAAAATAGTTAAAGGCTCATGAACATTTTTCAGAATGAAATATTTAAATTTTTTATTTAAAAGAGACATTTCTTACTTTAAAAAAATCTTATTTTATCACTTTCTATTTTTAAAACTTTTCCTTTCAAAACTTGACTAATTGATGACTCTTCTCCCTAGAAGTAACAGGGATGTTTCTCAGAGATGCCTGTGCCCAGATGCATGTGTAGGTGTAGCTCTACAACATGTTTTTGGACAGGAAAGCAGAGATATGCTGAGCTCATAACAGTCCCACAGAGGCCTGAAAGACCTCTAGGAGTTTGGGAAAATCCTGCTTGCAGAACTAATACTTACAAAATGACAACTTCAACTGTTCTTTTGTACTTTTTTGCCCTGTGAAATTTCAAACCATTGAAAGATTATTTTTATTAATGTAAAGGAATACAGCTGGTCCAAACATAGGTTGACATCAGAAATGATAATTTAAAATTTAAAAGTGAAGGCTTATTTGCTGTGCAGATAGGGAGCTGGAAGCAGCTGTTTTGTATGAAAGCACTTATTACCTCATTTGTAATTAGTATCATTGAGAACAACATGCTGTGGTTGTCCAGGAAGGCTCAAAACATAAGACAGAGCAAGTACTTGAGATCCAGCCACTCTGGACCTATCCCTTTCCCAAGAGGAATTTAACACTAAGACATAGAGTGGTGGTTTGTAAACAGGCAGAAATGCCTTCAGTGAGGAAACAGTCAACATGAGGGAAGCCCAGAGTGCTCCAGCCTGATGTGATGCTAATTTTCATCCTGTTAAGTGAAGCACTGTTGTTGTAGTTGAATATGAGGATGAAAACCAAGTAACCTAGTCTTACACTCTTCAGCAACTCAGATAATTGTTTAATTCATACACATAGTTCAGAAAAGAAGGGTGAAGGGGCCATTGACTCTCTCCACCCTCTACTACTCTCCTTCCTCCTGGGTAGCACCGGCATCCTACAAGATATGGTAATGTGCTGGCTTTCTCCCTCTCCCTGTCTCATTTAAAGTCAAATTGTTTTCTCATTCTCTGAACTTCTGTTCCTTATTTTTCTTCTTACTGAAGGCATATGTTCCTGCAGATCTTAGCAAGCCATGGTACTGCAGAGGTGTCTGAAAACTGTATTCAAGGTCCTTCCTCCTCAGTGCCATTACTACAAATGGTCTAAAGTTAACCAAAGAGCAATAGTAGCCAAAATAACTCAGAGGAGAAGAAAAAATTAAAGAAATGTGGACCAGAGGTTAAAATAACATAAAGTCTAGATTACAAGAGAAGGGCACACACAGAAAGTAAAAGACAGCAGTAAAACATATGCATTTCCAAAGGTGACACTTCAGTGAGTCGATCTGTATTCTAAGTCATTCAAACGTTGAGGGTTTTACTGTGATTTTTTTTAATGAATAATGCAGGATGTAACAACAGACCTTCAGATGTTGTAAACTGGTGTTGGTTTCCCTCAAGACAATGGAGAAACAATGACTGTCATCAACTCAAAACCTGCTGCTCATTTTGAAAGGGGCTGCAACTGTGTGTGCCTGGAGCCCATCGAGGGTTTCAGTCAGGCTGGCTGAAGACAGTCTCCCATGCTCAGGCTTTGGGATGTGGAAAAAGCAGCTTTTAAAAGTGCTCGGCCAAGTCAGAAAAGAGGCAAATGAGAAACAGAATCAATGGGAAGCATTAGGAAAAGAGATCAGGGACATGAGTTAAAGGTGGAGCATGGCAATTGTTGGAGTTAACATAAGAATGTGAAAAACACAGAGGAAATCCTGTAAGGGGAAGAAATGAAGGGACAAAATTAGAAACTTGGGCATCCATCAAAAGCAGCAGCACTGAATGCATGAGAAGGTGAGAAAGGAGGGAGGGAAACATGGGCGATTTGTCAGCTTCCATTTTCTTTTCAAAACTGTAGTATTGCAAAGGTGTCTTAGTATCCAGTACTAAGTGCAAAGGGATGACAACAGGTTATGCTTGGTCCATCTGCTACTTTTCTTCCCTGGCTTTTAAGAAGACACACTGTACCTTGCCTCACTCAGACGATGTGAAAAGTGTTTCCTTTATGTGTTGGGTTTGTTTTTTTTTTAAGGGTAAATTGAGAGGAAAAGGGGGTATATTATTATAACTAGGCCTCAGATGCTGAGGAAGACAATAACAAGCATCTCCCCCCAGCCCTTGTTAGCTAGCTGCAGTGTGAATAAATATTTCAGGTTTTATGCCCTCTGGAATGAAGCTCTAATTCCTTTACATCTTGAAGGTGCTCCCTATTTCCTTTTTCTAAGCCAAAAACATCAGCATTCATGGAAGTGTCTGGCAGTGATAGATCTGAGACATATATGGCAGCATTACAGTTTGCAGTCAACTGGGGACAAAGAAATCAAAATAAAATTTCAATCTCTCCCAAGACATAAGACTGGGGATATATTAGGCAGCTGAAAATAACCTACATCATCACAAATACACATGCACAAATCTATTTTATAATGTCTGAGTACAAAATCGTTTGAAAGCTTTTAACCTCTCCCCCAAGGCAACACAATGTTTGATTTGATGATCCATGGGTTATCTAAATATAATAATCTCTTCTAGAAGTCAGAGATCTACAATATGCAAACAGAAAGTTGCATAGCATTTCCAACAATAAGACTGATGCCATGCTGACTTTTATTTTTGCAGAACCTTGGCCTGGCTATGAAGATCACCTCTCAGGATTCTCTTTGCATTCCCTTGATTTAGGCAAGACCCTCTGAAAATCAAAGATATTTGAGTCTGGAGATCAAAATGTTTTTCTCTTTAATGTACTCGAACATTTTCTTAGGATAATTTTTATCATGCTCACAGATGGCGGAGAAGCTTTTTCTTTATCCTGCACTGTGACCATTTAGAGCGAATCTAAATGGAAGGCAAAATGGTGAATTGCAATGTGAAGAGGTAAGTAATCCCAGTATATGCTCCACGCTTTAACGTTTCCTTTGCCTGTAAGAAAACTACCCATCACTCCAAGTAGATCTAAATTCTTCAGCAGAAGTCACTGCTAAACGGTCCTTTTTTTAATATTTAAATCTCAGAATGTGTTGCAACTTTATAATCATCATTTTCCAGGAAAAGAACTTAAAGCACAGGACTATAAAAGGAGAAAAGTAGAGTTATCTGGAGAAGACAGAACCACTGAAAAAGAGGCATTTGAATCTTGATTCAGCATCAGTACAGCAACATTTAACCGTGTGGAAAGAGTCTACAGCCAGACAACATAATACAATATGTTGATTATAATCACTCATATTCCGACACCAAACCTGGGAATGAAATTATGGTTTGCTGGAAAACTATGACAGTTGACAAACAAAACTATAATGTGTCACAAATAATTTGATTGCTAGAAGATGAATGGACACCAACTGTTCATGAACTAGAGAAGCTCCACAACTTTGCAATGAAGTAGGGGGAAAAGAACTTGCAGATTGGAATTTTGGAATCACCCACAGAGAGCAGGTACAGTGATGCCTGACTGAAAGGTCAAACTCTTCTCTTTTCTCCAAAGGATGGTTGTTAAAATAGTCAGTTACAAGTTGTAGTAAGTTTTTGCAATTGAAACAATAATATTGATTTTCTGGTCTTGAAACTTTATAGAACTGATGTTGAGGCAGCAGTTACATCCCCACAGGCAGTTTCTTGCCCTTTCAAACATGCACTAACACACCTCATGTTTGCATGTTATCCTGTTTCAGGACAGTGTTGATTTTTGCAATATCCAGGAAGGGCATGTAGAATAACCTGGAGGTTATTCTATACCACCTCACCTCATTTTCCAGGAATGGGGGAAGGGGTCCCTTCCAGGTCAGGCTGGGGTAGCATGGTGGTAGTCAGGTATTATTTGGCTTCTTTTGGCAGAGTGGTGGCCATATGAATCCCTTACCTCTCTTGCACACATTTGTTATTAATACTGTTGCTGTCAGATTAATATTGTTGCTAACAGAAAACTGTTTTCTTATCTCATTACTGTTTCCAGTAAATTGTTCTTATCACAACCTGTAATCTTTAACTTTTGTGCCTCTAATTCTGTTCTCCATCCCACCCCAGGAGAGGGGGAGGAGGGAGTGAGCAAGCAGCACATGGTTTGGAGTAGTTTCAGAGGGAACACTAAATTGGAGAGCACCATTCCTAAACCACAGCACTTATAAAGGTATCTAAAAGTTTTTTGCTGAGTCCACGGGCTGAACTCATCCACTCCGGAAAAACAAGGCCGGTTCTCAAGATTAAAAACCATGCAATGCACATGATCCAGTACACAGGCACTAAGTCACCAAGAACTACCAAAACACAAATCAACACATAATAATTATAATATAATCCTGGGGAAAATCTCTGTTAATTTATACTAACCTCATTAAATTCACTATTAACTAACTGTATAAGACTTTATGGGACTTAACATATGTTAAGAACCTTTCATGACACTGAAATGGGTCAATTAATTTTCAGACCCCCACCACAGACATTAAGAGAAGGCATTCCAAATTCAAAATCCAAATAAAAGATCCAAGAGAGAAAGAAAGAAACAAACTTAAATTTTTTAATTTATATTTTGATAATTGTTTGAGGTTCCCAGGCTTCATGACAATTTAAGAGGAAGTCATGTTTCCATAGAACTAAAAGCATCCATGGACAGCTTTCCATAGATGGTGGAATGATGTGTTACATATACATTTATTTTTCATGGAAGTTGAAAGCACATTCATCTAAGTAATTTCTGTTATATTCTCTGGCAGCTTTTGAAAATTGCCAGGCTAGTTTTTTGTATTTGATCTTTCAACATTATTGGAGATTGTATAAACAGGAAGCAATGTATAGCTTCAGCATCAATTAAGATAATTCTAAACAAACACATTGTCACAGTGCTGTCAGTTCCCTGTGGTGGGCATGCTCATGGACTAAGATCACACTGCAAATCCACTTGTAGTGGAAATGGCAGTCCTGGTGTTCCTCCACTTATCTGGAGCTCTGACTACGTTAGTAATCCAAGGACACCCATACCATGGACTTCAATGCTGCACAGTGTGGTTCATACAGATTAATAGCTGTTACATTCCCTGGGGATGGTGGGAAGCAGTGTTTAGCCATGTGGATGCTGTTCTGCTTGACCTTAGAGTCAGAGAACACGACTTGACCTGCTTTATTTAACAGTAGCCTGAGGCTCTTATTCTGCTACCAAACACCACAGGATGGACCACATAAAGCAGATGGGCAGAGGCCAAACCATGCCAAGCTTCAGGAATTCTCTGGGCCTTCCTTGGTTTATCAGTGCATGTTCAATAATGAACAGGAAAGGAAAGTCAGGTTGGGATGGAAGTTGGTAGTCATTAGTCCAATATCGTAAAGTGGCACATTTATTAAAAAATGTATTTTTTTAAACTCTCCTGAAGAAGTAAGTTGCATAGACACTCTGAGGACTGATCTCCCAAATAAAAGTGTATAAATTGAGTATCAAAAGATGTGGGAAGGCAGACTCCATTACATTTCTGTACAGAGGCTACAAACCCTTCTCTAGTCATTAATTCCTTGCATTGTTTTAGACAAGAAATAAATTCAGTATTTCAACTCTGAAGCTGGTAGGAAGTTTCCCACAGCATTCAACAAGCTCTTGATTAGAGAATTCTTTTAGCCGTTCAGGTCCTGTACATTTACTATGACTGCAAGTGTGTAACATTGGCTTCTCATATATCTCTGGAGGAGACATGTCTTTCCTGGCATTAATTATAAATGTCAGACTAAGGCTCTTTATGCCTTCCCCCACTAGGCCTTTACAAATTGTTTGAATATGATTATATCAATAATTTCCACAGCACAGGTCTCAAACAAGATTCTGCAGGGGGCCTTCATAAGTGATTGCTTTCCAAGAAAACCATGAGGCCTTCCAATCTAAATAGATGACTGGAAAAGAGCTCCACTTACTCTATGTGGGTGCTTCCCGAAAGACTTGGGTGGATAGGAAGAGACAGAGTGTGATTTCTCCCAGCCATAAATCTTGTGTAGACAGGATTCTTCTTTCATACCTCTTGCAATGAGCAGTCTGGAAAGGCACAAAGGACTGTCTTGGAGAGATGCTCAGACTGCCCAGATTTGCACTCGTGTCTTCTGTGATCAGGGCCAGTTCACTAATGATATGTGTGTGCTATATATGTGCATTGTACACAGGCACAGATGAGTAAAGATATTTCACGCAATGCTTTTATCCGGAGAGGAAAAGATAATACTTCAGCCTGCCTTAGAATAGAAACTTGAAACCAGGAAGCTTTTTCTAAGCAGTTTCTACTGTCTGTTTTCCCTTCTTAACCTACTGAGTCAACCTCCACCTAAAAGAGAGGAACATAGCATGCAACCAGGTCACAGTGAAAGAGAGCTTGAAAATATTGCCCAGAAGGAAATATTTGATTTTCCTTTCTTCCCTAGAAGTACTTTTATAGATTCTTGATGATGGTACTTGATGGTACTTCATGGTACTTGATGATTAAAAATGATGCAACATGTCATATGTGGATATGTCTGTACAGTGTATTACTCCAGAGACACACAAAAGATATGCCCACACTCTGAGCCAACCAGAAGCCATTCAAACCTGGTCATCCCAGCTCTAGGCCTTACTTAATGCACTCCACTTTTGAGGAGAACAGATCAGCTCAGGTCCAGCATTGAAATAATTCTGTGTATCCAGCTTTTGGTTGCTCTGCTTAGAACACAGGCAAAACTAGCTTACCTCTGCTCGCTGTGTACCATGTATCCCTGCCCACAGGGCCATTTGTTGAATACAGAAAATACTTCGACCAGAGTAAGGGATGTTTTTACTTATAGGGGATATGAAAAAGACTGTTTCATAGTTTAGTTGATTTTTTTTTCTAGTAGTGACACATTCTTCAGGAAAAACAGTACAGTGAAAAAAACTCTTTTTTTTTTATTTTTCTATTCTGTGTTCCTTACACCATAAAGCTTGTCACTAACTGAAAATGGAAATTATAAGAGGTGATTAAATTTCTAATGTCTTTAACCTAGCTTTGGGAAAAGTCAGGATTTCAAGAGCAATTGCTTTGAAGATTGCCCTTAGAGTGTGGTTTAAGACTTCTCAAATAAGTGTGTGTGGGCATGCATGAGCAGCTTTCTGAGTAACTGTTTAGCAGGATGTAGAATACAGATATGTTAGGAGTTAATTTGGCAAGTAGAGACTGTGCACTAAGTGTCCCAATGGGTAAAAAGTGGAATAGAAAGTTAACACTCCATTGCAGCCTCATATTTTCCTTCCAAAAGCCACGTACATCATCTGGAAAGAGTCTGTATGTGCCTGTGGTCAAACAAACTTGTTGTAGCTTGAAACTTCTGTGGACTTCAGAGCTCATCTGCTCAGTCTAATATCTCATCACTAGTTCTTTCTTAAAAGTTTAATGATAATCTCATCGTATAAGTAAATATTACTGGATTCAAAGAGTTCTTCAGTACAAATACAGCTTTCATTTAAATTTTATGCTTCTGTTTATTTTTTAGCTGCTTGAAAGCAGCATCAAAATGTAGAACTGTTAGAAACTGAAGGAAAAAGACTCTCGTATGAATGACCTACGTATACAACTGTAGATTGACAAATCCAAACCAAGATGAGAGAGTTCATGAAGCACTGGACTAAATACCAAGCAATCTGTGTTTGTTTTTCCTGGCTTCCAGTGAAAACTTAAGCAGCAGTCACTTGAATCAAGAACTTACCAACATAAACATGTTTGCATGCATACTTACATGATCACTATCTTTGAATTCAGTAGACAGCCATGGGAATTAACTGTTTGCTGGATCAGCACCTTCACTACTATGGTTTACACCTTACCCATGTTTCACTACTACTGTAGAAACAAAGGCACCAGCCATCTGAGGTGTCGTATTGCCCTATAGATACAAAACAAAAATGTGTCATCTGTGACAAAGACATTAAGGACAGACTGTAGTTAAATTGCTGATTTGCTAGTTTCTGCCATTTAAATTAACATGCAAATTTTTCCCAACTTTTCTCCCTGATTATATGCTATCTCTGTTTTGCTCTATGGGAAGAATAGAAAACCACACTGTTTACTTTGTGCAGCTTCTTCATGAACACATGATCTAGGTTTTGTAGGCAGTATCACAGCAGTTCCCAAGGGAATGTTTGTATGCATAATGGTATTTATCTATAATCCCCACAGCATTTTTTTATCAGATCAATGCTGAGCATTTCCATAAGATCTCTAGTATAACACGATCAATATCATTGCATAGTTCTATGTAAGGAAGACTTTTTCTTCTTTAGATTAAATGAAAAAGCATTTTTGCATTCTGAACCATGTAATCTTGTTACAATGAGAAGAAATTTATGCATCAAAATCCCATTAATGTGACTGAGCGGAACACAAATAAATGCTCATGTATCAATCATTACTATAATTGTTATTATTATTCAGACTGATTTATAGAGGACTATTGTTTTTGTGTAAGAACTTAATAATCAATCAGATTCGCCAGCCAAATAAAAGGACTCCAGCCGTGGTGAGTATAGAGGTTAGTGGACAAATTCTCTTACCATGGACATAAAAGATATGGTACTGGGATGTATTTGTACAGCAGTTGACATGTTTTTTTTAACCATGGACCAAATCCTATGTTGTCTGTTTACTATTTATAAATATCTTAAAGCTCCCAACCCCACATAGATTTGGGCTGCCAGAGACAAAAGAGTGTAAGACTGCTTAGCAGTTGAGATATGAAGAGCTTCAAAGGAAATATACAGATCGCAACAAAAATCTTTATCTCTTTTAGCAAATGGTAAAAAATTCAAGGTTTCTGAGGTAGGACAAGAAATTCAGGCCACTTCAGTCATCACCTTAATTACTTCCCAATTCTGATTTCTGTAAAAAGGAGATTAGCAAAATTTGGTCTGGTACATTAAAATATGCTTAAAATTAACAGAATTATCACAGATGAGGGTATATGCCTACAAAGAACAGAAGTGAATGCATGATGCTGTCTGTAGTCACCAATATCATTGTAATTATTGCAATGAACTTGACATAAAATGGACTTGTGTGAGTATGCAGGATAAAAAAATGTACTGTGATGTATAACCAGAAAAAAAATTAAACAGCATCCGCTCAAAATGCTGGTATTGATTTTCTAGTAGTTCCATTAACATGATACTTCACATAAACACTCTACCACTCTGAACATTTTGGGAGTGTAAATAATTTTACTGCTGTAATCCTAGTTGATAAATCTCACATGTTTCCTGTACGGCCATGAGTCAGTACATCTCAATCAAATCTGTTGTGTATTTTGACATGGGAGGCTCTTAGACACAGCACATCTTCCTTGTGTTTACTGCCACCACATTCTGAAACATGATAATGGCCTTTTGAATCAATCCTGGGTGCAGGCGTGGGGCATGAACCACAGCATTCCTTCATGCTGCCACACAGTCCCTGATATACATCAACAATCCATATCTCAACACGGGCAGAGTTGTTTTGAATAATTGATTGCCTTGTTCTCTCATGGTTGTAAAACCTCGTAATTTTTTTTTTTTTTTTACACTCTAGGTTTCTTTCACCTGGTGGCACAATAAAACTGATACAATCTGCATTAGAGAGTTATAAAGGCCTAGAGCATATGAGTATAAAGAGGAAAAGGACAAATCTCATGACCAGGAATCAGGTAAGAAGTTCTCTTAACATTACCAGTGACTTCATGCCTGACTGCAAAGAAAGCTTGGTCTAGTGAAATGAGAACACAAACAGTCTTCTCCACCTGCATGTCAGAGATTTTCAGGTGAAAATTATCTCAGCACCACTGAAGGCAGTTGGCAGTCTGAAGAGTCTAAAGGAAGATGTTTTTGTTGACTAAATAAGTCTCAAGAATTATCTGAACAAAAACAGTCTTCCAAAGCAGTAAAATTCCTTGCTTTAAACCAATTAAATGCCATGGGATCATTCCAAGTGAAATAGGCTCTGGCCTCTGTCTTCAGATAAACAGCTGTAAATAAATGGTAGGTAATTTCTGAATGACCAAGAACCAAAAAACCTTGGAGATTAAGGCCTGGATTTACAGACAAACTCGTTCCCTGCCAAGAGCCAAGGCATCACTCCCAGGAGCTGGTGGTGTCCCATAACAGGTTGCCCACAGAAGCTGTGGCTGTCCCGTCCCTGGCAGTGTTCAGGGCCAGGCGGGATGGGTTCCTGAGCAATCTGGTCTAGTGGAAAGTGTTCCTGCCCATGGCAGGGGGGTTGGAACTGGATGATCTTTAAGATCTCTCCCAACCCACCGATTCTGGGATTCTGTGATAACATCATGAGGTATGGCTTTCACCAATCCTAGGCATCAGTCCTTTTGGGTCGAGCGATACAAATTTGAAGCTGCCTTTCATGTTTGCACATTTATTGAGATTATTTTCTCACTACCATAGTCACTGAATCTGCTCAGTTTTATGTAAAATGGATGAATGTTCCTCTTCCAAAGCTGAATGAGAAATGTTCCTCTTCCAAAGCTGAATGAGAAATGTCCATTTATCCTGGTGGTTAGGACACGTGCAGGAAACTTCAGATTGTTCAAACTGAGCAGAGGAAGGACTTAAAAATTGAGCCTATATATCAGACAGGCAGTCTTACAACTGGGCACTGGAATACAACCTGGGCTATAATTCCAATGCCACTTATCAAATTAATAAGCTTGGGAAAATGAGGGATCGGGATTCAGAGCTTACCTTCACCAACAGGTTCCCCTTCTGTAGCCTCATCATTTTTTGCAGAGCTCTAACATGAGGGATACAAAATGGCCTTATTCCAGTTACTCCCCTGGCAAGACAATACAACCAATTTGAGCCCTGGCAAGGTGATCATGCCCATACCACCTACCACAACATGGATGGATTTCCCATGAGGAAAACAGTTAAAGGGTAGAGGACACCAGCATCCTTGTCCCTCCATTCCCTCTGTTCTTCTTAAAGGGGCACAACAGCTGCTGGGCTTCAGACTGTGGCTGCAGGTGGGTGAGAGCTGCCAGAGGAGCCCCTGATGGGTTACTCATCTCCAGGGATTGGGAAGGAACCTGATTTTCAGTCTTCACCACTCTGAACTGACAGCTGAGCTCAGGAAGAAATAGGAAACTTCACTGTTCAGCCCATGATGCTGCCAGTGAACTTAGGTTTTGGCAGCTGGGGAACTAAGAGGTTAAAAAATGGAAATACTTATTGATTTTAGGAGTTTCAGGGGTTAGCTCCTACTGGAAAGAAGACTGTCAGAATTGTTCTCCTGGATTTAAGCATTTAATCCTGCAATGCGAATCTCAGCCTGTAACCTCCTTTTTGTTTCTTTTTTTATATAAAAATTCACAAAATTACTAGTTACAAGTAAAGTAATACCACATTAGATTTTTTTCTTAGTTGTCAGAAAATCTTTACCTGAAATACAGTTGAATCCACTTAAATCAATATGTGTGAATAGAATACACCTATTAAAAAACAGAAGGTAAATTACAAGTATAACTCAACTTTATAAAAGGAATAAAATCTCTAGAAGAATTTTAGTTTAAGTCAATAATGATGATGATGATGATAACCATATCAAACCCTTCTGAGCTAATAATTCTTAATAGCAAAAAAAATTTAAATATACTTTCAGTGAACAAAGGTTAAGCACTCAGCCAATTTTAACTGTGTTCTTGCTGGTTGGAAATCAATGCGTACCTTCGGGCAGATATTGTGTATAAACATACATAAAAGCAATGACTAACACAATATTATAACTTGAAAGTGCCCAGTAGGTGTGTCTTATCTACAATGTTATCCTACTGCAAAATCACAGGCACAATTTGTTGACTAGGCATTGACTGTTGAGCAGCAGAATTTCTCAACAGAGCGGTGTTAAACAAGGTTCAAACCCTGAAGGCCTTGAACAAAAAATTGCCACTGAAGCCAGCGTGAAAAGATGTTGAGGGGGTTGGTTCTATCTCCAACCTCCATGTACATATAAAAATACTGAACTTTCTCCACTGTCTCCCAGTAACACTGGGCTCAATTATATTTTCCTTCCCTGCTTTTGAAGCTTTTCATGGTACTCTCCTTTTCAGCAGTACACACCATCAGCTTTCTGAGAGGGAAAATCTCTGAAGGACAAGAAAGGAAAATTTTCTCTTAGGAACTTCTCAAGGCAGGAGAACTGCCTAGACACTGGGACATCCCAGGACTTCTCTTGTCCTCAAATGCAGTACAGCCTTGTAGTTCCCTCTGAAAGGAGGAAGATCTTAGGGGAATTAAGTCCTGAGTTACTTCAACTATATAGTCTCAATGAGAACCGTCTTAAGAAGGAGGGATATCAGACATTTGCATCTTTTCTCTCTAACAGTTTACTATTCCTGCCATGAATAGAAAGTAAAATTTCCCTCCTTGTCTTCAGAGAGATTAGAAACTGTCTGGTTTAATGGATGCAGTCACACTCATTTGCAGTTGAAGCTTCAGGAGCCCACAGGTGGCTGGTTCACCTGCTAAGGTGAACTGGGTTATACTGGTGGGACAAATGGTTTCAGACCGGGAAGGGCAGGCAGGGAAGAAACAAAATGTCTGAAAATATGAAGAAATTCGCATTTTACTTAAGAAAGTAGGATTCTTCTGTGGAGGAAATGGAGACTTGAGAGCAGCTGTGCTGTTTCTGAAGTGGAAGAAATGCTAGTCCTACTTTAACAGCTCTCACACTTGACTGACTCATGATCATGGGTCATTTCTTACATCAGTGAATAAATTGGACTCTAAAGCTCATGGTGCCTCTGGGGAAAGAATTATCATGGGAACTCCTGCTACTACTCCCAAGGCCACATCTAACAAGTTTTTAAAATGGTGATGGCTCTTTCATACAGAAAATGGATTTAAGTGTTAATCTTCTTGTCTTCTTGTCCTTTAAAATAATTCTTTACAAATCACAAAAAAAATTAATCACAAAGAAGTTTCCCCAGATACTTCTTCTGGCCTTAATTTTCCATCATTAAATTCAATTTTATAGGCAACAAGATGTTATTCAACTAAGTACTTAAAATACTTAGGCAATCAAATAAGGAAAGTGCTTTGTTAGTAGCACTGAGACCAGCTATAAAATTTTATTGTATATCTGCAGTTGCTGGCATGTGATTTTGTAAATGTGCAATGAACACAAGACTACTGCTGAAGTAGTTGAGTGAGTTAAGAAGTTGCAACCACTAAAAAATATCACGGTGGTAAAATGTACCTATCACAAGAACATATGAAGAAGCCTGCCTTACAGTAGAAAGATAGGAAGTAAAGAAGTAAATGCCCATTATACTGGCATCTACTAGTCAGGTAGGTCCATGAGATACAGAAAATATCCAAGACATAGTGGTTGACAGCAATACTCCCACTCAGACACAGCTGGACAGAAGTTCTCTCAAAGAGTGATGCCTTATGTGGCTTTCAACAGGATAAGCCAGCAAGAGCATCTGACAAACTTGTCAGGTGCCAAATCCACAACTGGTGTGAAAGTGGAGAAAATTACAAACGTACAAGGCAGAAGAGGGGAATGTATCACCAGTCAATCTCCTGTAGGCCTGCTGACACCTACTCCATCGCTGCACAAGGGAGCATAAATGGGTGCAATTTAAATATCAAGGCTTCAAAAAGGGGTGTAGGCAGAAGCAGGCTGGAAACATCTGTCATCTGTGGTCTCACAAATTATCTGCTGTCTTCTCAAGATAGAAGTCATGTTTATTTTGCACATCCCTGTGTAGTAATAGAGTAGAGGTGAGGGAATTTTAAGAGCTAGACCATTAGGAAGTCAGAAGTCAGATGAAATACATCAAACTTACACTCACCTCTCTTTCTTTGCTGGGAGAGGATCTAACTTTCCACACTTTCAGCACTGAGAACTTGGAAAGCATACAGCTATCTAGGCACTGGGGAGAGCAGAGGTATTTTGATTTGTTTATAAAAACTGTCAAGCACCACCCACACTCTGTCCTCAAGTGACCCAAATATATTCTTCTGCCTGAAGATGAAGCATTGAGATATCTACCAGCACACAGAGTGCAAAGTATGTTTCATGCTCCAGCAGGATAGATGAGCAACCAGCACAGAATAACAATAATAAACACACTATAATAAAACTCTTGAACTCCTTTTCTCCTGAATAGGAATAAGCCTTGTTTAACATTCTAAAATATTTGCACAATGCGGCTTGGGTTTCAAGTTTTTTTATTTTTTTTTTCCCAGGCTTATTTTGGCTAAGATTCAAAGCAGAAGAGCCAAAATTATACAACAGACAAATACAAAAGGGTAACAGTGAGCTAAATATAGATCAGAACATGAAACAGACAGATGGGCTGGTCTTTAGGCATTTCTAGATATCAAGATTTTTCCAGATATTCCTATTCAGTGTATTTGTAGCACAACCTTGCACAAGGCTATGTGCCTATTGTAGTGAAAATATTTAAAGCATCGGTTCTATTCCATTGTTTCAAAAAAAATGTTGTGGAAATTCCAATTTTTTTGCTGTTTTTTGCATCTCTGACCTGCACCTTTTTTCTCCTCATTGTTCCACGAGAGCAACCTTGTCTTATGTCTGACTGAAAACAGTACAAGAGTTAAATGAGCCTCCTGAGAACCAAAAGATATATGGCAGGAAACAAACAAAAAAAAAAAACCAAAACAAAACAAAACAAAACAAAAAAAAAAAAAAACAAAAAAAAAAAAAACAAAAAAAAAAAAAAAAAAAAAAAAAAAAAAAAAAAAAAAAAAAAAAAAAAAAAAAAAAAAAAAAAAAAAAAAACAAAAAAACAAACCAAAGAGGCAGGAGCTGGAAACCATGTTCAGGCCTGTGTGACAGTTGTTTCCATTCTTTAGTCACAACAGAGGCAAGGTGAAACCAGGTGATAACAGCATTAAAAGAGCTGCCTGAAATAGAGAACAAGGGAAAACATATGTGGGCATCAAATTCATCAAATTCCATGCAAGAAAAGTCTATTGCCTTTGTTGGCCAAAAGTCAATTGGGAACATTTTGTTGGAGCTTGCCAAAATGCTGAGCAAATTCTGCACCAGAAAAGTAAACAGTTTACAGAACACTGGCAGACCAGAGCTGAGGAAGGGAGCTTAGTAAGTGTGGAGTAAAGCAGGTCACAGAGCAGTGATTAATGGGTGCAGAAATTTCAAATACAATCCTGCACCTGCACAGCATGGCCTGGAAAGATGGATTACCAAATGGCCTGTGAAAAATTAGAGCAGGGGAAATATGTTTCAATGTGACACATTTGTTACAATGGAGGAGAAAGTGAATTCTGAATTTCACATTCACACAATCTGAACTTCAGACGGTGCAAAGAAAGGGGACTGTTCTTTAAGGGACAAAAGAGCTATCAGGAATTTACAAACACTCTCATTCATCCCTGGAATACTGGCTTGGGTCTTACTACTCTTCCAATGGTATCTTCTTCCTAACTGCCTACTGCATGAATGATGAAAAATCCCTGACTTAAATTCTTGGTAACAATAACTTAATAACAGGAATGGGTAAAGCTTGAGTTGCACATGGAAGAGTGATGGATTTTTCTTCTGGTTCTTCTGGTTTGACTGGAAAACTCATTTATAAAGCTACTCAAGGTATAGGTTGCATATAGCCCTATGAAAAGTTTTGCCCTCATTCAAATTCTAAGGCAACTTAAGCTAATAAACCTTACTGTTAATTAGAACTCTGCAGTGATAGACATGACATTTCAGATGGCCTTCTTAACAAATTTAACAATCCATGCTTATTCCATGGCATAGCTAAGAGGTTTGAAAGAGGATATCCACATTAGTCTCTTTTTTCCAAGAGAACTAAGACAATTAGAAATAGTCCACAAGGCTTTGGGAAAATGCAGTATTACCTGCATTTTTTTAGGTCATAAAGAAGGTCTGTGCTCTTGGAGAACAGTACACCCCATGCTCATCCTATTCAAAGTCAATTGGACTACAGCCAGGGAACATCAAACCTGACTCCTGGTGTCAAGCAATAAATTCAGAATCTCAGCTTTTTTTTTTTTTGCCTAGTGAAAACCTCTCCATCATTTATTTGTAACCATTATAGTCACAAAGAAAATTAATGAAGCTGTAATTGAAAAAAATTATGCCTGAAAAGATCAGGAGGTATCTAAAATTATGCTCCTGGGAGGCGTGAACATCTGCTTTTAATTCTGCAACCTGTTGATCTTGTGAGCAACAATCATAAAAAAGCACTTTGTGTTTCTGTGTGTGTGCACATAGGAAGGTAAAGGGCAGGTAAAGGCTGAAATCTTTTATCACTAAAGGAAGCCCTTTCCTCTGCAGACAAAGTAGAATGGGAAAAAAGTTTCAATGGCTAAGGGAAGATAATTAGACCCACTTTCACACAAGGCAAAGTAGAGTTCATCAGGAACATTTGGGCTTGAACAAGAAGGAGCCAGCTGTGGACTTACCCAGAGCCCTGAGTTGCCTTAGTTTGCACACACAGAATCACACTATCTGGCCTATGTTTGAAGGGGTTCAAGTCATTTATAAGCCTCTATGAATTCCCTCCACCTGCCTAGATATCTCCTGATGAGAACACAGAAAAATCCCAGATTTTTTTCTCATACAGAAGTCTTATACAGGTTGTCTCAAAGCTGAGAAAGCTGACAAGTATATGGACCACAGTTTTCCAACAAGTCCACCAGTGTAACACCAGTAGCTTTTCCTGTTCCCCTACAAGCCAGCAGAGAAGGAAGTGTTGTGAGCCAACATGTTTTCTTGGCCCCAGCCCCATTGTAGGCAGGACCCTGATGGTGCTTTCTTGGATGTTGCTTCCTCTTGTCACGTACCTGGTCTTGGCAGCCTTGGACACTCCTGATCTCTTTCTGCCTCTATTCAGGAGCAGCATGACTCATATTATCGACAGCACCACTCATGCTCCTTCTTTTCCAACATGCTCAATTAATAAGGCACCAATTTTCAGCTTTCCTTTCCAGAGCAGGGATCCAGACCAAAGACCTATGAAGTTTGTAGCACCTGAAGGCCAAAAGACTTTCTTATGCTCTGTGTTCAGTGAGAACAGATGCTGCATAGAAAAAGGGTAAGGAGAACAGAGAAATAGAGCTGAAGGAGCTCAACAACTTAGAAAATTTAATTTCCTACACATTTAAATTGCTAAATGTGGGCAGCCAAGACTGAAAAAATTTGCTTTGTGCAAGTAGAAGAATTTAATGTTCCATTTTGCCAGTTGTGCAGACAGAGACACATGCAGTATTTCCTACAGGGTTTGTCTGGCTTTTTTTTTTTTCCTTCTTTAACAATCCATTTTACAGGGCGATTTCAAGAGATGGCTGTGAGCAGCCAGAGAGGTGCTATATCAAAACAAAGCACACCTGATTAATTATCTAACAAGGGAGATGTTTGCACAGCCAGTACCATTCATTTTTCATGTGACAATGCAGGCTTTAAGTGTTAGCAACCACAAAACCAACACTGCCAGAATGATGTAGTTACCATCCACACAATCTTTCCTTTCTCTCTCACACACACTTTTCTGTCATGGATGTCCCAAGTTCCACCCCTAGTATCTCCCTTGTACCTGTTTCAGTGACTTGTGGGCCATTTCAAATAAGGATGTAGATTTCAAAAATGTCATTAAATTGTGGTTCAAGAAGATTTAGTAAAAACATTTTAAAATATTGCTAAATTATTAGATTAGGGAACAAATTCCCTTTTCTCTCATGTTCATCAGATTCACTCTCCACTAATGAATCCAAAGAATGAATCTCCAAGGAATTTATATTTGAGGTTTAAAGGAGGTTCAACATTTGGATTTGGCTATAACTTCAATTTCCTTTCATGAATATTTTATTTAAATCCTGTATTAATCACAGACTTGCAAAGATACCCTGCCTCCTGCTTCTGCTTATTCTCATTGTCTGTCACAGAAGCACTTTCTCTCAACCTTAAATATCTCTAATTAAAAATTTCCCTGAAGCCAACTGATACCTGTGTGATTAATGGGCTGGCTAATAAATAAAATGCTCCATGCTACTTTAAGACCATTGTACCATAAAAGCATAGAAAGCATGCCAGTGGCCTCATCATCTTGAAATATGTTTATTAAAGCAACAACACAGAAGTCCTAAGGGTCCTGAATTGCTCCACATCATTAATAACCAGATAAACCATACACTGAGAAACCTACTTCAGTTCATTATTCCAAGTATGTAAACTATGAAAACAAGGGGGGAAATCAAGAAGAGTAAAGAGAAGCACAGGGCTTGTTTCTCAGATGAATAAACCATCCTCGGTGTGAGTGTGAACAACAGCGAAGGACTAGATGTTGCTGAGACAAAGCCTTTCACTCTCAGATTTCAGTTTCAAATGCACACCAGGTTGCTGAACACAGTGCCCATCTGATGGGTCTTGTTTGGGTTAAACAGTCTAGGCAGCAGTTGGAGACAGCTTGAGTCTCATACCCAAAACCAGGGCAACTTCTGTAGAGAGGGTCATGGAGACTCAATTACACCTTCATCTGTGCTTAGGGAAAATCTCTTTCAGTGAAAGGAGCTCAGACCAGGTAACTGCACCAATATCAGCTTAGTCTGAAGTGGTACACAGATGTCTTCCCCACACTAACGTAGTATCCACCTTATTGTAATAAATATGGGAACATTGACAGTCCATCTTGGGTTAGTCTAGAACATATTAATAAGATCTACTCAGGAGCAGATCAGAGAGAAGAGATGCAACCCTTAACAATCCCTCAGCCACTGTGATGGAATAAGCCCACTCGAATGTAACTCTCAGGCAGGCTGACCCAACCACCTTGCGGGGCAGGCAGAGGTGGCAGAACCACCTCTAGAATTTTCTGTGCGTTTCAGTACAGAGAGAAACTTCACCATCTGGGTGAAGCCAGATGGAAACACACTTATGCTCTGAAAAAGAGGAGAACTCAGTGAGGAACTAAAGCTTAATGTAGCTGACCCATGCTGCACCAGTGGCAGGTTGAGAGTTTGTAAGAAATAATGGGCATCAGCCCTTGCATCTCACCAGCCTCCAAGACAAGCAGTCAGGCCTTGGTTCTATCACATTCAAGAGTACTTTCCCTGGTCAATCTGATATGAGTCTGCCTCCATAACCCAGGTGCTTAGCACTCTGAACCCAATGCTGAAATTACATTTATTCATGCATAGTTTTCCTTTCCTCTCTGTCATTTCTTTCACAATAAGCACTGATTAATAAGTAGGTTCCTCTCTCTTTGTTTAGCCTAGGCCTCTCACAAGAGTTGCTTAACTCAATATACACTACAAAAACACACCTGTATTACAGACCCATAGGAAAACCACCAAAATCCGCTACATCTTTCTCACCAAGGATATATTCAGCTTTTTTCCTCCACTCAAGGTTAGAAGCGAGTTAGGCAAGGAATGCTCTCAATCTCATGCTCTGCGGTTTGGCACTGGTTAGTCAACAAAAAGGAGAGAATCTGGAGCCAACTCTGCTCTTTAAATAGAAATCTCTCCCTCTGCCATGGTTTCAACTCAGCACAACAGCCAGCTGAGTATCTATCGAAATAATTCAGCATCTCAGAACCCACAAAAGTAGTTTCCATCATAATTGCCATTTTTGACCAAAATTACCCCTTGTGGACGCCAACAGTAGCAAGAGATCAGGTAGTATCAGTAGTCATTCCTGGTTGTCTATAGGTGTTAAAGTGAAGGTCATTTTCTTCAAAACAGCAAAATGAGGGTCATCAATCCATACACGCACATCCATCTGACATGCCAGCCTACTATCAGCACCAAAACTAGACAGTATCCCTGCCTGTGTCAATGAAATGGACCCCATGACCACTCTTCATTGAATACAATTCACTGTCTTATCCCTGGTTTCCTCTGACCCCTTGAAATATTTTTGTTTTCAAATCTTAAGTCTCTTAGTGAGGTCAAAGTGAGTCACCAAATTCATCCATAGCTACTTAAACTCTCAGTGAGCTGGCTTAAGTCCTACACAACAAATAAAATTGGCCTTAAATTAGATTCAGCCATCCAAGGCCTGGGATATTGCTCCCAAGGTCCCCATAGTGTAAACATCTGTATCTGAGGCAGCTGTCTGGGTGCCTTCTGTAGCCAGTGGAGACCAAACCAGCAGAGCCAATGGTCTTGGGGAGAAATACTTCATACTGAATGGAAATTACATCTTTTGGCTAAAACAAACACAGGACTCTCCTGGCTGACTCAGACTGTCCTCTAGCTACAAAGAGAGACTGAGGTGAGCTGTTCAGTTGTAGATGCCTGTGTTCTCAAAATGCATAACCCCATCAACAAATCCTGCCCCAGAGTATTTACTTATTTATGTAGCTGTTACACTGAAATGACCAGCAATAATCACAGTCAAGGTCATAGATCAATGAGTTATTTAAAATCTAGCATGTTTACTCCATCCAAAGCTGTTCAAAACTATAATAAAAATAACTCCCACCTGTATGCACTTGTGTAGGAGGCCTCTGGTTGCATATAAACCACATGCATTTTTACTGACCTCATCTTGGTTACGTCACCAAGGCTTCCAACATCAGCCACATTTCACCAGCCTGACACACATAATTGCATGAGACGCATCTGTAAATACAAGTCATTTATTCTGCATAAGCATGAGTTTCAGCTGAAGCCCATTTGATATTCATACAGCAGATTTACGTCCTCTCAGTGGTTTGTGTGGAGCTAATAATATAATGATATAATGCACCTGCATGTTGGGACAGCTGTAGTTAAACGAGGCAGAGGTTTTTCTCAGCTTCTCAGAGTGGTTAAGGTGATATCAGCTTCACAGGAGGGAAAAGAGAGAATGTTATGTATACGTTGTCATAATCTGGGCCCGCCTCAGAGGATTTTGAGTTTTCAGTGGAAAAAAAATATGTTTAAAAAGTTGTGTTGTAAAAAAAGCAATAAGAATTTATATGTACCTGCTTTGAAAATAAATAAATAACCAGCTGTATAAAACGAAGAGTGCCAAGTCAGAAGAGACTTGGTAAAAAAACTGAGGTTATGAAAAGAGTCTTAGGAAGCTTGAAAGCCCCTTCAGCATTTCTATTGCAAATGTAGAAAGCGATCTGGAGCAGCAAAAGAGCACATTTCAGAAATGCTTTAAATCATCCTCACAAAAATAGTTTACTACATATCTGCTTGTTTTCATCTGCGTGCTAGCAACATAAACTTCCAGCTACTGAAGAGAATTGCATAGAAAATTAATATAGTGGCCAAGGTAAAATCACTAGTTTAAATGATTCTGTCTTCTTACTGATGCACTTTAGGGTGCAAAATATTAAGAAATTTATTCTAGAACTTACATGTTCTAAGACTATTTAAAGAGAAACAATCAAAAATATGGCAGCAACTTCAGAGGTCAAGTCACAGATAAATACTGAGTGTGTGAGGAATGTATACCTGTGGCATCACACCAATTCACCTTTGTCAGATAATTTAGTTCCAGGACAATTGAAACACTGCAGGAAATCTCATCAACTTTTGATGTTTAGTTTGCAGGACAGGAAAAAGTTTTTTAATAAAACAATCTTTGTGATATTTGAAAATAATATTTTTAATGTCAGAATTGATATTATACATTTTTAATAAGCCAAAACCTAAAGAAATTAATTTGGTATTTTTTTTTAACCCATCTCAATACAGTTGGAATTTGTACAGGAGTTACCTCTGGAGACAATGTTGATTTTATTCTGTTCTCCAAATCAAAAGGCAACCACTTCAGACATATTTCTGCTGTTTTCTCATCTCAGTTCCCAATACTCAAATATCAGAATCTGTTCCACTTTGCAGAATGTAATGGCATACATTTTCATCTTCACTGTTGTTCACGACAACTGCTAATACCTTGCCTGTGTTTAAACTTAGAAATCCTCTACAAGGTGAAAATCATCAAAGTAATCACTGATACCTCTATAAAATAACAGAAGCCTCAATGCTGTGTGGTTTCAGCATATACATGACTTAGTCCATCCAAATGATAGAATTAGAATAAGTGTGAGATATGAGTAAAATTTACATGTTTAAGATTTATTCTGAGAATCACTGTTGCCGAATCCCACTCTTTATATTGCCACTCCATTGCTTATAGAAATTACAGGGGTGAAATGCATTTTTGATGCTGCCAAGAGAAGTGATCACTTTCTGACATGAAATGGTTGCACAAAATACCTCAGATTTCATTTAACAAATGAATGACAACATAAACTTGAATCAGACACCGCCGGGAGCACAGCAGAGTTTTTTCTTATGATCTGTCAATAACAGTTGCTAAATAGAAACATTTGTATTAGAGTCACATTGTGGCTTTTGTAATACTCAAGACTTTGGAGCAAGGCAGTGAAAAGCCATTCATACACATTGTGTCTGGCTCACTATTCCACAAAGTATTTTAGCTATAATCCACAGACTAATGTTCCTGAAGTTTCTGAAATAGAAATCTCCTAATCCTGGCATCTGAGGCTCTACTGCACTCAGATGATAAAACTCAGTTTGTTTTCATTTTTGTCTGTTTAAAAGTGTGAATTTCTCAAGATGTTTGTTGTAGATCATGGAGGGAATAAGTTTTCTGCTAAAATATTAGTAATTTTAATTACTTAATTTTTTCTCTCTCCAAACTTTTAGTTCAGGTGCTATAAAGACCTTTTAAGGGTACTGTATATAAATCCCAAAGGAATCACCCTCAGACATGACTATTAGCAGAAACAAGAATTTTAACACCATTTTTACTCATTCTAAAACACTTCTGGACGAGCTTGGTTCAATCTTCTCTGTTGAAAGTGTAAAAACTCAATTAATAATTGCAATGATACAATTGCAATAATTAAATCAGGTTTCTAGCTTTGTGTTGGTCTCCTCTCATGGACAGTGGGACTCTCCAGCACAGAGGTGATACAAACAGCTGGCAGACAGGAGAAAAGGAATTAACATGTCTTAGCAGTGAATTGCCTCTATAATCCAGGGGCTCTAGTACAACCACAAATAAGGAAAACCCTAGTTAAAATCCTTAATCTAATAAAAAGGGGGTTTACACAAAGGGAAACAATTTTAAGTAAAAAGGCAGAAAGACCAAATTCAGAGCAGCTAGGATTTGAAATCTGAGTCCTGGCCACATACACCCCTAAAGAACATGTACTGGACTAATGATTTTTGAGGACAAGATCATCCTTCAGCCCATATCTCCCCCCTGCCTTTCTTTAACTTCTGAAATATTTAACTTCTGAAATATGAACCTGAGAGGCTTTCCCTAATAAATGGATATTAAGACGTTTCCCAGTAGAAGCCTAATTTGTCAGATAATATTGAGCAAACTCTAGTTAGCTGTAAATGTGTCACATGTGGCTGGATTCAGCAGCTGCCATTCATGATATGATGCCAACAGCACTCAAACAAGTAAATGAGTAGAGGATTGCAGGTCTGACTAACCATTTTCTCTGGCCAGCATCAGAAGCCCATTTTCTCAGTGCACAGCTACTCAGGCGTGATACAAGTAACCAGAGCTGGCTACTAACCACTCTTGCTACTTTTTACAAGCCCATGCAGCATACTGTAGTGCAACGGAAGAGCATTGCACAGGAAGACTGTAAAACAACGACATTGTGTCCTGAGTCTTCTCCACATCCAGACAATCCATAGATGAATGCAGAGCAGATGACCAAGTGACCTACATTTATTGCTCTTTCCAGTTGAAGTTAATTGAAGGTTTTCAATCAGATATCTGTATCTGGAAATTCTTTACATTCCTGTATAGAACGTTAGCCCTTCCCTGATCAGCAGAGTATGACATTGTGTCTGGTCTCTGGAGTTTGTGTAGGCTCCACGTTTTTCCCTGGATGTTCCCATCGAGGAGCTGAATGGACTTTACCACAGCTGGTTTCTGACCTGCAAAGCCACATTCATTCACATCATGTCCAAAGTACAAATTTAGGAGAAATACACACATACATCTCTGTGCACTTGTGTCTTGTTCTGATAGGCATCAGACCCACTATATATATATAAAATATTTCAATATGGCTATTTCTTCTGTCACTACCAGCACTTATATTGTTTTTTGGATGTAATTGTCAGTACAACTGCCTGTGCTCTTCAGCCTGATTAACAGCAGCCAATTAGGAAGCTGACAAGAGAGGAGATGCTGAGATACTACAGCAGGATGTCAGAGCAGGGAGCTATCAATGCTATCTCTCAGAGATAAAGCTAAAGGAATCAGCTGGTACTGGAATACTCTTACATTGTGTTGTATACTGGGGAAAAAAAAAAAGTTAAAAAAATAGAAAAAAAATTTTCCTCCCTAGAGGGTTTATAATCTGTAGAGACAAACAGATGTTATCCAAATTTATGGATCAGGAAACTTGAGTTATAATTACCACTAAACTAATTCACTATCTTTAGCAAAGGAAGGAGGGAAAAGAGAAAACTAAAAGCAATGTATTTCAAGAGGGCAGACTTCAATAAACACTGTAAATTGGTGGGTGAGATCTCCTCGGAAACAAGTTGAAGTGACAAAAGAGTCCAGAAGAGTTGGCAATTCTTTAAAGAAATGACAGTGAGAGCACAATCAGAAGCCATGCCAACATGAACGAAGGATAGGAAGTGTAATCAGAAAACAATTTGGCTAAACCATGAGCTCTTCAATGACCTGGAGCTAAATAAAATGTACAGGAAGTGAAAACTACATTGAAATACTAAAGACAAATGTGAATGAATGACATAAATATGCGGGGAAAAATTCAGAAAGGCAAAGGTACAAAAAGAGAGGAAATCTGCAAAGGAAGCAAAAAGCTTTCTGTAAGCACATTTGCAGTGAAAAGAACTCTGAGGGAAAACAGTGGTTTACTGCTCAAAGGAGAGAACAAATTCCTGCCAGATGAGTCCCAGAAAAGTTAAATGCTTGGCACCTTTTCTATTTCAGCTCTCACTGGAAAGGTTAACTATGACTAGACAATTGATAAAACCAAGGGGCAACAACTCAGGTTGCAAGAGGTGAAGATCAGATTAAAGAATATTTAGGGTTCCAATTGGCCAGTTCAGTGGGGCATTAGGACATTTGTGCCAAGATACTTAAAGAACTTAAAGAACAGGCAGAAACAATTTCACAGGCATTAGCAAATCTCTAAGAGAATTCATGCAAGATCTGTAGGGCCAGATAAGTGAAGAGCCAGCATGTCACCTATCTGTATGAAGGAATAAAGGAGGAGATGGGAACTTACCAGAGTGACAGTCTAACTTGATTCCTGGAAAAGTACTGGAACAAATAATCCAACTACTTCTAAGTACCTAGGTAGTAACAAGGAGAGAAATAGCAGCCAACATATATTTATCAAGAAGAAATGTCAAACCCACCTAATTCCACTCTACAACAGAGTAATAAGCCTTGTGGGTAGAGCAGGAAAAGAAAATGTCATGCGTCTTGACTTAAGTGAGGCTTTTGACACAGTTTCACATAATATTCTCACAAGTAAGTTAAGAAAACCCAGCCAAGATTAAGCTACAGAGAAAAGGCGTGCTAAGATAACTGGAAACCTAAATTTTAAGAGTAATTTATCAATGATTTGGTGTCAAAATGGTAGGATTGTACCAGGTGGAAATCACAGAGTTCTGTCCTATGTCTGGTGAAGTTCAGTATTTTTACGGATGATTAAGAAGAAGGGATAATAATGTGTTTATTACATTTACAGATAAAATCAAGCTCAGGCAGACAGTCTGTAAGCACACTGAATTATAGAACAGGGATCAGAAAAATTGTGGCAAATTAGAGAGGTGGTGAGGAAAAATGAGGCCAAATTCAACAGGAGCAAATGAAATGTATTCACATAGGCGGGAACAACAATTGGTTCAAATACAAGACAAAGAACTGTTGAAGAGATAAGGAAAGTGATTAGGGAATCCCAAACTTAGAATCTCAGCTCAATGCTACATTGTTTTTGAAAAGACAAATATGACAGTGGTGTGTACAAGTAAAAATGTCACCTGTAAGGCCTCTGAGAGATCCTTCTGCCCTACTCAGCCCTGCAAGGCTGCATCCAGCTTCAAGAAGGACTGACCGGGCAGCAATAATGCAATGTGGAGAAAAATGTGACCCAGGAGGAAAGAAATGGGATTCCCTTGGAGCAGGGCAAGTCTGAGAGGAGACATGAACACATTCATGAAGTGCTTGAGGGAAAAAAGGAGTAAGCTCTTCTTAGAGCTGGCCTGTGCTGAGGCCAGGATGAAACACGTGGATTTTAATTGTAGCAAGAAATCCAACATTAAAAAATTAACTTGACAGACATTTGCCAGATGTCATTTAGGTGGAGGTGATCCTAACACTGCATAGACAGATAGCCTAAAAGGTTTCAAAATGTTCATTTTATCCATCTTTTCTTTTCATGACACACTGTGGATTTCAGGGACACAGGTCACAGATGGTTAACCAAAGTTCACAGGGGGCATCTAAAATCAAGCAGAAAACTGAAGGCTGACCTTAACAACACCAGTTCAACACTCTTTACCTCAGAATATAATTTCTCTCACTTCCTCTGCCTCAATAAATAGATTATACATGTAAAGTATGCAATAAATGGCACATTAAATTTTTTTCACTTAGCAAAGAAAATAGCATCCTAGTTGATTTTTTCATTTCTGGTTTTGCTGCCTCTCTTATGATAATATGAGTAAAAGGAAGATGGTACCAAAGCACAGTTGTCTGGTGGAAAATATATTGCAGATACACAAATATGCCATTAGACTTCTGCATAATTGGATACTAGCTGATTAAAGGTCACCAACAAAAAGCCTTTTGACATAGCCCCAAAAAAAGCTCAGCTCCCTCATATAGCATATGTCAGTGCAGAACAGAAAAATGACACATCCAGTTTATTATATCACATTTACAATTTAGAATGGATTATTAGTGACAATATTTCTTTTACAGAAATAGAAGATGTCATCTTTTTTATTAGAAATGCTGTGAATAATAATTAATAGCCTCCTTTGCTGTGTTAATAATATACTCATACCCAGTAAATATTGGCTAAATAATTAAGTAAAGGGTTTTTTTTTCTTCTTCTTTCCAATCCCCAAGCAATTTGCTTAATTTGATAAATTTTAATTGGAAGAGTGAAGACTTGGTTAATATTTAAAAAACAAACAGTTAATCATGTTCTTTTGCACTGCTTGTATCAGCTCCATCAGAAGCACCATGCTGTTCTAGAGGGACAGACAAACCAGAATTGAGGCACCAGAGATACCAAATGCCATCTTTGAAAAATGGACTTTTAAAAAACATGTAAGTGCTTTCCACTTTCTGGAATGAATTGAGGCCTAAAATACTCTCAAATCCCAGCCCATTCCTTGAGTGTATTCTTGGCACATATATTCTCTGAAAGTTCTGGGAATTGAATATCCAACTGTTTAGATGCCTTTGTCTGTTCCACTGTGTATTAAAATAACTTTAATAACTGCTGATTATTCCTCAAATGGATAAAGGAAATCAGATACAGAATGCCATACATACACATAATACCCTTACATGTTTCCTGCACAGTTTAGTATTCTCCTACACTTTTAATCTAAAGTAGTTCAGTTTTAATCAGAAATAGGAGTTATCAGTAGCATACATAAATCATTTTCTACAAACAATGGTGGCAGGGAAAGGTGTTTTTAGTCCTCTGCAGGTCTGTCAAAATATTTGTAGAAGTAATTCACATTTGCAATAACCAAACCTATGAACATTTTGCAATTCACTTCAAATAAAACCTCTATAAGTGAAAGACCAGTTTCTACCCTTGCTTAATTTTTTTTCTTGATCAATGTGATTGCAGGCAGGAGGTTGCATGAGACAGTAAGACTAAATCTAATTCGTTATTATGAACTCCATGGTTTTTAACAATTACCTGAGCTTTGAACACTTCGTTCCCATTAAGGGTAAGAAAAACTGGCTGTTTAAAATCCTTGATGACTTTGAAATTTCTAGCCAGCTCGTCTGAATTCTGCTGAGGAACTGACTCCGTGTATGTTCATGCAAATCCTATTAAAGTCGGTGAAAGTTGCAAGCATGTCTCTGGGGCAGAGTGGGACCCCCTGCTATCTAGTCAGTGCAAATTAACAGCTGGGAGTGGAAGGAATGTAAAAAAGCAAAATCTCTTCACAGGGCCACATTGATATGCAAGGGATTTGCTTGTCAGGGCGAGATGTGTGATATGAAGTGAATGTTTATTGCACGCTGCAGGGAGCATCCAATAGTAGCCAAAAGGAGATATCTACAGTAGATCTGGATCGGAAGCTGTCTAAAAGCCAAGGCAGAGTGAAAAGCCTTTTGACAGAGAATACCTTTGTGATCCTACTTATTCCTTGTTAGAGGGAAAACTAATTGCCAGAATTTGCAAATTGAGGAAATAGTGAATTCTGATATTTTGCCATCACTTGTAGCAACTATTTTGCAGTAATTTAAAGCATGCTTATCTATAGGTGTGGGTGAATGCAAAAACTCCATAAATTCCAGCAATGTTCCCACAGGAACTCAGGGAGAGGGGAGAAAATTTTCAGAAGTGATGTGGACTTTAGTCTGATAAGTCAGGTAAACTGTCATGGCCCCTGGCCACAAACACCAGTTTGGCTGATACAGACATTCCCCCTCCTCTTACAGAGAGACTAAAATTCTTTTGTTCATCTGATTCCTGGAAGAACACAAAAAGGATTTTTAATCTGTGTTGTGTTTAGGGTGTCCTATTAGAGTCTTTCTTCTAGAAATATGGAACAGGACATTATTTCCTCTTCCAACAAGAATCATGAGCATCTAACCAATGCCTGCTTCCTTCCACTCTGCTGCTGATCTCCATCAGTGTGTGGTACAAAACCAAAGCTGCTGCATGCTGCTGCAAATGCTACTGAGCCCCCACCCTCTGGGGGGAACCAGTTCAAGGGCACCAGGTGCTTGCTTGGAGATGGAGACACCAATTACAGACTACCTAAAGATTTTTTTCTCTGCCACAGTTCCTTTCTTCAGAGCAAGCAACCATTCAGACAACCAACACTGCTCCAAAAGCTTTTTCTGGAATCAGCTATAGTACTTGGTTGGAATTCAGATGCTTTGAGTCATTAAGTTAGTTACATATTTTGGTAAGTTACACACGTTACTGCACAAATCATGTCTGCAACACTAACATGAATGATAATTTTAATGATCCCCTGCAGATCAAGAGTTACTTTCCAAAAGAAATTTGCAAATTACATTTGCTAATGGCCACATCAGGGAATTTTGCACTATGTTCATGAACCATTTGTGAACAGAAAATGGGGAGCTTCATCAAACAAATCACTCATTTTGAGTTGTTGCCATGCTCTTGCTGGTAGCAGTACTAAATCCAAAAGCAACACCCACACACTTCCCAGCTGGCCCAGTAGACAACACAAATCAAAGCCAGTGGGAAAAGTGCAAATAATCACAACTGAGGCAAAATAAACTGTCACATGCAGCAAAGGTGATAGACATAGAAACTGAGGATTTCTCTGGAGTCAGGCCATAGGATGAGGTTGACTGTCGAGTCCTGCTATGCTGCAGGACCTCAAGCTCCGACTGACAAGTGGCAATGGCTCTGCACTGTCCAGCAGCAGAGGTGACACAGCCAGCTGTTCTCACTGCTCAGACAACTGGGACATTGCAGCTGATTATCAATCAGCATGTAACCACCAGTTTCTAATGTGGCATTTTGAAGTGAGATGTCACACTTTGTTTGAGGACCTCCCCTATGCAGCAGACCAGCCATGAGGAGATGGTGCTCAGCTGAGCACTGTGACCTCACTGGTCATCTGGTTTGCCAGCACTAGTTAGAAATTGCAGTGCTCTGATACAGAAAAACTTCAGTGGATCCAGGTCTGTGACCTTAAAGAGTGAGGTGTGCATCATCCCATATGCCACACAGTATCAAATGAAGGCTTGATTAGAAACCAATTAGAAAACTCATAAGGTCATCAAAAAATGTCTGCAAAACCATCCAGAAATGAATGTGTGGGCAGATGTGAAGTGTTATGTGTGTGCAGCCTAGAATCAGATGCCTTCTGCTTGCCAGCCCTGCAGCCCCTTGAGTCCTTCTGAGTCCTGTTGGCTGAAGTTTACCTCTTCTAGTGTAATTATCTGCTAACACTAAGAGGAATTAATGTGGTGGGAGTTTTGTACCACTTAAATAGTGGCTTGTCTTAGCTTTTTTTTGCTTTCACTTGGAGCTAGGATTAATAAATACATGAAGGAAACGGTTTTTCTCATGTTTGGGCTTGGTTGTTTATTAAACCTTATCAAAAAGTACAGAGCATTTGACAGCACTTCTAGCTACTTGCTAGAAACAAGGAAAATGGAGGAAGATTTAGCTGCTACAAGGTCTCTTAAAGCTAAACAGTCCAATAGAGAATTAACACCTATATTATTTATACTTTTAACTTAATAACTAAATTCCCATGACTTTCAATGTGGCACTGACTGACCAACCAGAAACTACTACCTGAAACTCATGAAGAAGAAGGAAGAAGGAAGAAGAAGGAAGATGAACACTGAGAAAGATACTACCCAAAATTTTCTATATTGTCTCATACTTATTACTATACTATAAAAACTTCAAATTTAAAACCTGTCGCTATGTGAAAACACACACTTTTATTTTACTACACACCTGTGATTTTAACTTAATCACTTAAATTTAGAAGCCATCTCCAAGGTCCCAGGTCAAAAGCAGTGTTCTTCAGGGGGTGAGTGCTAGACAGCACAGAAAGCTCAAAAATCCCAGGTTTCTGGGATCCAACATTAAAGAAAATAGCTACTCAAATGCCACTAAGGATCAGAACATACAGGCTGTAGTTTGCTCTTTAACTCCAGTAAGAAAACCAGAGGATTTACCTCCTCTAAATGCTCTTTCTCTTCTTCCACACTGAAAATTCAAATTTTTCCTGCAAACGGGTTATACCGGTATATATTATCAACTCAGATTTAATCCTCATTATTTCTTTCCCACTGAGCATCTGCATTTGGGCTTCTTCCTTCCAATAACGCTGGCAGTAATGCTGGCTATTGTGTCTCTGCAGTCTACCTCAGTTTAGATGCGTGTTTGCAAAGGTGGAAAGGGGTGATAGGAACCTTGAGCATCAGCATGACTTTTTCCCCTGATGTCAATAGCAGATCTGACTTGGAAAACAGAACCTGCCAGAAGATGCTGACCACCAGCACCATCTTTTTTCTACTTTCCTTTGGCACTAAGTTCAAAGTGAAACAGCAAGAAATTGCAGCAGTGTCCTTTGAGCCCTGTCACTCAGCACCAGCACCACAGCCTTACACGTGAGGAAATGTGTGTGCAAAAAATATTTTCTAGGAGGTTTCTGCCTAGTGCTGGGAAGCACTGATGCACTCTGGCTCCAGGGAGAGGTAAAAGGTTGTTTGCCACCCACTCAATAACCATTTCCTTCTGTGTGATCGATGGAGCATCATCAGAGCCCTGTCTGGTGACAGGTGCCTGTTAGCTATTGGAGCCAGAGGGTGGGAATGTCTCTGTGAGAGATGCTCATGGAGCAGTAAAGAGCACGGCAGCAGTAAAAGGAATGGAATAGGCTTCCTGCTGAATGGGGGAGCAGGCAGTAGGATAACGGAAGGGACATTGATTGAATCGGAGCATTTCTTTATACTTGGAGCCTTGATTGCAGTACTCTCATCGCACCGTGTAAAGTTTCTTCCAGTGCACGCTTGGTGACATCTTGACACGCTGATTTTAGCATTGCTCACTCTGTAATCCCCAGGGGAAGATATCTGAGCCCAGAAGAGTGTTTTTGAGTAATATCTTCCAACTAAACCCATTTTCCACTTCCTTCCCTGCCAAGGTCACTGAGTTTCTGATCTCAAAAGCAAAAGCTTTACAGGAAAGGTGAGTGGAAAGAGTTGGGCTGCTCCTTAGGGGCAGCAGCTGGCACAGCTCAGCCTGTGCAGTTTGCAGGGCAGCATTAGCTAACATCAGGCTAAAGCTTTCCCATGTAGGCAGAGCAGGAGCACAGCAGGGAGCCAGGCTTTCCTGAGAGACACAGCCTGCCTTTGTCTTGCCCTGGGGATTGCATAGTGAGACAATATTCTCACAGGGCTGTAAGCTAAAGCCCAGTTGTTCTTAGATCTTCAAGGGAGACTGTGTCAGCCCTCATGGGCTAGAGTTATTGGTGGCAGGGAAAGGGGCTGGGTGTGGGACGTGACTGTCCCCACGCTGGCTGCCCGCAGGAGTGGGGCAGGGAGTAAACCTCTCCTCTTGTCCTGGGTGAAGGACCTGCCTCTCCTCCCATCACTGAGAAATTAGGAGATGACAAAGCTCCCAAAGCAAGAACATCCAGATACTTATAAGAAAGTCTTTCCATTCCCTGCATCAACTAAGATGTTTTCTTACAGTAGCTCTTTAAATATCATAGAATCACACAATGTTTTGGGGTCAAAAGGACCTTAAAGACCACCAAGTCCCTGTTCTGCGAGTAGAGACACCACAATATCCCCCACCCCAGTCTGAGATGCTGTCACACAAACCTGTCCCCAAACACGAGCCAGGCTGACTGCAGGAGCAGTGCTCCCACACACATACCTGCATGTACACGGGCTCGGGGTGACTGAAGTTAATCAGCTTCAAAGCATGCGACACAGTAATCAGAGGTTCACATCAGGACAAGGAAAGAACAGCGGGGCCTTGCATGCACAAATGAATGACCTTTGAGTCCTGTGTTCTCTGTTACCAACACCTCGGTGCAGGCACGTTCCCCTGGAAGAACAGTCAGGGTGATGGTACCTGGGCCCCTCTGCCATCAAAGCCACCCAACTCCCAGCTCCTTCCAGGGCAGCCAGTGCAATTTTATGGCTCATCTCTTATTATGTCACCCCCTACACAGAGTGCAAAGAGCTCGGTTTTGGTGCTTATCCGTAGCATGTTCACACTGGGGCAATAGTTTGCTTTTACACATATTTCATCAAGCCATCAGACAGCAGAAACAACTAGGAAAGATAAAACCACCTTAATTTTGAATAGGACTCCAAAATAGGAATTTTGAGTGAGGAGCCTGGGGGAATAGGAAAGGCTACTGTTCCATGAGCACACAAAAAATCAGAAAGAATTGTGAAACAACCAAATTAAATAAGCTATCCCTCCATCTGTAAATATTTGGGGAAAATATGTGCCAATCTAAGGCACAAATTTCCTCCATGCAAAAATAGGATAAAATACATCCACAAGATAGTCCCCATCACACACATATCCAGGGATAATGTGAAGGTACTGACTAATGTACATGTAAAACACAAAAAATCCATGCCTTATTGCACTCATAATTTGAATATTTCACATGAACTGCTCAAATATTTTTTGTACATCTGCTAAACTTCTTTGGGTGTAACATGAGAGTACACTATGTCTAATAACTTAAGGAAAATTTTGAAGCTTCATCTTCCAGATTTTTACTCGAGGAAGTATTAGTCATTAAACTTGGGCATTTCTTACCTTTTCCAGAGAAGTGGTGACAATATTTCTCATTTAATCAATCCAAAAGGAAAAAAAATCCAAACATCTCTGAAAAGAAGTTTCCACTAATCACAAAAAACTTTATTTAAGGTGAAATTTTTTTGGCATTATCTCCCCTGTTTCAGAGTTCTTTTCAGGGTTAATTTCTAAACAGAAACACCACATTCAACTGAAAAGTCAAAATGTTTGCAATAGATAACTCCTAGAAAAAAATGTTGCAATATTTAAGGGAAATTCTTTCTGCTTGATTCCATAAATTTGACTCAATTTGTTAGACTGTTTTATTCTGACCAATTTTTTTTTGTTTCCATTGGAAACAAAAATAGGAAAATTGTTCATGGACATCTACTAATGACCATCTTTCATAACTGGAAAACTTAGCAGTATATGGAAGTAAAAGAATGGGCCCAATCCAGACACACTAAATAACTGGATGTGTTGTCTAACTCTGCAGTGATTCAGGATCTTATCAAAAGGGATTTCTGGGCACAGATTGCAACAACTACCTCCACTGCCAGTGCAGAGTCCTTCCAGTGAGGAATATATATAAAAATAAATTTTAATTATACATACTTACATACTTGAAGGTGCATTTTTAAGGAGATTTTGATTAATCACTTTGTTTCTTTTAAAATGCATTAGAAAGAAAACAGGATTTTGATTACCAATGTAATATGTACTCCCACAGGTTTACAGAATATATCTAAACCATGGACCTCATGAATGTTTTACTGCATGTCTTAAATAAACTGAATCTGCTGTAAGCAGCTAGTTTTGAAGATTTTTCTCCAAAAGCCTGGAACATGTTAAACATGTTACATTACCTGGCTGAACTGGGAGCATATTTTTGTGACCTTCACACATTGTCAGCCAAATCTGGGTGTGGAGGACTGCGAAGGACACAACAGCTTCAGCAAGGAGATTTGGGACTGGTGGGCTGTAGTGGGTGTACGACCACCAGCCCTATTGTGGGAGCCCTGGGCCAGCCTGGACACAGCAAACCAAGGCAGGGAGCCAAACAGCCCAGTGACTGTCTTGTTTCTGTCTAATACAGAGAGCTGAGGCAAGGAGAAAGGAGGAGGAAAAAAAGAGAAAACATGTTAGAAATATTTATTTTAAGTTACACTATTGCTCTTCTTTATGCACAAAATCGAGTAAAAAATTTCAGAAGAAAAAGGAAAATATATTTTTTTTCTGCAGAATAACCTTAAGCCCAGAGGCCAGATCATTGGCTGGTATAAACATCCAGCACATTGGCTTTGCTGGAGCCCAGGTGATTTATTTCAGGATCCTGCTCCTCACTGAGACCACAACAACCCAGGACCATACCTGCACCCTCCACCCCCCAGCCTGGTTTCCATCATGTCACAAAAGCCCCATAAAAACTGGGTTTTGCAAACACCACCACCCTGGGCCAGTCACGGGCAGGAGATAGGGCACTCCTTTCCCCCAGGGTCATGGCCTTCGAGATCCTGCCTCTCACTCCTAAAAAGTCATAAAATGAAGACATCCACTGAAGTGTCCCAGGCCCTGCCTGGGAAGGAAGATTCAGAGCCTGCCTCTGGGACACATCCACCCCCAAAATTAGCTCTTGGAAACAGCTCAGGCAAACTGCACTTAAAGGAGTTTGTCAGATGAGGGCGATGGGAAAGTGCACAGCCCTGGAAAAACTCTTCCCATGTGATTCTGACCATCCCTTTGCAAGAAAGCTGAATTCACAAGGGAAATAGGTGCAGAGGAAGCTACTGAACTGACTAGAGGGCCCGTTTAATGAGAGAAGACAAGGTACACAGGTTTTGTTTAGCTTCCCTGGACAGAGGCTGACCCAGAATGTGTTTGCTGTATCTAAATATCCCATACTGATAAACTCCATGGAAAAATTTCTCAAGCAACAGGATGACTGTTGGCTCAATAAAAGAAGCAAGCTGCCTGTGAGTACCCTTAAGGGAGAATAGGGGTTCTCTAACTATCAAGTTTTTGACAACATTAAAAAAAGCTATGAGATTTTTCCTAGTAAGTTGTGGAAATTTGTGACTTGAGCAGAGGGACTCTGCTCAGCAACCTTCCCATCCCATCTAAACCTACATCGTACAAAAACCAAACAGAATTTTACCACAGATTTAATTGGGCTCACTCTGAAATGTTAATCCTATGAACATGTACATATGGCCTAATCAATTTTGGGTCTTTAAATTATTTACCACAATTTTATAGACCAGATATGGCCTTAAAGTAAATGAATGTGTAATTTGTATCTTCAGGAGCAGGTACACAGATCTCTGTGCATAGAATAAACTGTGGTGGCTGCAGATACAGTTTATTAATCAATTATCTCTGTTTACTGGAAAGCAGGATCTTCCTGCAGCTGCTAAACCAAATGACATGCAATGACAATTATGTAAACTTTCATGGAACTCCAAAAAAGCTATCAGCAGTTTCCGGGCTGTTATTTTTGAGCTGATCTAATCTGACATATGGTGATTCCTTGAGTCATTTGATAGTGTAGAGAGCTAAGTAAACCCCTCTCCAAACACCCATAAAAAGTGGCCCTGCAGTTTTTGCTCCCTTTGGAAACGCAGAAGCACATTGCTGCAAAGAGTTGAACATGAGGACGGATGAAATCTTATAGCAGACCTTGACCTTGGGTGCATCAAACCTTTTTAAAACAAAAATACATTTTCAGGTAAACAGCCTACTTTTATAAAAGGAAAAAGCCTTCTGCAGAAGAGCATGACCCTTCATCAGAAAGTGCAAAATCTAACAAACTAAAAGTTTCCATCCTAACACAGGAATTTTGTCAACAGTACACTTGCTAAAAAAGCTCAGTTTTCTACCGTTGAAGATCAAAACATTTTGGTTGACTTTTCAGTGAAAAGGTGACACTAGTGACCCTTCTGGAAATGCTGGAAATTTATTCTTCAAATAAATTTCATCCAGACATCTTCCAGGGCCATAGTTTTATTTGTCTTAGCTGGACTTCCGTTTCTTGCTTTAGGTTATGTAGTTTAATCCTCTAAGAACTGTTTAATCCCATAAATCAGCTATCTATACATGTAAAAACCGTAAGTTTTACACTTCAGAAAAGGATTGCATATCCAGACCTGTTTCTTGAATATCCTGGAAACACCAACTAAGAGAATACCTGTCCCAGAACATCAGTTCTGCAGCTGATACCTACAGAATGAAACAGATTAGCCGAAAAATGTGTGCCAGCTGATGCTAAATTTCATATCTTGCTAACTAGCAATGCCACGTCTAAGTTTAGTAGAAAGAAAATGTTTTTAGAAATCTGAAGTACACAGAAATGTTATGTCACAGTGATGCAGCAGCTCCTGGACAGAACTGATCTCATCCTGCTTCACTTCCTTCAGTGTCTTAAAAATTCTCTGGGTTTAGATGCAATTCCTTGCACCCACAAAAGCAATATTACTTAAATTTTCTGTTGTTGACTTACAAGCCACTGACGCCACTTATAAGGAATTATAAGGGAAGGTGCTGGGATGTGGAGGGATTTGGTCCCACCTGCAGCTGTAGCTGCTGACTGTGTCCCATATCAGTGGGCACATGGTAAAAAGTGAGGTGAAGGAAAGGGCTGAACCAAAGAGCAGAGAAATGGACAGTACTGTGAAGTTGATTTCGTGCCTCCAGCTGAAGCAGCAGAGAATATCAAATGTCAGAAGGAAGCTTATCCTCTAAAGCTTTTCAGTCCTGTTTTGCACAACAAAGAGATCTGGCTGGTTAAGATAAGGGGTGGATATGAACATCCCAACTTTCAGTTGCTTATTTATCTGGGGCACTCCACCCTTCACTAGGCATCTCCTTTCCTAGAATAATTCAAGTCCCTTGGTTAAAATATTGTAGCACATTACCAGAACACCACTCAGTCCACTGTGCTTTGTCTGTCCCACCCCCAGAGAATGATCACAGAACCTGATTCTGTCCTCCCAAGCCAACAAAACTCCCACCAACCTCAGTGGCAGCAGGACTGGGCCTGGGTAAATATTTTCTATCCATACACAGGTTGTCTTATCCAGCCATTCTCATCATGCGAAGATATTCACACATACATTCAGACACACATTCACACAAACATACACGCACATACACCTTTCTTAAATGAAGTTTTTGTTTGCACAGCTGTGCTAACACCTTACATGGAAGAGACTTTTATTCTGGAACAACTTATCACAGTAATTGAGAAAAGTGTGTACCAATAGCCCTGTGAAGGGAAGGAAGGACGACCTTGTCAAGGCATAGGTACCCTTTCCCCTTGAAATGCCTCAGTCAAGTTCTTGCTTCTCTCCTCCTATGTGTTCAACCAGTTTTAATTTGCCGATTTAGGAGACCCTGCGTGATGAAAGAGCAAATCCCTGTATAGTCAGTGTGAGTCTCTAAAGAGCAAACTCATTCTTCTTAGGTGTCTTCTACCAATCCACTGGAAGTTCTTCCTAGACTTTCCTCAATGATCTACGTGGAAAATCTTTCCTGCTCACTAGCCCTGAAGAGACCCTCCAAAAAACAACCCTGACTTAGTGACATGTTATTTATCCATCATCTCTACCACAGATGAAGCTGCTCTCAGGAGAGCCAATCTGCCAAACTGTTGCTCGTCTCAGTACACTGATATTGTTGTTCTGTATGTGGCTAAAAATACAGAGAGGGCACAAGTTCAAATGCGTATCCAAATGTGGTTGTGTTTTCTCTACTAAACTACAAATTATTATCCTTAGGTGAAAAATTCTTCCCAGATTTACCCCATCATCTGTCACTCTGAAGGTGGCAGACCCTTACCATCTCACCTCTTCACATCTGGCATCTGGCTTCTGCCATACCCCAACACTGTTAAAGAGCTCTCATTTATTTTCAATTGTAAGTGAATTAGTTAATACTTTCTTACCACATTTTCACATCTTTGGATATTTCACCTTAACATATCATTTTAGTGTCTATTTCTATGTCTTTCACTTGGCTGTTATCCAACCAATTTATCTTAAATAATAATTTAGTCTGATTTTTCCATATGCAAAAAATTTGTTGTATTGCTTGTTTGTAAGATGCTACACATTATTTTCATTCCACAGCATAAGCACAGTTAAACTTCTCACCTAGTTTGTCTCCCTCACAATTCAAATTCGTCTTCTTATGAACTAAGACTTAACCAGCTAGATAAGGGTTATTGGAAATGTGTATTCATTTTTAGCAGGGCCAAATTGCACAGCTGCAATAGAACACATTGTTTTGTACATTGCAGTAGAAAACTACATGACTCCAGGAATTTCAGATATTAACTGGAATTTTTCTAAGACTGATAATTATCACAGCATGCAACATGCAGAATTCCCCTAGACATTGTCTGCAGATAATCTACCACTGTAGATCTTTGCACAACCTTAAGACCTGACCTGAATATGGTTCCCTGTTTTCTCTACACTCACATATACAAACCTGTCATTTCAGCAGTTTGCAACCGATCAATTAATAGGTCACTCAGACTGTGATGTAGTCAAATATTAACTTGAGATCAGAGTGAGTTACCTCCTCCTATCACAGCAAAACCTTTGCAGCAGTAACTTAAATGGGTGAAAAAAATTAACCAGCTCTGCTCAGATCTCCATGAGTGAACATCCCACTCTCAAACAGTAAAACTTCACTCGCCCTCTGGAATATCACAGCATCAATCTGTCACATATTAGAGATTTCTCCTTCATGCTGTTAACATACCTGACTCAGAAAAATACCAGTAATTAATAGGCTTGTTGAGGAAAGAGAAACAGCTTACTCAGTACTTGCCTATATATGGAATTATTCCTATACCATTGAGAAGAATCCTTTTCTTGAACCTGTGCTCATTCTAAGCTCACTTTGCACTAAGGCAGAAATGTGAATGTAGTGTGTATCCATGATTCTTTCCCTCAGAGACTGGACTTTAAGAAGATTTGCTCAGGTTTCTTCCCTTCAAGCCAGATTGATTTAAGCTCCAACATCGTTGGTTTTCAGGAAGCCAGACTGCTCTGAGTCTGGATCTGGCCCAAAAAAAAAAAAAAAAAGAACAACCAAGAAATAGAAGCTGTAGGGCTGTAGGTCATGATTTGTGCTGCAAAACTGGTGCCAGTGATTTCGTGGCAGATAGTCACACATCAGAGTCAGATCTAAACAAATGTGGCTAGATCATGTCAGGAGGGCTCAGAACCACCAGAAGTGCTGTCTTTTAGATTAATCATAAAAGCAAAGTTCAATCCTTGCCTCTGCAGGTACATTAAAACTAGTCCCTCTGTGAGCTCTTTGTTGGTAACTAATGCTCTTCATAAGTCTCAGACTGCTGAAAAAGGCCAGATTCCCCAAAAGATGTTGGCAGGATAAACGTATTTTTGTTTCCTAGGAACCTGAAGCCTAGTTGTCCTCTGCTTTTTGTGGGACTTTTTTCAGCAAAGAGAGATTTCTTTTCCTTATAGAGTAAAATTTCCCTTCAAAAATTTCTCAGGTTTTTCATCTCTCTTTATCACTTGTTTCTTGTGGAAAAACTTAGCATACCACTGTCTGAAAAAAAGCCACCAACTTTCTTGTTCATTAAAGCTCAGTATCTAAAACTCTATGAATCATTTTAATGACAAAAGGAAAAAAAGTACCTTCTAAAGAAGCCACCAGGGAAAAAAAATAATCAGCTACTTGTGTCTGTGGAGGGACCAAGGCCATCTTTCACCTCACAGACTTTCCAGGACTAGTCCAAGGCTTCTTCTTCAGTTCACCATTTTCATTGCAGATGCAGCTCTGGGACATCAGACCTGGTGTTTCAAATCCTTTTGAACTGATATAGATACCATTTCATGCTGATCTAGATATATTTTTTAAGCTGACATAGGCAAGATGGGCTTCAAAATGCCCATTGGACCTTACTGACACTCTTGCAGTCCTCTTGTTCTTTGTGAAATTATTGCTTTTTGTGGAAGTGGTGGAAATGTAGAGAAAAAAAAATAGGTAGAAAGAATGGGGCAATGCTGCTGGGTAAGAATGCGGAGTCCTTACTTTCTCTGGAGGCTACAGCATCTTTACAACCAGATTTGTGAGCACAAAGGGCAGTTTGGCTCAATCATTTTTTCAATGAGAGTTAATAAACTCAAGTCCACAACAACATGACTCCCTAGAGAAATTCAGTCATCTTCCCAAAGCCTTCTAGCTTCCAGGGCCATGTACAAAGTCAGTAATCATGGATGCGACAGACAGAGCATGTAATGAATGATAGAAATTAGTCAGAATGCATAAGGGACACAACACCCTCCCAGCTCAGCATTCATCCAGTGAGTGTGGCCATCACAAGGCAAGAGCAAAGACAACAAACCAAGTTGTACAGCTGCCTCCCCTACTCCCCACTCCATGGTATCAATGGAAGGCAAATTCAGCACAAGAACCAGAAGGGAGTTGCAAACAGATTCTTCTAACTCATTTTTAGCCCTATCCAGGAGTGCATGAACTCAGATGAAGAAGAGGCATCAGCCTGTGTAACATCTCTGGTGGCTGTGGAAGGTGGCAGAGAGGAGCAAGACTTGGTGACTACTAATTTTTCATGTTGTAGGCAGGGAACACAAAGTGCAGCTCAGATAATCATGGCAAAAGCTACTTTAAGAAACTTTGAGAAAGTCATGATGCCAAATTTCAGCCTAGGAAGTAAACAGGTATACTAGGACAAAGAGAAGGTGCCATGATTTAACACATAATGAGGAAAGACATCCTGGGGTTTCTGTGGAGACATGCCTGTAGAGATAATCTCCACCCATCCTGGATGATAATAAACTACATGCAGTAGTGGTCTCTGCACTTCATTAATTACTGAGGAGAGTTTGCAAAAGATGCACTTGGGTACTCAGGCCGGTCTCCATCCACGGTGGAAATAAAAAACTATTTGCTCCGTTACAGTATTCAGCTGGGTGGCAGCTGGCCTTGGCATAATGATGAAAACCTCTCTCACACTGGCAACAAACTCACTTTCTTAGAGTAACTATGCAGCTCTAAAACAGCAAGGTTGGAAAATAAATTTTTTTAAAAGTAAAAGAAAGGTCAAAACCCTTTCAGGATTATTCACTTTTTTGGAATTACAGCCTTCTTATTCCCACAATACCAGTCCAACAATTGTCCAATCCTCTCCTCTTTGTAAATTAAATCCCATGAAGAAAACACTTTTTCTTTTTCATCATAAAAACATAGGTATGTAAAAGTACTGACCCTATGAATTATGGGTCAATTATTATTTCTAAATGTGTGCTTACAGACAGGCAAGTAGACGCTGGACAGACCCCAAAAGGCTGTGGATTGTGTTCTGGCTGCCTATTACAGTCATTAAGTAGGTGATTCATGGCCTAGCATTTAGTACTGCCAGACTGTGCCTTTCTGTGCAATAAAGAGGGAGAAAGAGCTGCAACATCAAAGTCAGGCACTCACAGTCAGCCATCTGCCTAACACTTTGACTTATGCCCCTTTATGGATCAGGGTCTGTGGTAGTGTACTCTGATCTACCAAACATCAACACTGTTCTAGGTGCTTGGGTTCACACTATGGGCCCTGATTGGTAATAAAATCAGCCTTATCTAAGTTTGGCCAAGCACAGAAAGTAATTTCAAACAATATATAAAGGAAGGATGCCAATGCTTCCTTGGGTTTTTTAGGTTTCATGGCATAAGCAGTGGGCTGCCAGCCCAGCCCACAGCAATGTGTGGCACTCCTCACTCCCCCACATGGACTGACCTCAAGGTGCTTTGCTTAAGTGAGTGAATGTTATTGATCCCCTTTTTCTGCAAAAAACAGAGACGTGATAATGTCACCAAGATTTTGCAGTGAGAGTCAAACCCAAACGGTTGTTCCCCAGAGCCCTTCCTAACACCAGGAGGAAGAATTGTAAACTGGCCTGCTACCAACCTCTGAAGCAACATTTGGAGCCAAGACTGCACCTGTAACCTGTGCTTCATCCACTCCAGCTCAGTGCAGTAGCAGTAGAGTTAGCATGACTCCTGCCATGTATGCAGGGCCATCAGAGCACAGGTCTGCTGTGATGCTCTAGGCTCAGACAAGGCATTAAACCTGGAATGGAAGCAGCAGGTGGAGGTGCTTGCCAAAGCCAGGGTGTTTGGCAAAGCCACTCTTCCCTCGGGAGTTGGAGTGCATTGTTTCCTGGACAAGCCCAGCCGTGTTTGCTCACTTAATTGTACAGCTGCAGGTTTGCTTCCAGCTCTCACTGCTGTCATCAGACTGCGTAAGACCTGCCAGGCTTCACATGCCAGACATGAGACCTGTGTGCTTGACTGCTGTCTCCACCTCTGCTACATCATGCAGTGATGGGGCAGTGCCACAGGTAACCAGCAGAGCCACTGCGGTGCAAAAAACCTTTCATGCATCACTGAAGACGTAAGTGGCACAGCCATGCCAGGAGGCAAATAGTGGCAACACACTGTGTGTCTCAGGATCACTCCTGCACATTTGATTCAGATTTCCTACTGCTAAGATCCACATGAGGCCATGCTCTGGCAGCAGGAAGAGATGTAGCTGTCAGGAACAGTTACAGAAAATAGGGGTAGGCTCTGAGGATGAGGGGGCTGTGGTGGCTTGACTCATTCTTGTGCAACAGAGCCTCTGCATAGGACATCCCTGCATGCATCCACTCCTGCCAGTGTGAAATGACAGCTCTGCAATGTCTGGGCAACTCATTGAGCAGCTACTTGTGAAGCTCTTTAAAAGGACCAGTGGTTTTCAAGTGACCTGATCAGCTTCATACAACCTGAAATATTCACATATCTGAATACTCCACTCAACTGAGTATCTAATCTGTGGCTTGCTTATGAGGACATTCTAGGAAATATTGTTACAGCAATAATGTATTTATTCCTATTTGCTGATTTGGAAACTTCGAGCCTCATCTGGCTTCGTTTTCTCATTTCTCTTGTGAAAACACACACCTAGTCAAGTAATTGGTCATGCTCGCACAACTCTTTGTGTTCTGCTGTGTTTATTTGAGAATCACACATGCACACACGCTTGAGAGGGAGATAAAATCACTCTGGCTGAGAGGCTTTATCTTGCCTATCTGTTCCTCAAATAGGGCCATTTGACTTGGAAAGGAAGAGGATAATTTGATTCCTAACAGAAAACGTCCTCCTTTGATCTGATGTTTTTGCAGTTAGCCATTCTCTAATAGGTCTTTTCTGTGTGATGTTTTCCTTTTGTTTTCTTTCATTCCTGTCTTATTTTACAATAACATATTTGAGAGAACCCACCCTTCTCCCAGGGAAACATCATATCTAACCCATTTGCAGTCAAACACAACTCTAAAATTCACAGCACTGCCTCCTATACTGTCCTGTGTCTTTAGATGGTAAAACACTATCTGGCTGTACTTGCATTTAAGCCAGCAGATGCTAGTATTACTACATTTCAAAGGACCCAAATCAATCCACTTCCTTCATTGTCCCACTCTTGCAAAAACCTAGACAGAGAAGCCTGAGGCTTTGTAGTTTTTGAAGTGCTCTAATCTGGACAGATCTTACCATTGCTGTCATAATTGATTAAGCTGTTGCCAGCATCCCCTGCATCTCCAGAGAGCTGTCATGGTTCACATTCATCAGGGCATGCTCCAAAGTTCACACACTTCCACAAGGCACAGCTCAGTGAGAGTTGGACATCATTAGAATAATAATACTTTGCACTTGCATCTCGCCTTTCATCACAGGCTCCCAAGGCACAGTGCACATACTCGGATATTTCAGAAATATTTGAGTATTTCTCAAATACTCAGAAATACTTCTGCTACCCGTTGTCACACCCTGTGATACTGTACAGCAATCCTCTCTGCATCTAAAAATTATCCATGGAGCTGTTCGCAGAGCAAGGTACACCAAGGACAAGTGAATATTTACCAGAGAAGTGACATGATGGTTTTGAGAGAAAAGTTTTACTCTTATTCTAGATTAATGGAAAAACTGAATGGTTTGCACTGGTCTCCAAAGGGTGACTGAAAGTTGTCCCTCAGACCAGGCTTGCTGGTCTCCCATACTGAGTACCTGCAGAGGTTGCCTCTGGCAGGATCAAAGTATCCCCACATAGGATTTTGTGAGTCATAAATGTAGGCTTTGTCTGCTTGCAGACAGACGGTGGAGGAGCCAGGCAGATTGGAGTGGATGCACTGGGGAGCATACTAATGTTGAAAACATTTACAGGTGAGTTGGAGCATCTTCTTTCAGTGCTCCATGTGCTTTACCAAAGAGGATGCTGATGACTCATGGTGGGAGTTAACACAGAGCACAATGTTCCCAAATTCCTGCTCAGTGTCTAGTCACTACAAATTCCCTTTTTTTGCTAGCCCATGGAATTAATACACTATTTATTTATTTATTTTCTTACTGACTTCAACAAAAGCACATATTAAATGCAGTTTAATAATATCCTAAAATGTTAATTTTCTATGCTCTAAATAAATAGGATACTCATCCAATCTGTGTGCACAGCCATAGATGTAGTGGATACATAATTTTGACAGGTATATTTAATGTATCTCTTACAATTTCTGGGATGCTTCTTTACGTGTTAACTTTACACCCCTACTTATCTGTTCTCTCCTTTTTTTCTGACCAGACTTAAACTGTGAGAAGACATTACATGACTACAATAAAACAGTTCACTAAAGAAAGGGCAAGCTGATTTAGAAAACCAGGAGCCATCTCTACTCCTACCAGCTGGAGTTTCTCCCCCTTCTACAGCCATTAAAGTTATGAAATGTTTGGATGTTTTACTAATTCCATTAAGAACCAGAAAGGCTGTTCCCACCATGACCAGAAAATGAAACAACAGCAATCACACGGGAAAATGCTCAACTTTCCAGACTCAGCAGTTTTATTGGTGCAAATACCCTCCAGATAGACAGCCACGCATTTGCCTGCTTCCTTACTCTGAACCCTAACCCAGCCTGGGGTGGCTAAACTGGTGCTGCTAACCTTTTTCTACAGCTCATTTCACCTGCAAGAAGGAATGGCCCACTGATGACGATTTTGACCAAGGATTCTAACACATTTGTTTGGGGTTTTTTCCTCTCTCTCTTTTGTGGATTGCCTGAGCAACTTTGGGCAAGTTGTTAATTCTGTCTGTGGCCAAGGTCCCCAGCTAAGAAATGGAAATAATAGCACTTGCATGCTGCAAAATGGCATTAAGAAAGTTATTTTTGATGCATCTGGTATATGATGCTAATAAAAATTTTGGAAGCACCATGTCCCAGGTTCCATCGCTAGCCTTAGTCTAATTCTTTCCTAGGACTTCTCTAGCAGTAGCAAATGCTGATGTGACAAGTATGGGATTTTTTTATGGTGTTGTGTATGCTTTTTCCTTCATCACTAAGCTCCTGGATTCATGTGATTCTTCATAATCTCATTCCCCATTAAAATAAAGCCTAAAGTTTCATAGTCAGGAAATTGGAGTGTAAGGGGGTGGGAAATGAAAGAAATTAATGCCAAAAAGCATGAATGCAAAAGAGGACCACCTGGAACAGCCCAACATAAGTTATTTTAAAGTATCAAGATTTCTAAGCTGATAGAGGTTTAATTAAGTATTAAAAAGAAAAAATTACTTGTAAGTGAAGAGTTGACAATACCAAGGTTCGTTCTTCCTGTTTCTTCCCCTTCAGGTGCTATTGCAGTAAAGATCAGATCAGCACAATTCGCTCCAATTCACCAGCACAGGCACCTAAATTACAGCCCCAGCACCACCCCAGTCTTTGAGAAAGTGAGACAGAGCTCCTGCTGTTTTGAAGCCAGCTCACACCACGGCTGTCTCGCTCGCTAGGCAGCAGTGTGATGAGTGTATTAGCATTTAGCAAAGGTATATAAAGTCACGGTTCCTGCCTCGAGGAGCTGACAACACTGCAATACAGAAGGACAAGAACAGGAAGCCACATAAAAAGAAAAAGAATTAAGCAGACATGCTGGTTATGCGTTCTTGCAACCACATCAAGCCTGGTCACTAGGGAGGAAACTATTGTGCCCTTGAATGCAATTCCCACTGCTGAGTCCAGGCCGTGGCAGTCTCAGCAGGTCGGCACAGACAGGCACGGCTTCCCGGCAGCCTTTCCAGAGCCAGCCCAGCTTCCCGCACTGCTGCTCGGAATGCAGCACACAGGCATGCATTAGTTAGCCGTGAGCCACACATGTAATTAAATCACTGCCTGGTTCAGCTAGTGAAAGCAGGCATGAGCTACTACAATCTGCTAACATTTCCAAACCTTGTCATTAAAAATTCCTCGCAGCAGCCTGTGCCAAATGGGATGGGTAAAGCCTGCAGGTCCCAGGGCCCTGGTGATCCCATCACAAACCTCCTTCATCCTACAGCAGCCATATTCCTGGCACAGCTGCACAGACTTCAGCCTGTCTTAGACCCCTGCACCCCACAAGTGCTGAGGTCCTCCTGCTCACTGTCCTACCCAGGGTTGGGCTGAATCGTGCGTAGTCTCAGCCCAAAAGAAGGAACAGCTGTGTCTGGCCTGGGCCTCATCAGAGAAGGGTTGCCTTTTATTCCTAGAAAGCTGTAAAATCCCCAGGCAATCACACAAAGGAAGGAAAATCTTCTTAAGAGCCAAGGAGGAAAGTCAGACATGCAGGACTGTCGAGGGACTTGCTCAAGGTCACACTGCAAGTCACGGCTGGAGCTGGACTGAGACACAAGCCCCAGTCCCCAGGCTGTGCTATGCTCCCTTCCCTTAGCCCAACTCAGACCAAGGCAAACCAGCATAAGATAATGATCAGACTAAGGAAGCTTTCTCTAATATTAGGAATATCAGCATCTCCACACAATTATTCTGGTAGCAAGAACCTGTTCATAAAACTGTACAGAAAGCGATTTTTCCTCGATTGCTTGGTGGAATTTATAACTAATCCCATTCCAGCTTCTTTGGGCATTTCAAGTCCAAAATAGCAAATTTCACATTTTAAGCCAACTCATAGCAGCACAAGGGCAATATAACCTGATCTTATGCAGCAGAAGTGGTCACTATCTCTCAGGTATTTAGCATGCCTCTGCAGAATCCCATCACGCTGCCTAGTGCAGCACTGCACACTCTCGTCTCCCTCTGTATACTTTATTGCTTTCCCAAAGAGAAAAAGTAAATGGGCCAGATCTGCAGCTGACGTAAATCAGCATCTCCCTCCTGAAGTCAATGAAGCTACACCAGCGGGCACTAGCTAAAGATCTGGCCCAGTGAGTTCAGTGCCACGGGGTTATGAATCACTGTTATTATGTGGCGCTGCATGTAATTGCCTGATCCCTTCTCCCCATCTCCCCAAGGGGTCCAGAGCAGCTCTCCTCCTAATGCTGCCAGCAGCAGGGGGAGAAGGGAGTGTAATGTTCAATTATCTTTTGCATGTTTTTCCAATAGTAAATCACAGCAGGGGATGTGACCCCCTGCTAATTGGAAGGCATGTCCTGTGGGGTTCTCTTCTTCCCTTTTGCTCCAATGTGTATCTATTTGTATTGAACACTGATAAATGACACAAGTGCACATAGCTGGTAGATTTTGTGTTGTTGCACGTCCAATGACAATTTCTCTCACAGGTCTGTTTTTTTCTCTAGTTTCAAAAATATTCAATCATGTTTATGCCAGATTTTAGCATATGAGTCTAAAGCTGATGGAAATTCCTTCAGCCAAACCTGATTTGAGTCAACTGAGAGCTCCCCGTGTTACAGGAGGATAGTGTTTCTTTCACTACCGTTTACCACGAGGTCTGAAATCCCTCCATGGATGCTTTGTGTTTCAGAAAGGGCAAGACTCAGAGATGGTAATGCAGGAGACAGGAAGTGTTTCTGTATAGCTCATCAGCAAGCCAGTTTAAGTTTTCAAAGGGATTTAATCCGGGCGAAATTCAACCCCGTGGTCAATGAAGCACTTACATTCCTTCCAAAGCTCAGCAATAAGGCGCAGGCACCGAGGGGTGGGATGGACAGGCAGAGGTTTCCTGGGCAGAATGGCAGGCTGTGACATCCCACCAGTGCAGGATGATGCTGTGCTGTGTCACTCCAGCCTGGCAGCACAGCTCACCTCCCTGTGCTCCACACCAGAGTCACCAGAGCCCTGGTGCTGTGGAGCTGCTGCTTCAGGCACTGTGCACAGACACCACTGCCCTCCCTGTGGTCCCCTGATGCCTTGGGTCTGTTACTCAGCCTTCTATAGCCTGGGCAGCCCATGGGACACAAGTATCTGTCCAACCTGTTCTGCATCGTGTCCCCAGCAGTGTGGTGGCAGCTCTGGGAAGAGCACTGGACCATAACCCTGCATGACCTCCCAGCAGCATTGCCACCAACCTCTTCCTCCACCCAGCTCCAACGTATCAGATATGCTCTCATCCCATAAACCAACCCAACCCTGTCTCATGCATGGAAGGATGATACCTGAGAAGCCTCTTACATCACAATGCTCTGAGACACAATTACACACCTTTGAAATGTACCCAGCACCTATTGCATCATGAGAGATGTACCAAGAATATGATTAGAGAAGGATAAAAGGTGTTTCTTTAATAACGCATTAGCCAACGTGTTTAATGAATGTGTTTTAAATGCCAGCTATAGACAGAAGTAGGTGTATTTCAACACACATTTGCTGATCAAGGGAAATGTCAGGAGGAAGTCTAAAGTGAGCAAATGAACTTGGCAAACTGGAGAATCCAGCCCTCAGAGAATTCAGTGGGAATTAGGGCCCTAAATCAGCAAGGTATTTAAAGACAGATTTTTAAAGATAATTAATGAGTTAAACATTTAAATAACTTTAAAAATCTCATCCACTAATATGTAATGATCTCTAAGCCTGTGTTCAGATGCATCCCTATTCATTCAGCAAAGTAAGCAGTACTAAAATGCTCTGCTGAGTCAGGACCTAAATCAAATTCAACAGGCTAATCCAGAAATTCTCTAAATCCTGTACAAACTACTAAAGCACAATCATCCCCCCATTTTTTGGTTCTGGAACCCTCTTGTGCAATCACTTCTCAATATTTTATTAAATTCAGTGGGTTCGATGAACAAAAAAAAAATCCATAGCTAAGTAATCATATCATGTTAAATTCTGTCAGGCTTTCTGAGAAGGTCTGAATTTCAAAGAGCAGAAACAATAATCAACCACTGTACAATAATTTGGGATTTACAATACAGAAGTATCCACACGACACATAAAAATTATGTTCTATAAGCATCTCTTCTTCCATTTTATATCTGATTAGGAATACAAGCATTCCTAATATTTGTAGCTGCTTCTCAAAACTAACCCAAAAGGAATCTTAGAGGAGGAGGAAGTGAGAGGGAGCTCAAGTACCACAGGGATGGGCACTGTATAAGAGTACAAAATCAAATCTAGTGAGTCCTACCCCGGCAGAGAATTAGGGCAAGTCAGAGGTTGCAGAGAGAGTGAAAAAGTCTCAGCACCAGAATTCCCCCACTGCAACTGGCTGGTCACGAAAAGAGTTTACAAACGCATTTTAAGAGGGAGCAGAATGGATTGATAAGGTGAAGAGACCCTTGACACTCTTTAGTTCTTCACCCCTGCAGTGAAAGCAAAAGCAATCTTGGTGATATCTTGAGAGACTGAGAAGATCAGATACCGGTGATACTATTTTAAAGTATCTCCAGAGAAGTGGCTGACAACCCACATTGCAGTGAGAATCTGATAAGCATGGAGTACTGAGCAAAGCTTCAAATATGAGAGTTTGAAGTGTAATGAGCTTCTTTTCACCCCAAGGACTCGCTGCCCACATCTGCAGAGCATGAAATGCCCTGACTGCTGGCTATGCTGCACATGCACCACGGCTTTGTCAGGTGCTCAATCCTCTCTTGTTGGAAAGTGAGCACATGGAGGCGGCTGCTGCAGCAAGGTGTGATGGTGTGATGGCATCCTGTCCCCTGACACCTCTGTAGCATCCACGAACAACAAGCTCCACCACTCCCCTGCTTCCCTTCCTTGCAGCTCCCGCCCTGCGCTGGCAAGTGTAACCCTCAAAGCTGAGAGCGTTTGTTTCGATAAGGGTAATACAGGAAATGTTTTGGTCTGTTCTGTAAAAATAACCACTTGGCAAGTAAGAGCCACCTCACGTTTGTCGATAGCCCCAAAGGTGCTACTCTCAGTATGCACAAGTGTAAGAAATGAGACTACACATCACTCACATTACTATGATGGGGAAGGTTTGGGGACTAATTGGGTTTTTGGTGAAAGCAGTAGTTCTTTCACAAAGGCATTTTAAGCTACGTTTTTACTGCAAATCATCATATGCTTTGGGCTCATCCTGAGACACAGATATCAAGCACAGCTATTCGATTAGATGTGTGAAAGAACCATGCTCCTGAACAAAATTGCACTGCTAGAACTTACCTGCAGTGCTGTGAATTATGCTGACCAATACACTCATCAGGCAGCAGAGGGTTGTTGATGTGATTGTGTTTTTGCTGCTGGCTTCACAGTGAATGAGAGTGAGTGATATTGGTGGTATAACTGGTATTACAAAACATTTTAGGCTGAGGCTCACTAAGCAGCAGCAACACCATGAGATACTGTTGAAATGTCATTGCTTTTACAAAAAAAAATGCTTCTGTCCAGAAGTTCTGACTATTTCACTTCAGGAAAAGTCACCCACGGTCATTCCTGCAATGGGCTGGAGTGGAGAGCAGGGAAGGTTGGACATGGGATGCTCTGCAGCAGGATCAGTAAACTGCTGATGGGCAGGGCTTCAGTCCACTCAAATGCATCAGGAAGAAGATTATTTACAAGTTTTTTGAGAGCATATCTTGGACCAGAAAAACTTCACCCTTTCTGTCTAGCCTTTCTCAACAGCCAGGCAAAATCAGACATGCATCACCTGAGTTTTTCATCATACTATCATATTCCCAGTCACCACGACAAAGGTCTGGGGTATTTTTGTGGCCTCATTCTATATTCACATGTGGAATTCTATGGATGCCAATGCACAATTATAATTTTTAATGTAAATTTTTCCATACAGGCAGTGAATTGTGATTTTTGTCCACACCCTGCTCAAGAGATCTCTTGTGGCTTAACTCCTCTGCAGTGACAGAAAACCCAAAGAAGCCAAGACTGCTAGTGACCTCCTTACCATCTCCAGATATGCTATGTGCAGCTTGATCTGGACTCTCTATGATAGTCTTTCTTCATCTGGATCTGGCTCTGCTGATTGCCTGTGCTCAAGGACTGCAAGTGACCATCCCTCAGCTGTACTGCTGCAGCAGAACGTGTTGGTTCTTCCTCCTCCAATTCAGGACCATCAGCAGAACTGCCTCAAAACAAGTGCTTGGACTGTTTTGAATAATCTGATGCAAACTAGGCAGTGTCAGACCCCTCCATGGGCAGCCTTTGCTGGAGACTGTCTTTGGCAGAGGGTTAGTGGCAGATAGGCAGAGGACACTCATGAGTTAAACCACAGATCTGCAGCCATCTGTGGCTGGAAGGATGCTGGTGGCTTGTTTCTGTACTTAGCAGCAACACAGAAACTCTTGTGGAAACCCATCAAAGAAAGCTTGCCCTGGTCTTCAGTGATCAGCATCAGAAGCCTCTCCCCCTCGTCTGCCCACTGGGACTTGTTCCAGATGGGTGTATGTAAAATAACATAAGAGCAGAACTGTTAACAGCTTGTCAGAATCCAGTGGTACAGTTACAATGGGCTAAGACACAATAGAAATCCAGGGAAATCTCAAAGTTTAGGGGAAAAATTAAAATGTTCCATTTCAGATGAGAAGCAGAAACACAAAAAAAATCTGTGGGGATGGAAATGGTGGGGAGAAAAAGAGGAAACCATGAATAAGCAAATGCTTGAATATTGCCAGCTACTTAGAGAAGGTTCTAATGCTTCTTCATATGGAAATTCTAACATCTTTGAAGACCTGTCCAAATACAGACTTTCAGAGCTGGAGAACAACATCTGCTGACTTTTGAGAGCCTGGAAGAAAACCCTGGCATTGTCCATGCCCCAGTTTAAACTAAGCTTAACTGAGTTTAAATTGACTTCAAATTTGCCAAACTACCAAGGGCACAGTGATGGGATGAACAGTGGCTCCACAGCCCGGTGTCCCACCAGCTCCATTTCACTGCATCTGTGATGGTGTGGTGTTAAAGACTCTTTAATCTCTAGAAAGCACAGACCTCCAACCTGCCTGAATGAGAGAAGTGCTCTAGGTCTGGAACTTCTGGAAACCCTTGCTCCCTGATAAAATTCAGGAAACAGAGAAGAAACTCACAGGTTTTCACAGAAGTCTCCTTGGCCAAAGCCTGTGAAGTGAATGTGCAGCTGGCCATTTTTCCTATGTTTCTTTCTGAGGAACCTGTGAAGACCAGGAGGAAGCAAGAAGTCCCCTGTTGTAAAATGCTATGCACTTGGTGAGCCAAAGGAAAACCCAGAGACAAGTACTGGGAATGCCAGGATCAAACCCTCTCTCCACTATTGAGTATGGCCTTGGGAGGTAATGTCACCATTTGCTTAAGTTTCTGCAAAACACTAAAATGTCTGAGTTGTCATTTTGAAGCACCTGGGTGATATAAAGTACCATGTAAATAGTTATTCCCACAAGTTAATCATTGCAAACCTGGACTTACAGGTAACTGGTTGCTGCCAACTTTGGTTTTTAAGTGGATTTCATGTTTGTTTTCCTACAGAAATGTTTCTTTTAGTGGCCGTGTGTAACTAAAAACTGTCAGGTTCAATTTCATGTCCTGGGCAGAAATTAGGAGTAAGTTGTATGTGTGCTGTGAATCTTACAAGAAATCTAAACTGTCCATTGAGACAGTATATGAAACTGCATACACTGGAGTGGGCATTTCCCCTGGTATTCCATTGAGGAAGTGGGAGGAAAATACCTGTTGTTCTCTGGTGAGGTTTAGTTTTTGTGCAAATTCTTTAGGCTTTCTGTGATTGGGAAACCAAACGTGATGATGTGAAAAAGAAAAGTAGACTACAAACACCAAAAAAGAAAAAAAGAAAAAAAAAAAAAAGAAAAAAAAAACCACCAAAAAAACCCCAACCCAAACACACGCCCCCTGAACATAGAAGAAAGAACTTTGATTTTTGTCAAAGCATGTCACATTTCTGGTGCTTTCTAGCGGCACATATTTGATGAATAACTCAGCAAATGGAAATAAAGAGACAAATTCAATAATGGAAGCAGATCCCAAAAGTATATTGCAAATGGAACAGGCCTGCAGGAAGGATTAATAAACAGAGTCACTAGTATAGGCCTTAAGGTTTGTAAGTAACTACTAATTTCAGATCGTTAAGAGGAGATGCCTGAAAAGGCCTTCTCTTCCTGAAAACAGTAAGTTGCAAAGGGTTTCTCTAAGATGAGCCACTTTCAAAGGTAGGCATGCAGGAGCTCAAAAGGTAAATTAAAACCTATGAGAATTTTTTTTATGTAAATAATTTTAGGATTTGTGTATTATTTACTCCAGATCTCAGTGTCCCAATACTTTTGAGATAAAACACAGACCTTCTTCCCACAGAAAAGTCTTCTGGAAGTATAGCTAGGGGGCTCTGAATATATCCTGACACTCCTGCCACTGGAACAGGTATCTGGGAGTACAGGGATGTCCTCTTCAATACCAACACTATCTAAAAACCAATCCAAGCTGTGCAGCAGTGAATAAAAATTCCAGGTTAAAGAACCTCAGCAGAAGCAAATATCTGTTATCTTTTCAGTATCTTGAGTTAACGATTTCTTTGCAAGATGATGACTAACAGCTATGAATTTAATTTTTCCTATCAAGTTCTCACGCACCCTGAGCTATGCATTTCACTTGCATTCACAGCTAATAAAGAAATAAGAAACAAGTATTCTCAGTCCTTCTGTATTAAAAATCTTTAGCAACCCTAAGACACTTGTTTCTCACCAATCCTCCTTTTGGTTGAAGATTATATTAGGCTTAATACATAATATCTGTGTTGTATGTACCAAAGCTACATGTGTCAAACACATTTGCTACCCTAATGTTGACCAAAGGTAGTGGAACGGCTGGTCGTGGTCCCATGTTGGGCTTTCCTATTGGTGAGCAGCAATCCTGGAGTCCAGTCACCGGAAGGAGTAATTTGTGTGTAGGTTTCAAGTTTTTAGATCTAATTTCTTCCTCTAGCATCCCCTCCTTATCACTGTGGTTGCAAAAAGGGCAGGCTTTCTTGTAACTTCTACCACAGATGTGTATGAGAGACAGAGCATGCTTGCTCCCCTTCACTTAGTATTTTGGCATCATTTCAAGGCTTTTGTCCTTTTTGACACACTTTGTGCCTTGTATCATGTTGCAGGTACAAGGAAGCAGCAAATCTGGGAGCTAGGGATGATAGAAGAGCTAAATAGACGGAGAGGCAGGGACGAAACATCACATTGCACTTACCCCAGAGCTGGGCAGACACCAAGAGAAGCCAGCCAGGTCTTGCCCCTTCCCATCTGGCAGCACTGCTCGCATCAGGTGTACCATCACCTTGAACAAATGGGTCTGTTTGCTAAACCAGCAGAAAACAAATCTCTCTTTTCTTGCATGGGGTTGATTTCCACATCAACTCACTGAGAATTCGCATGACCTGCAGACCCTGTGTGAGGGAGGGGCAGGAATATGTGAGTGGGGGCAGAGAGGAGAAAGTAGGCTGTATCAGGCTAAACTGCACCCCAAATCCCCAGTGACACATCTAAATTTATCACAGCAGTCATCAGAAGTCTTAATGGGATGCTGAATCACTTGAGAATCCATAAGGCTTTTCAACATAAACAGAGAAAATTTTCAGACTCTATATCCCATCAGAAAATTCAACAGTGAAATTGCTGTTTAGTGGTTTACTTTAATATAACAAAGATAATTTAATTCCAAGCATAATAATAATCAACCTGCAGTATATTAATATTTAAAGACTGAAATGGTGTTTAAATGGGGAGCAAGGATGTGTTAGCAGAAATAGTCCTTGTAAGTTAACCCTAACATTAAGATTTGCTTTTCATTAACCTTTTAATGTTTGATAACTCTATGATATTGTAATAAAATAAGTACTACTTATACCTGTTACAGGAAATGTGCCACATGTTACATAGGGTAGCTAGCCCATAGGCCTATTTCCTGCAGCACATATAATTTGGACGGTTTATGGATTTTAAAGAAAATCAAGATTTATGATTCAGTTAGAAGAAAATATCAAAAGAAATCTCTAAATATTGTTATTAGACATCATGGTTTTTATTATATGATAACAAACTGTTAAAATCTCCATGTATGAAGCTTGCAATGAAGAGTGATGAAGAGTGTTTATCTTGTAACTTCTATTTTATGCTGTATAAGCCAACAATATTTTTACCATCCCCTGAATACCTTTCATACAATTGCAGAAAGCTGAACCTTACTAAAATATATGCATTTGAATACCCTAGATTTGTCTCCATCTTTGCTAAAAATGTGTAATATAAAGTAGAACTTGAAAAGTACTCTAGTAATGTATACAACATTACTGATAACTTTGCCAGAATATAAATTCCAGTCATCATATACATTTATGAGAAATATTTTGATAATGTAAGTTCAGAAAAGAGCTAAAAGGATAATGTGTTTTATCATCTAGATCAGTCAGAAACATGACTATAACACACATAGAGAGTTTGAACTTATTTTAGAAATTAGTTCAGGTATTGATGTTGAAGCTTATGCTGAAACATGCAAATTTCTGCCTGTGCCTAAGTTAGCCCTATTAAAGATAACTTGAGTGTCTCTGCCCACTCCTGCACTCTAGACTAAGCCAGAGTGACTTTTGAAGCTAAGGTTAGGAAGAGCTCCAAAACATAACCTCAGCTCAACAGTAAACTCTGAATATTGAATTCAATGAGACAGAAGCAGAAGTGGGAAGGTAAAGATGTGCTTTTCAGAATCACAGCTCGCAAGAGGAACTAGAACTATTAAATACTCCAGAAGACCATCAATAGTTTGGGAGCTGACCCATTGAGTGTGTCTTATGGCTCTGTGACCAAAGAACAGCCAGTCACATACTGTGTTTTTAAAGTTCTGAATCTTCCAGAAGGGAAGAATATTGCCCTAAATGTTTGTGTTGCAGAACTACATATCGTTTCCCAGGCATACACACACAATAATGTGAGACATAAACTCACCATACTTATGCTGTTAGTCAGATAGGACCTTGATGTCTGAACAAAATGTTCCTTTACTGAAAACTGGTCTACTCTTGCTGAATCTGATAGAGAAAATATTTATGAAAGGTATGAGAAGCCCATTAGTTAAGATATGACTGGTGTTAGCAGAGCAACTCTGACTGACATGAGTAATTAATTAAACATACACTGAACTGTCTCACACAGGCAGAATACAGATTTGAGAGGGGAGGTCCAGGCTAAACCCATGTTTCTCCTACCAGCAGATGGTACTGGAATCCTGTTGAGGGAAGACCACATCCCCTCCCCTCTAATTTTCACCTTTGTGGCTCTGTTCTGAAAAACCTGGAATTGCCACAGTAGGGGAAAAAAAAACAAACCAACAACAACAAACAACAAACAACAACAACGATGACAACAACAATAGCAACAACAAACCCCCAAAAAAAGGCATTTTTCCTTTGGCAATAGACTGATGACAAAGTGCTGGTTCAGCAGAGCAGAAGGAGCAGGTGCCCTGACTACAGCTATAGAGTACTCCCTTCTGGGTTTGCAGTAATGGTTTGACAGTAGAAACCAGTTTCCACATTGACTAACTCTTCATTCAGCAGAATTATGCATGTTCAAAAGATAAAACATTTTCCAAGGCTTCTAAAAGTTAGGGAAGTCCAGTGAGAATGAAAAGCTGTCTATAAACCATGTATTTGTTGGAATAAAGGGTCCACTGTGTTTAAAATGAGGATGAGGTCCATGGCCATCCATGTCACTGTTGCATCTGCAGTTCTGAGCAGTTCTATAACCTTTACTGAATTATTGAAGCAGAGGAGTGAAAACATGAAGAAATTTGGCTGGGGGAAATAGAAATCTGGCAGCAATGCTGACATGTAGGTAAAGTCTACACAAGACATCTGTGCTGCTCCCTGCTAACTAACAGTGGCAATTCTTTGTTACCAGCCCCATGTTCCCAGCATGAACACCTTCCTCCTGCCTTAGCCTCACCTTTCCCTTTCCTTCCCTTTCTCTTCCTTAGAGGAGAAGCAGTACATGGAGTGGCTGAAGGCTCTGGGTTTGTTCAGCCTGGAGAAGAGGAGGCTGGGGGAGGACTTCATTGAGGTCCACAACTTCCTCAGGAGGGGGAAGCAGAGGGGCAGGCATTGATCTCCTCTCTGGTGACCAGTGGCAGGACCCGAGGGAACGGCCAGAAATTGTGTCAGGGGAGGTTTAGGCTGCATATTAGGAAAAGGCTCTTCACCAGAAGATGGCTGGGCACTGGAACAGGCTTCCCAGGGACATGGTCACAGCACCGAGCCTGACAGAGCAAGAAGCATTTGGACAATGACCTCAGGCACATGTGTGAGTCTTGAGGATGGTCCTGTGCAGGGATGGGAGCCAGACTCAAGAATCATTTGGGTCCCTTCCTACTCAGAACATTCTAAGCTTCTGTGATTTTTACTATATTTACTTCTTTGGATAAAGCAAAAGCACACTTTGAAACCTGTCAACTGTACCTCCAGTAGGAGAAGCTGCTGCTGCATCTGGTCCAAAAGTCTTGTCTACATTATAGCGTTTTCTTGGTGTGAATCTCAATTAGCATTTATAGTCTTGCCTGCTTATAGGCATAACTCCCAACATGTTCTGAGAATTTAGTCCTATGGCCTTTAGCTTTTTGACATGTAAATCTGAAATTATAATCTTTTTCTTCTTCACTTGAACACTATGATTTATTCCTTACTGTGATACTATAAATTAGGTGGCACCAAGGACAAACTGGGAAGTTTTTAGGCACCATCTATTCTAATGAGTTAAATAGTGCCAGGGTCATTCCCAGACAAGAGATCTTAATTGTCACCACTGTTGACGGTCCCTAGCACAGTTTGGTTCTGTGCCAGGCAGTATTCCCTGAAAAAAATCCCAAAGCCCAGTTTAGAAGCTTGCATGGACCAAAGACCATTTCCAATAGGCAGTTTGGATTCAGCCAACCCATCTGGTATGATAAAACAGATTAGTTGTAGGAGGTGGGGCAGTTGGGCCCAGCGCCAGAGAATTGGTACACTGCATATAATTTCTTGCCTGAGTGTCTATCCAAGATATGAGTGAAGGAAGAACAAAGACATTTTTAGTGGCTTTAAAACTATATTTATCACTGCCATAGTCAGACATAAAAAGACACATAAGATGTTGCTATCCTTAAGTATCCTGATGCCATATCTCTGCAATTATGTTTGTATTAATGAGAAAAGGCCAGAACCTGTCCCTGGATGGGATGGCTGATGCCCAGACAGCTGGACTGCTCCTTCCCTCCCAGGTGCTGAACCATCAGCCCAGACTGGCCCCAAACCATGCCAGAAAACCACCCAAGTGATTGTGGGAATGAGCTTTATCCCATGCTCTGACTCTTCATGTCATCTGCTGATAAGTAGCTCTGTGTTTGGAAGCCTTTTGCAAATGTAGACAGGGATGAGTACTTTTTCTGAGCTCACTATTCTACATTTCCTATTTTCTTTACCTTCAAGACATGCATCAGTTCAGTGTGGTGTCACAAGTCCTTGCATCCTCACCTCATTATGAAACTCCTCAGGCAGTGAATGATGCAGATGGAAAGAGTCCAGGGCTCCAGAAGGAAAATCTCTCTCGAAGGAAGCAGGAGGCAGAGGTCCCCAGCCACAGACTGTGTTTTTGTTGATTCAGCACTATGAAAACTCCTGTCCTCATTCAAGAGATGCAGAAATCTTTTTAACATCTTTAAGTGCAGAGCTGGAAAATAGGTCAGGTAGAATAAGTGTGACAAGACAGGCCACTCACAGGCAGGTGGAAAGTTCAGCTATTCTAACTACAGTTGTGACAAGTTTAGATTTGGTGCTTGCTGATCAGGATCTCTCAAACCTCTAACAACTTCAACCTTCTCCTGAAAGGACGGTGTGCTTATACTTGTCCTTAAAACGTTTTGTGAAGTTAATGATAGAAAGTAAAGCATTTATTTCAGGGGCTGAATATTCCATTAAATAAGCAATTCCAAGGTACTTATAACAGCATAATATGGTAGTTTCAGAAATTACATTTAACATTACACAGTCAGTTTTAGGGCACTTCATTCTTAACTACAGTGTGTTAATGAGAAAGATCTGATTAACAATACAGCTAACAACTGTGTGTGATGATCCATGCCTATTAAGACTTATTAACATAATGTAATGAAACATTTTCAAATCATAACATTATTTATTATGTACAAACTTCTTAAACTTAATTTGGTACAGAACTGAGCAATACTACTGTTGGTCATTTTAGAGAGATGTCAAAAAGTAATTATAGTAAGTCCATACTTTTAAATGTGTCTCCTTAATATTCACACCAGTAAAGCTGAAAATCTTGTATAATCTAAATATCTACAAAAGCTAATTAAAACTGCAAATTTCAACCACTGCAGTTACAAGCCTGATCACTTACAAACTAATAGATGGTAACACAAAGTTCATATATTTCTGCAGTCTTTATATCAGACCCCACCACACATCCACAAAGCCACACTCACCCAGCTCAGCTCATGCTCATCTCACAGATCACCTCCAACAAGTCTGGTCTGATATTGACATTGCATCACAGAAGCTTGTAAGAACTTTGTCACCAAGACTGACAATAGGAACAGGACACTAACACAGGATTTTGGAGATGTCAGTTCTAGTCCCTTCTGGGTCACTGGAATCAGAGACCATTTATGTTTAAGGATCCCAGAAAGATAATTGCTCCTTTTCCCACTGGAGTGTGCAGGAAGGAACAAATGATGCTTCATGGTGCTCAAGTACACCAGTGATGAGGGTCACAAAGCACCTTCAGTGCTATCGCATTTTTCATCGTCAGCACCCCAAGTCCCCATTCAGCATTTGTACACTTAAGATTTACCCTAATGCTAACAAAGGTGTTCATCTTGAAAGGTGGAGAGGGACTTTTTACAAGGGTATGTAGTGGTAGGACAAAGGGGAATGGCTTTGAACTGCGAAAAAGATTAATTCAGATCAGATGTTAAGAAGAAATTCTTTACCACGAGTGTTCCAGACACTGGAAGAGGTTGCCTGGAGACGAGGTGGATGCTCCATCCTTCAAAGTGTTCAGAGCCAGATTGGATGGGGCTTTGAGCAACCTGCTGTAGTGTAAGACGTCCTTGCCCGTGGCAGGGTGGGTGGAACTAGATAATATTTAAGGTCCTTTCCAAACCAGAGTATTCCATAATTCCATGATCTAGGAGGTTTGGATGGTCTCAAAGTAATCTGAGAATTCATTTGAAATGTAGTATTTTGCATATTTTATGTACTGAAGTCTACTAACCCCTGGACCCCAGCAAGAATTTTTTTCCTCTTTCCCAAAAATGCCAGAAACCTATGTGTTTAAAGAAGAGCCACTCCACATGCTCTGAGATTTTCATCATAAACATGTGGATGGTCTGCTAGTGCCCCCATACCATAGAAAACCCTATTCCAACATAATCATAGAATCATCAAGGTTGGAAGAGACCATTAAGATCATCCAGTCCAACCATCAGACCAGCACAAGTGTAACTCCTAAATCACTAATCTGCATTGCCCAACACCAGATTCAGACATCTCTTAAACACCTCCAGGGATGGGGACTCCACCACATCCCTGAGCAAATTATTCCAAAGGCTGACCATCCTAGCAGTGGAAAAAAAGATCTATTATGTAATCGGAATCTCCCCTGTCTCAGCTTAAGGCCATTTCCTCTGGTTTCTCACTGCAGGTATGGTAAAAAACACTCAACCCCCACCTCACTACACCCTTTTGTCAGGTGTTTGTAGAGACCAGTGAGGTCTCCCTGAGCCTGCTTTTCTCAAGACTGAAGGAACCCATCTGCCTCAGCCACTCCTCATAAGAAATGTTCTCTAGTCCTCTCACAAACCTTGCTGCCTTTCTCTGGACACACTCCAGAACCTCAATGTCCTTTTCAAAATGAGGGACCTAGAGCAGAGCACAGAACTCGAGGTGCAGCCTCATCAGTGCAGAGTACAGAAGGGCAATCACTTCCCTGGTCCTGCTGGCCACACAATCCTTGATACAAGCCAAGATGCCATCAGCCTTCTTGGCCACCTGGGCACAGTGTTGGCTCATCCTGCCTCTAGCTCCAGTTTGCATACTACCATTTGTTTCTCTGAAGCAAAGTAATCTAGGACTAGTAGCATTTTTCGTGTGGTCAAGCCAGGCAAAGCTTCAGACATCAAAACAAACTTCCAATTTCACTTAATCATCTACAGGAATTTTGCTGTGACGCTCAGAGTCCTGAGACTCTCGTAGGAATAGACTTTTGGTACAAAATTCACCAAGTGTCTATTGTTTACACAGGAAAAAATAGGTATGACAAATAGTGCAGCTAAATTAATAAGGGTTTTTAGATTTACTTGGGCATTGCTTTGCAGGGTTTTGTATCTGGGGAATTAACAGCAGAGTAAAGGTATAAAACACTTTTCAAATTAGAAAGGCTACATTTTGCATTTCAAAATCACTCTGCTGCACTTCATATTCTTTGCATTTTTAGTGTACATTAGCAATAGATTAATATTTAATTAATTCATGATAAAAATCAGATATTCTTAGTTACAAGGGAAATTTTATGCATCTCTCCTACAGACATGAAAAATTTTGTGAGACACTGTAACTTTTAGTGGTCCCTGGCTTTTTAATGCTTCGTCTCACATGCATGAGACTGTGAAAATGCTGGGGGATTTTAAGGGTGACAGGAGATGAGAGGATTCTGGTTTTGTTTTGGCCACTTCTTTTGAGGTGGGGATTTGTTGATTCTTGTTTTGCATGTAATTTACTAGGTATTTTATGCACAAAATAAGGAAACAAGAAAATCTAGTGCAGTGTCTAAGTTTTACTTATTCTCACACTTTTTGAAATCTTTGTTCCATACAAACCCTGTGGGTAAGTTTCTCCCTGTGGATTTCCTCAACTTTTGCCTGGCATCCATCATGCATGGAGTGCTTTACCTTCCCTTACATCTATTTGTACCTCACAGCCTATACTCTTATTGAACTTTCCCAGAGTTTGATCCGTCTTTGAGATGACCAGCACACCCGTAGTGTGACACAAGTCACTGTGTGTGTATTACACGTTCAGCAGAGCTCTCATATGAAACCCTGGTAAAGCCCACACCATATCAGTGTGCACCACACCAAAATCCAGTGGGGCATCACAGGCACATGCACATATTTGTCCATTTATACGTGTGTTTAAGGACTGTGCAGTATTTGGTCCTTAACCTGCAAAATGGAAATGCTGCTTCTTTCTGCGCACCATCACTAAATGGCCATTCAGTTACCCATCATTTCTTAGGGGGGCAATTGTCAAATGGGCTGTGTTTGGACAAGAGTGAAATCAAGACAAAGTGAAGGTCCATAACAAGACCTCAGAGATGACAGGTGTCCCCCCTGCTAGTTCCTGGCTAACACCATTTGGTGTCTAATGGTTGCAATGATTTTTTAAAAGCCTGCCATTCTTCACCATGTCCACAGCATGAGATAGAAAAAAGTACAGAGACACCTGAAAAGACAGAAACACCACACAGCATTTACTGATTTGTAGAAAAAAATCCATTCCCAAGACATTTTAGGCTTGGTACAGAAGGCATTTGCAACCAAATTCAGAAACACTAAGGCATTTACATTTAACACATTCCTGGGTTGCTGAGGCTGCCACAGGGTTGTGCCACACCAAGGGGATATGCCGGCTTGATCTTTACACATTCCTTTCTCACCCAAGGGCAAAGGCATCCACAGCCATATAGCTTTCCAAAGTAAGTGTACTACTGTGGAAGGTGAACTGTTTTGATGTGCACTGCAACCTGGCCCAGAAGGAACATACCTCACAGCAGGTGTCAGGCACACTCGTCAGCAGAAGTTTGGAAAACTCTGGCTAACAAATACTGGCATTAAGCTCAACTTCTGGGCAAGATAATTTCCCATCCCAGAAAGTCTGATGCCCAGAGAGGAATGTCCTAGAGGGCTGCATGCTTATGAACAAAAGTGAGCATTTCTGAAGGGTCTCTCAATAGCGTCTTCTCCTGGGCAGCTGTTTGTATCTCTTCTTTCAAGCAAGGGTGTGGGGTTGTGAGGTTTGTTTGGTTTTTTGGTTGGGTTTTTTGGTTTGGTTGCTGGGGTTTGGTTTGTTGTTTTTTTTTTGATTGGTTGATTTTTCTATTTTTTGGCCACTGACAGCATGTGACTTCATTAGGCATGTGAGTAAAATTGGGAGTTTTGTGTCTTCCTCCTGTGAACTCCCCTCCTACTTACCCCAATGCTTCCGAGAAAAAGAACCTGAAAAAGGCTGCTTGAGAGTTTTCTTTCTGTCGAACTGAAAGTGAGAGAAAAGCTGAGAATTTCTGAGCACAGCTGTACTTTCCCAATCAATAAGAGCTGATTGAGAGCCCAAAATGCTCTGCACATAGCTTCAGCCCTGCATTTCCTGTCACTGCCCGAGGTGAAACCTTCCATCGCCTGCTGCAATGATTCATTTCCAAAACTTCAGTTAAATTATCACAACGGCAGGTGACCTCTGATTTTCACCCATGTCTTTTCCCCACGTCTTTTCCCCGCCCTTGCGTTCTTTTATTGTTTTTCAATTAAAATGTGACTCACTGTGGTGGAATCTTGTCAGAGTCCATCAACCCTGATCCCTCTCCAAACCTTGCTCCTAATACATCTGTCACAAATTTTATTTTAAGCTTCAGTATTTGGTGCTGTCATTTTGTTGGATGTGTCTGCATCTCAAAAACTGAATTCAGAAGGGCTCTGTTGTGCCAAGTGCTGCACAAACATAATGAGACCTGTCCCCAGGAGCTACTTTAAAAAGTCATTTCTGTCCTTTAAAGATAGGCTTTCTCTTTGTGTGTTTTTGTCTGTTTCTCTTGCTGGTTCTCTGTTGAAAGCAGGAGCCTGGCTGCAGACTTATCTTTTGCTACCATTGCAGCAAACCAGATTGTCCTACTGGAGATGGCAAAACTGCTCCTGCTCTGTACTTCTGCTTTGAGTATCAGACATCAGGACATGCTCCCATCTCTCACTCTTTAAAAATTAGTCATGATAAAATGGCATGATAGGTACAATAGAAAAAATTTTTTTAAGGTTAGAGATCCAATAAACCTTCTTCCCTTTTTTGATTCAGTGCAATCCAACCTGTTTTAAGATACTTTAATTACTAATTAACTATGCTGTTCATTTGCTTCACTGTATTCATCCCTGCTTTCTTCTGGGATTTCAGCATCTGTTAGGGAAGAAACCTTGGAAGAAAGCCAAAAAAACGTGTCTAGAGGTGTTAGTGGTGCTCTTTTCAAGTCAGAACTGGAACCAGGGACACCATTTGATGGCAGTTACACCACCGTGTTACTGTCTTGGATCACATCCTGGGAATGTGACACACCATGCACTCATTAGAGCTTAGAAGTCCTAACAACATACTGCAGCACATTAAGTAAAATTCAACAGACTAAATGAATTTTTTTTTCTTTTAAGCACTATCTTATAAATTGCCCACTCTGATTAAGAGACTACAGAGGAACCCTTAAACTGAGCACCCTTGGGTGAACCCATCCTTGTAAGCAAAAGCCTCCCACTTTCTCTATGAAAAATTATCTCCACTTCAAGAGATAACAGGCAACAGCCTGGCCTACAGGCAGCCACATGCTGCTGGTGGAGTTAATTGATGCAAATAGCTCCAGGGTGTTTTGCAGAGGATCTCCAGGGGATCTTCACTCTCTCTGCCATCCACATTGCAGCACAGATTTCTTAAAGAAATAGGTTACTTTCACAAGACCTTCTCCAAGAAGGACAGTCTAAACAAGGGAGAGAAAGTCGTCACCAAACTCTAGTGCTCAGTATTTGAGACATGAATTTAGGTGTCATTATTGTTAGTCTCCTACACATTTCAGTCAAGCACTAATAATATGTTTTCCCACATAAAAGTGCAAATGCTCCTGTGTGTCAGAGCTTATGTTTTCACTTCTGAATTAACTCAGGTGAAGCTGTTCTGTCTTCCTACTTCATAGAGAAACCCCACATCTGGGGGCGTATTTTTCATTCAGAGCAGGATTACCAATTGATGCTCAGGATCCCTTTGTGAGGGCTGGCACCCTCAGTGCTGAAAATGCCGTCACAGTATTTGAATGCTGAGTTCCCCAGTGTTTTCCCACACCTCTCTGTCCCCAGAAAATCACTCCAATTTACATACATTTACCCGGGCGGGGGTATGTCTACACTATCATCTCCCCACAGCACGCCTGTTCTGGATTCACTGATTCTGCAATATTGCACAAACATTAATTCATTCTCATGCTATTTTTGGAAAGTACCAGGTAGGACCTTTGAAAGAAAAAACAAAGTGTTTTGTCTTATCTATTCTGCTCTGGGAATATCTCCCCGCAGGAAATATGGATGAGAATGTACCAGGCTGGCTTTCTTCTCCTCTGCAGAATCCTCCAGTAACTTCCTACGGGCTTTGCAAACTCGAAAACTCCAGACTTGCCATGTCATACATACAAGACCAAAAATGTAGAATCTCAGCTCCATTCTGTGAACACACCAAACATCAAGACTGCAGCACAGCTCAGAATTTGAACTGAGAAGGGACCCAAGATGACAGCTATGTCTTAGGGGAGGAAGGAGCAGAAGGACATAAGGCCAAGCATTGTAAGGAAAGGACAGAGCTACCCTGCTGTCAAGGAAGCCAGCCAGTCTAGTGGGGTTGTAACCACTAATGGATGTGTTCAGCCGGGTAGATGTAGCCAGAGAGTATCACTCAGTGCAGTAAAAATAATTATGGGATATTACTTCGATGGCTTCAGAGACGCACACGGGTGTATGCAATCCGTTTGGGGAACTACAGAATATGGGATATGGCCAAGGTTTGCTAAACAGAGCTTAGATCCACATGGAATTCAACCACATTTCTGTAATAAAGACCTTAACATGTGATTGATAGGGATTCTTTTAATGGATTCTCGGACTGGAACTTTGTCAAGTAAAAATATGGCAGATTCCTTAGATGATGATTTTGCGGAGGGGAAATACCATTGGTACTCCCTCATGATTCAGAGATTTTGTGATACTGTTCTTCAGCTGTGATTTTTTTTTCTGGTGCATTATATAGATCATCAGGCTTGGAGACAGCAGAATCCAGAGAGCTCTCTTACACGGATAGCTGCCCCCAGTATTGTTTTGAATGTGGATTTCCTGCTGTTGCTCCTACAATCAGAAAGGATTATATATGTTTGTGGGTCCACTAACATTGCAACTGGAAACCTCCTACTGCAGTGAAAACACAACCACTAACAGTTGTCAATCCACCTTTTGAGAAATGACCTGCAAGTGTGTGCCATTCCATAACCTCCTGGGCTTTTATGCCCCGGAGTTCCCCAGCTGGCGCTGAGAACCTGACTCAAGAAGAACCATGAAATTCAAATCTGCAGAAAACACTGTGAGTTTGCTCTCGGTCACAATAGAGGGAAACCTCTCTGCTGCAACCTAAGATGAAGAGGTTGCAGTAATTACTCTAGTTTAAGATTGCAGAGTAGTCTTGTGTGTATCTACAGAGGTGGGAAGGAGTGTAAAATCCTCTCCATGTTCATCCCAGCTGAGGATTGTGTAGGCAAAAGATGTATGCAAGACACAGTGGACACACTATTTCTGAGGACTTTCTACAGTCTGGATTTTGTCTGTGGACACACTTAAGGGTTAAGGTGAGGAATTTTCTCGAGAACTCAGTGTGCTTTATGTACTCACTGTTTGCTTTATCTAAACCCCTTATATCTGCATATTTGGCTTGGATGTCTCAGAAGGACAAATATTTGCATGAGATTTCTTCCGATTTTTACTTCCAGAAAAGCCAGAAATAGTATAAGAATTTCAAGAATGGCCTCTTTACTTCTGCTTTGCGTTCTCTGTAGAAGGAGGAAGTACAAATCTCCTAATATGTTTAATTCAACGTCTTTTTTTAATAGGTCTTTTTGTCAAAGTAGCTTCTCTATGTTTAACTGTAGAGAAGCTACAAAACCTGCAAGAGGACAGCACAAGCATCAGAAGTGTTGGGTGGAAGGGCAATAATTCAACTATCCTACCAGTATGCAGAGGGAGTGTGATATTGGTGGGAGACTCAAGACGTTCTTATACTCTGGAATCACTACATTGCACTGACAGATATTTACTGTGTGGTAGGTATTGCTGGAGACAGAAGAGAGATGAAAAAATCTCTTCTTAAGTCTGCCTTCAAAAAATAGACTTCAAAAGTCCTGTTCAATAGCAGAATGTTGATCTATGTGATCATCTTGTTTAAGTAAAATTCTCCCAGACTACTTCAAGCCATGTGGAGCAAAATATTACTGTAATAGGCAGTTCTATATCTCCAGTGGGCCTGACCCACCAGCGTGGTCCCTGACTGAGCACACACACCAGAGGGGCCAGGAGCTTCCTTTAGGACAAAGAACCATTTACAGCTGCTTTCCTCAGTGGTTTGTCTCTGCTTTCTGATGTCAGTGGCTTTTTTTGTTTTTTTTCTTTCACCAGAGAAGCAGTAAAATCTGCATTGGGGACAGCATTACCGGAATGTAACTTGTCAGTGCCAGAGGTATTGTAACACATCGTCTGCACTGCAAATAGGATGGCAGATAAGGAACTTCTTCACATCTGGGGTGGGCTGCATATCTCCCTCACACTGACAGAGTAAGCAAACGGCTTTGCTAAATGACAGTTGTTGGATCCAACAAACTGTTGGCTCTGTCCCTTTTCACATACTGTAAATATCCATACCAGAAAGCCTGCAACTAACCCATACTGAATTCTTGGCAGATAAAAATCAAAGGGGAGATACTGAAGTCTGATGTCTTCATCTAAAGCTGACTGAAGTCAATCTCCTAAAAGATTTGGCATTTAAAGCAATCCCTAAATTACCCTTTCATCCTGGTGATGTTAGGGAGGCAGAAATCTTTCCACAGAAAGTCTGAGGAGCAAGAGCATGACACTGTATGAAACTGATGTTGCCTTTCTCAGTTTGTGCCTACAGAATCCATAAGACAAACTGGAACCTGCACATCTACTGCCAGCCACATAAATCCAGGCTTATTATAAAATAAATAAATAAAATTAAAAGCCTCCCTAGTTAAACTGCCCTTTTCAAATTCTCACTGGCAACAGAAACGTCATTACCAATCACACACTGATGGGAGCACTGCAGATCATTTCTAACATGAGTTACTGCCCACTTTCAATGGCTTGTGCAATCAGTGGGTTTTCTAATTGCTTTGGGGATTAATAACACAATAGGAGGCCATTTCACATTGGTTGACAATTATCCAACTGTATAAAGAACAGGTGATAAATTAATAAATTATAATCAGCCAGTTATTAAAGCTTAATGGCAGATGGCTGTAACAAGAATAAAGAGAGACTGAGCCTCACAAAATGGTATTTTGATAGTATTTTTCAATGCATTTTTAATGAGAGGCATATAAAATGCATAAAACTTATAAATCATTTATAGAAGAACAAACTACGGAGTTGAATGGTCCAGTTATAATGCTATCATTATATTATTAATATCACAAGATCACACAGCATCCAACAAATCTGGCTGGCAGCCTATTGTGTCTGGTGCTGTACAAACAGAGAGGGCTGCACCAGTGCTGGGGAGCTGCACGGCCACTGCTGGGTGCTGGAGGGCTGCCAAGGCCATGGGAAGGTCCCAGGAATAAAGCTCACTCACCAGCACAAGCTCTGCACTGAAGTCCTTTGTGGCTGTTGAACCCAGTCTAGGACTCTGGAATTTTAATCCAGATGTGTGTGTATTTTTAAGGCATTTTGGTGTGCAAAGAGCACTGTTCTGTGAGACCAGGAAACATCTTGCGTGCAGGTGGGGGAATGAATGTGCAAGACCTGTTTTGCCTATTTGTTTGGAGGCATATGACATCTCACAGCACAAATTACTGTGCATGTAGTATTTCTTGAATGCTATTTTTTGGTATGTTAGTCTCAAAATACAGTCAATCAAATCAGTCTAGGGCATCCCTTGTTTTCCTGTCTCCTCTTACTTCCTTTGGGGCACTGAATATCCTATTGTTTGCATTTCATAATCTCTGTATACTTTGATGAAATTCTCAACCTTTTTAGATCAGTTGTAAAACACTTATATAGTTGAGCTATAATTTCAAAAATTGTCTTTGTACGCTGGGTTACAGGTCTGCAGAACACAATTTCTTCCCTTGTACTCATACAGCACTCAGCTAAGTAACACCTTGGAGTCCTGGTCCAAATTCTATTAAGAACAGATAATGGTTTTAGAAGCCTGGCTGGTTAGTGACTGGCTCAAATTCACCACAGTCAATTGCAAGTTAGGGTTTTCCCCATGGAAATTTTGGTGCTAGAAGGACACTTCTTATGGGACATAAACATCCATGCACACAAAAATTCAAACTTCTACACCTCAAAACTCACCTCAAACAAATTCTTCCTTTATTCCTCCCTGCTAGATGTTAGCCAGTGATTTAGTGAGATGTATTGGATATTCCAGCTTCCTAGAACTAGATGAATTGCTCACAAGATAGTCATCATGGGTAATATCTTCCCTGGCTGTATTAAACCAGAGATCAAGAACTGAATAACCTCTGGAAAACAAGTTATGCTTCTTATCCTGAATGCAAATTCTTTGTCACTGCAAAACTTTAAAAATGCAGCTTACAACCGAGTAGTCAGCCCCAAATCTGGTCTGCCAGTGCAACTGGCACTGTCTCTTGGTATCCTCCAGCTACTCTCCCTCCCCTCTCTCAGTAACATCGTTGGCTGCTTGCTTCTATCTCCCTCCTATACCTAAGTCTCTGTAGAATGAAGATGTCTTTGTTTTTGGTGCTTGTACAGCCCTTATAGTCATGAGGATTGGCTGGTCCTTGAAAAGGACCCCTTCCCACAGAACAAATCAGAAAATAAGGACAAATACTCAGGAAATATCTTGGGAGCATCTTCCCTGCACCCAGGAACACCAGTCTGGCACCTTTTCCCAGCAATGACACTCACGCTGTTTCTTCCTCAGGCAAGCAAAAGAAAGAATAGGTTTTCTACACACACACATGGCAGAGGCTTTTGGGGAGTAGCAGACAAGAGAGAGACTCTTTATGAGGTCTGAAGGTGCAGGGAAGGCCCGCAGGCATGGCCTGGACCCTGGCTGTGAGCAGATGCTAGGGGGGTATGGGAAAGGGGTGATGCTCAAGGTACATTTGACCCTGAGTGATCACTCTGCAGCAGAGCTATGCTTCTTCTCATGCCTGCTGCGTGGTGCTTCCCTCAGGCAGGTACTCATTACACTCCTGACCTCCACCTCTGTGTGCCCATCCTGACCCTCCACCTCTATGTGTCCTTCTTCTTTCATCAAAGTGAAAAGTGATGTGTGCTCAGCCTCATGCTAAATTGAAAAGGAGCCTCATCAACAGAGACATATAGGCAAGAATCTTTCAAAGTACTTAAATTTTCATGGTTATTAAAAGAAACACAAGGATTTCCCCATTTCCTTCCCTTCTAACACCTGTTTTCCATCTTCTAATAATGGTCCCTTTGCTCAGAAAGAAATAAAATCTTCACGGAGTCATGGGACTGTTTCTCAGGCCCTTCAATGAGCTCTCAGGGTCCAGTTACCTCTTGCAAGCAAAAGAAAGTACTGGCTTTCCCAAGAAATCATGGAAGGACTGCTTATGTAGGAAATGGGTCAAGGGGCTGCACCTGAGTGAAGGTGCTACAGCTGGGTTGGGAGCCTGCTCCCCATCCCTACAGTCTGGGGGATGAACAGATCCAGAGCAGCCCTGATGAGACTTGGGGTGCTGGTGAAAGAGAGGCTGGACATGACCCAGCAATGGGCACCTGCAGCCCAGAAAGCCAAACCTGTCCTGAGCTGAATCCAAAGCACTGTGAGCAGAAAGTGAGGGAGGGGATTGTGTCCCTCTACCATGCTTTTGCGAGATCCCACCCCAAGTACTGCTTCCAGCTTTAGGGTCTCCAATACAGGAAGGACATTCACCTGCTGGAGTGAGTCCAGAGGCCACCAAGATGATTAGAGGGATGAAGCACCTTTCCTATTAGGAAACGCTAAGACAATTGGGATTGTGCAGCCTAGGGGTGACCAAATTGCAGCCTCCCAGTACCTGAAGGGAGCCTACAAGAAAGATGGAGAGGTACATTTTACACGTAGTGACAGAACAAGGGGGAATGGCTTTAAACTTACAGAGAGTAGGTTTAGACTAGATATCAAGAAATATTAGGAACAAGTTCTTTCCTGTGAGGGTGGTGATGCACTGGAAGAGGTTGTCCAGAGAAGCCGTGGATGCTCCATCCCTGGAAGTGTTCAAAGCCAGGCTGAATGGGGCTTCGAGCAACCTGGCCTAGTGGAAGATGTCCCTGCCCATGACAGGGGGGCTGAACTAGATGGTGTTTAAGGTCCTTTCCAAAGCAAGCCATTCTATGAAAAGAAAGGCAATTGGTCTTTTGCAAGCTCTGAGGAGCACAATGGGATCAAAACCATGCAGTTTCCCTGGCTCTGAAGGAATTTCCAGGTGGTGGAGAGCTTATGATGACAGCACCCTTCCTCCCAGCAGACAGACACACAACAGGGTTCTGAAGGATTAGAAGTGGACAGCACTGCACTCAGCTGGTCCTGTAGCCCTTGGGATGGCCAGGCAACCAGGTGAGTGGCCAAACTGGTCCCATGCCACCCTCAGGTCAGAAGAGCTCAGAATGTTTCTCTGCTTCCACGTCCTCACTGACCTCAATCCCACACCCCAATCAACCCTCCCTCCAGCCTGGGTTCTTGCTGTCCCTCAGCTGCAAGCCCTGCTCCTGCACCACTGGGCAGGTTCATGCAAAACTGTACTTTTCCTCAGTCAAAATGTGCATTTATGAGTAATTTCTCTCTCCCAAGTATAGCTTCAAGCACTTTTAGATTCTGTTTCTGTGAAGATGTGGGAAAACTGCATCTCCTGCCATTCCCAAATTAAACCTGTCAATATACAGAGAAATTCTCCATCCACCCCATTCCCTCACTTGATTCTAGGCTCTTTGACTTATTGTCATGATGCTACATTTATCTGACCTTTATTGATGCCATCTGCCATGCTAGAAACTTTAAAAAGCATTTAACTCTGTCTGTATCTAATTGCAATTTTCCTCGCTGCTCTCCAAATTTAGCACAAGATCATTTGGAAACACTGCATCTTTCATTTCAGCTGAATCACAAAAGCCAATTAGATCAATAATAATAATAATTTGATTTTTTTTAAAGAAATAAAATATTAAAAGCCATAATGTGCTCAGGATTTCAAGAACTAAGAAAGAGTTACACTCCCTGCAGGTTTAAATACCAGGTAATTCTGTGTTATATTTTTACCCACTCTGCAAATGTAAGTATCAACCCCAGGCCTTCCTAAATGTGTTTTATTCTGTCCCAGCCCACTGAGACACACAATGGTCACAGTGAGTTGCCTTTTTTTGGTCTCCCTGAGCAGCAATATCCTCAAAGAATTCCAGCCAGTTAATGAGGCATGCCCTTCCCTTCCTGAAACCATATTAGATATCCTTAATTAGGCCATGCTTTTCTAACTGTTCCTCCCTTAGTATCTCAAAAGAGGAGCTGAAGACTTTCAACTGCACAGATCTGCAGCTTCCTGGTGCATCCCCAGGCCCTTTATAAAAATAGAAAAAGAGATCACATTACCTCCCCCTCAACCCTAAGATATCTCTCCCCTGAAGGAAGCAAACTTGTAAAAATAGTAACTACAGCTTCTCCAGTTTCCTAACCAGAGCAATAGCAGCCTAAATAGATGTGTATTTTTCTTTCCTCAGCAAGGATGAGCCTTAGAAGGGTTGGAAATGTGTTTCAGATGACCTTGAGAAAGCAAGGGAGCACATTCCCCTGCTCATCCAGAGCTCGTCTTTCTATTGTTTATTCTGTTCACCTGAAACTTTACAAGATAATTTTATGGTTTTCTAAGATTGAAGTTTCTTCTGTTTTTCTTGGTTGGGGTTCTCAGTAGTAACCAGAACTGAAACATATCTCTTCAGATCATGCAAAATTTGGCCTTGTACTGGAAATACCAGAAGCTTCTGGAATTTCTTGTTTTCATTTTTCTAAAGAGTGACTCAACAGAGATGCTTGAAAGCCTCATGGTTTGTACTAGCTGAGTTTAGAATTGAGGTTTGCAAACCATGGCCTAACTGATAAACTCTACCAAAACAAAGTGATCATCGTTTACTCTTCCAATCCTCCCAGGAATAAGATCAAATCTGGCCCTTCTCTGCTGCAGTGACAGTACTGCCCACACCTTCCCCATCACTCTTGAAAAAACATCTGATTTTCAAGCAAAACAATTTCCTATAAAGATCACTTTCTTGCCTCACCCCATCATTACACATCTTAGTGTAGCAGCATTTTATTTTATGGTTCTCTCCTCTTTATTTTCTTGATGCAGGTATAATTTTTTTTTCTCTTGGTGGAACTAAAGGTGGACATTACATTAATTTTATGCAGACCAGCCCAAAAAGGAGAAAAAACCTGAAGTCCAACATCAAGCAACCGTGCAAGGTGTGTGCAGGACCCAAATGGAGCCCAAGCCTTCCACAGTGGTCAGACATGGACTGAACTCAATCTCCCCCCAAAGTGTGGAAGTTGTTACATCTGACTGCAAAACTTTACAGGCTCCACAGCAGCTGCAGAAATGAACATCTGGCACACAGAGATGGCCACACAGATCTGTGGGACTGGGGATTAGGAGGTGTGAAAGTCTGTGCTAGTGGCCTGAACAAGATGCTGCAGGGAAGCTGAGTTCCACCCTGAGAATGTGATACTCAGAGGAGAGGTGGAAGCAAGACAGCTGCTTCAAGGGCAGGGCAGGGTTTCTGCCAAAGTCAGCTTCCTGTTTATTGGTGACTAACATTATTTTATTCAAATTACACCAGTAGGACTGAAAGAGTAATTTCAGTGGCCAATACCTGCACCATAAAAGTTACTGCCCCAGAGAGCTCTAGATTTTGCCAATGGGTGACAAAATTGACCTGGAGATAATCTTGGATGTGTCTCAGCTTAGCAAATATTTGACTTCAGGGACAGAAGCTACTTCCAGTATTCTAAAAAATTTAAGAGTTTATTTATTCTTCAAAAAGCCTTGCGAATAACCTTGATTCCATGTAGCACTGGTGATTATCCTGCTGCAAGCACCAGGTGAAATGGGAAATACCCGGAGATTGCAGCCCTTCAACATTTTTACAGACCTCTAAAGTTCAAGTAAATCTCTACAATCCCCTAGAAGAAGAAAATATAGTTCATAATTATTTTTATAATGATGGTCCACTGACAAAGATATAGTTTGTGACCTTTGAGAAATAACCAGTGTGTCTGAAGCCACTGAATATATACCAGGATTAAAAGGCAGACAAAAACCTGTGACTGTTTCTGTGGGAGACATTCACATTTGCCCCTATTTCTTACAATCACCGCCATCAAAAATATCTTTCAATTACGTTTGCACATAAAGAATAATGCTTGTCGCCTTGTCATTTCTTCAGATCAGTGTGAGAGAAATTTAAAAACTTTCTGCAAACAAAATGCATCCCTTATCTCTGGCTTGTTTCTTTGTTTCTTCTTCTGCTGAGGACAATGCTTGGCTTATCTTCTTATCTCTTCTATTTCTCTCATATCTAATAATAAGTCGTGCTTTCCTTCAGGAAAACACAGACAAGGCATCATAATTTAAAAACACAGCACAGTCGAAACATTCTAGTTTTACTTCGAGGTAAATTCGTAAAGGTCAGCGTCAAATGTGGGCACAAACCTGACCCTGGGTCAGGTGAAGAGCCCTTTATGTGCACACATGCTGCGTGTCTGAGTGGTGCAGGGTGTCCATCTCTGTGAGACTGCCTGCCCTCCAGCTTGCTGTTCAATCCAGTGAACTGCAGCCCCTTGCAGAGGAATTGCCCTGAGTTTCATGCCCTGCCAATATCTGGAGGTTTTGAGTGTGTGTGCACAGCTGGGGCTGATCCTTGGCCCCTGCAGATGTACCCCCACATCCCTTGCTGTCATTTCAAGATGTTTGGGTGCAGATAATCTCCTCTTCACTGCTTGGGTTTGGCTGAGGCCTGGGGAGAGCTTTTCCACTCACATTTCTTGAGTTACACTTTAACTTCTGTCATTGTTCATTCTACTTTTATTGCCACAAAGGGACGTTTCTTTCACTTCAGCATTTGCCCACATCAGAAACACATAACTCTGTGGGAGGCAGTGGGAGGCAGAACTTGTCCTCGGAGGTCACCTCACTTTGCAGGGAGGGGGCATTATTGTCTCACCTTCCTCCTTGAATTCAGCATCCCTGCTGCGCCAAGCAGTGCTGACTGTCAGCTCCGCCTGCCCTCCCGCTCGCCTCTCTGCCATCACTGCTCCTGCTCCCTGCTTTCCTTCTCCCAGGGAGAGCATCAGAGGTCGAAAGAACCTTCAATACCAAATTCAAAGCAGGACTGACTTTGGTGAAGCACTGGGGGGCCAGCTGGCCACCCTGTGCTTGCCACAGACATGAAGCCCCAGAGTCCTGTCCATTCACACATCAGATCTAAATAGCGCTCCTGTCCTTGGTACCTGGGGATTTATCATCACAAGACTTCACTGTATTAAGCAAAGGCTATTCCCTCTTTTTCACAAATGAAAACTGAGAATAATTGTTCAAATCTTAGAAATGTTGGGTTTACTATATCATACTGATTTTACTATACCGTTGTTAAACGGGAAGCCCCAAAGACACATAGAGAATCCACACTCTCTGAACACAGCCCAGGTCCAATTTTCTGAATTATTAATTACTTGTTAGAAGGGCACAAATAGGAGTCAGATCTCCACACCACTTCCTTCCCATCCCACTCTCCCTCTTCACCTCAAGTATTAAAAATTTTGCAAGAACGGGAGCAGTAAAACTTAACCAACTTAGAGGAGTCACTGTGGCACGTAGCAGGCACTCTGTGCTGGAGCCCTGAAAATCCCATAAGCCATTCATTAAGTGGGAGTGAAGCTATTCCAGTGATAAGCATTTATGAAAAACCCACCCTCAAAATCAAGTTGGAAAAAGCATTATGCTTCCCTTCCTGCTCTGCTCTGGAAATACAAATGTCTCTTTTGATATGTCACAGGCATTTCCTTGGAAAAATTTAAGTAGGAGTGAGGAATTCCCAGAAATATTTCACTTCAGACCAAAGTGTATCAGAATAAATAGCTTTATAAAGGCATTTTACATCATGAAACACACTTGAATTTCTAGGACACAGAGCTGTATGAATATTGGATCAAATGTGGCTCTATTCCCTAAGTTTACTCTTAAAGAGACTTTGTTTAAAAACAAAAAAAGAGAGTAACCCCTTACATACATTATTATTAATATTATAATTTAAAGCTGATGAAGAATATTAAAAGCAAGATGCATCCTTCTAAGAAATTACCCAACAGAAGTAATCCTATGGGAATTCAATTAGTAAGTGTTGGAATTGAGGTTGGGGCTAAGGTGAAGGTTGCTCATTCTCATTTTTGTTAAGCCTTTTTTGTTGTGAAAACATCAGTTTGAGATGTCTAAACATGTAAAAATATCACAGGAATTTAGACTGTCACATCCAGCCACAGTACAGCACCAGTGTAAGGGTGTCAGATGCTTGTGCAATGCTCTGACTGCAGACAGGAATCTACACAATTTATGTCACACCAGGGCTCACTGTGTCACTGCTGCTGCACCATTGACCCTTATACCTGTAGAAGATAACCTCCTGGGGAAGAAGCCACACAAAACAAAACAAGTTCACCAAAGCCACCAGCTTGCCCCACAAAAAGCAAAGTTTGTGCCTGAAAAGAAAGTGGCTAAAACTTAAAGCATGGCTGAGGGTTACTCCTCTTCACAGCAGGGCCCTTTCTCTCTTGCTCAGCTCCCACTTGGGTCACATTTACTTTTGCAGGCTGAGCCCTCACTGGTTTTTAGACTGGGGTTGTTGAGACTGAAAACAGCAAGAGTCACTGAAGCAAGTGGCAACTCCCTTCCCTATGCTTTTACAGCATCATGCTTGGTAGAAATTCTCTAGCTAAAGAGACAATCTAAAGTAATTTTTTCTGTAGTTGGAATCATGAAGATACAAAATTAGAATGCTAAAATCATACCCTGTTGCTTTATATTTTCTTATAAAATTATTTGACTAATGCAAGAAATGGGCCAAATATCTCTTTCTGTGGAGAAGGTTGAAATTCCTGGGAATCCACATAAAGAACTAAGACAAGCAGATAATTCTTTAGATTAGTTTAAAATAGACCTTCTGAAATTTTCCTGTTTTCCTTTTAACTGAAGAACTTTCCATACAGATAATATCCAGCTGCCATATAGCTAATCTTATGATGTTATTTTAATTACAAAAGCAAAACAACAGCAGTTACCCTCTGTCTCCCTTGGTATGAAATCCAAAGAGCAAAAGAAACAAGCCATTGAAGTAATCATTTTCCCTGTTTTGTGTTTGAGACATCCTCCAGTTACACATACAATGACCAAGGAATTGCTTCTCATTTACACTTTTTCTCTCTGTAAACCATAAACTGCTTTTTAACTGATTCAAAAGGTGGGTAGGGATTAGCAGAATCAAAGTCACATAGGAGGGGGAGATGTTTTTAAAGATTTCCAGTCTGTAATACAGAGAAAGGGGTAATGCAAACACAATTAACTCTTGATGCAAAGGAAGCAAATGCTCACATTGTGACTTGCAAGAGAATGAGTCAAGAAATTAAGACAATCAAGCTATGTCATGTTTTAGCTCACAGTCACTGTAAAGTCTGGGGTTATAAACTCCTTCCTTTCAGACAGGCAAACAGTGAGAGCTCTGTTCTGTTTTCAAGGGATGGATGCTATCACTTAGACAAGATGCGAACTCCCAGTGGGTGATAAAAGTTTATCACCCCCGTGAACAACACAGCCCAGTAACTGGTGGGTGCCTCTATCTTGCAGCCCCAGCTGCTGACTTCCTCTGCCTTGAAGTAAGGGAAACATAAGTAAAATAATCACCATATGGATATTGCATTATATAAATGGCAGTGGTTGTAAGAAATGCAGTTTCATACAGTATTGGCAAAGAACTGAATTCATCACCAACATTTCGAGGCTGATGGAGCAGAAAGAAATGTTTCTTGGGCACATTCCTCCAGCAGCAAGGGACAACTGAGCATTATCTTCAGGACACAGTCTTTCTGGCTAGCTGACATGGGGACCATGTTGGAAATGAGTAGCTGGTGGCTGAGAACAGATGGCTCAAACAAACCGACTGAAATGAGCAAGACTTTGCCAGCAGAAGAATGTGCTACCCCTTTTTTCTAGCTGTATTACGTGTAAGTTCACCTTCCAGCTTGCTAATGCAGCAAAGGGTGGTTTGGGACAAAGAGCGCCAGGAAGCATCACCCCGGGCCTGATTCTCCTGCCTAGTTAAAATCAGCAATGGTAGCACTGAAAGATGAAATATAATGATGCAGTGTGACTCCTGGATTGCAGTAGGAGGGACTTTTATGTTTTGCTTTAGCATGAGAAAAGGCCTTTCAAAGCCTTCCTCCCTCTCAGCAGGGCTGTACTGTGCTGGGGCTGATTTGCTGCTCCTGTCCATTTCCAGCCAAGGTCTGTTATTCAGTTAAACCAATGCAAATCAGGAGCAGCCCCAGATGAAGCTGATGAGGTATCCTCTGTCTAGCAGGGGTGTATCTGCCAGCAGATTTCAGCCCTATGTGGTCAGTGTTTATTACTGTATGCATGGAGTTGCTCAGCTCTGGATGGAGGGCCAGGACCAGGCTGATTTACAAGTTAGTCACCGAAGTAGACCATGAGCAAATCGTCTGAAGGACAGCCAAGGACATAAGTTAAGACCTCAGACGATTTTTAGTGGTTTCAGCATTGGCCTTGAATAGTTGCTGGCCACCTACAAGCAGTTCAGAATTTAGGAATCTAACTGATTCTGCCTGAAGCTGAACATCAGTGCCAAATTCCCAGACTGAGAGCAGTAGCCCCATACTCTCCTTTCCTTACCTTTCTTCGAAATATCTGTGCACACACGTGTTTACTCTTCTGCAGGCACCCAGCCCCAGGCTGGATTTGTGCTCTGCAGAGTCAGGGCTGTCCCCAGCCCAGGGGTCTGGTCCATGGAACATGTTCAGAGGGTTCTCAGCACATCCTCAGAGGTAAACGGCTGATCAATTTTTAATTCTATTCCATGACCTAAAACCAAGGAATTGCAGAGCCCTATGCCTGTTATCAGACCCAGACCTTCATCTCTATGCCAGGCTCTCGGTACAGGTGTGATTTTCGGCCTCAAACAGCTTGAGAGACTTCATTTAAATAAGCCATCAGTCTGAGTTCTCTTTAATCTCTGAGATAGGGGATTTTTTTTGTGTTTGTTCTGTGGTTGTAAGAATGAAAAATGAGTGGTCAGACCGGTAGTTTGCAGTTATATTGGCTGTTTCCTTTTCCAAAGATAATGATTTTTTTTTTTTTTAAACTCAGTGAGTTGGTTTTCTTAATGACTTGCAGTAAGGTGTTTTTTTCTGTCTTTTTTTTTTTTTTTTTGGTTTTTTGTTTTTTTTAACTTTCATTGTTAATAATAACTCTGGAGTAGTCTTAAAGCAGAGCACACAGTTTTGCAGAAGTGTGAATGCTCTGCTGTGAACCCATGCAAACAGACTACAACCCCTAGCAGAGACACACAAGCCTTAAAACCAACAGAGTAAAATGAGTAAACCTGCTTACACAAACCTCCACATAGTCTAAGAGACAACAATTGTTCATCATCCTTTTATTATATTTAAGCAGAGGAATCTTCAACAAAGCAATAGGCTCGTAAAAGTTCCCACCAGTTCAGAGCCTCTCAGAAAGCCACCCCTGCCATTCCATGTAGGAAAATTTTCTTTTGATGCTGTTAGGAATACACAGCAATAGAGGCAACCATTCAGGGATTTTAGAAATAAATACAATTCTGGGATCCTTCTCGTGAGTTACAAGCCAGTGTTACTGAAAATGCTTACTCACATAGCTTTGCCCATTATGAGCCACTTATGAACATTCACTTTTCTCTCTCCTCCAGCAAAGTTAGATACTGACAAACTTGAGATCAGCAGAAAAAGCAGGGCTTCAGCTATCTGTACAATCCTAATGCCTTTTGTTCTGTGTAGTGGATATGTTGTCCTGAAGATTGGGGATACAAGAAAAAAAACCTTATAATCCTCAGGATACTCCTAACACCAGTAACACAGTGATTTCTTTAGCAAATCCACAAAAGATAAGACACCTTCAACCATCCAGGTACTTACAGGCTGCCTCAACACTGGGCATACAGACAAGCCTCTGAGATCAGTATATTGAATTGCACCCGTCCAAGGGTACTTGGGAAGCAATTTCTATAAGTGAAAATGTGAACCCAGAAAAACATTTCCCACCTAGAAGTATTTTCTGATTGTTGGGATTGATCCAGTGTCTGCAGTTCATATTTTCAACATCCCCTTTTTGTCAATAGAAGACTGAAACAACTTTTGAAGATGAGATTGAATCTTTCTTCTCAACAAAGTTTGACTGGGCCTGCATGCCTGCAGCTGGCTAGACTTATGGGGTCACCTAAGTATGAAAATAGATCACTTTTTTCGATGTTATTACATCCTTTTCTGTCCCATGGATCATCTCTAGCTTTAACTCTATCAGACCAAGATTTTCTTTGCCTCCAGTTCTTATATAGGTCATTATCTTGGCACATCACCCTGTCCTTTGGATTAGAATTTGCAAGATACATATAGCTTGCATAATTTTCTGCAGTACCCATAGGCCCTTTGAAGCGATGCCTATCCAGAGATTTAACAATTTAGCATTTGTTGATACACCCACAAGAAGAGCTGCCTCCTTCCTACACAGACTACTTTTTTCTCTTGCCAACGCTTGCACTTTCTTTTCCATAAGCAGGAACATGGTTCCTGGATTACTCATGAGGTATGTCTCAGCTGCAGTCATTACTTGTTGCAGAAACACACAGCACAGAATTAATTTCAGGATTCAGACTGGCCTGAGCAGAATAAATACCCCTGTTACAATATCTACGTCACTTGAGTGCGTGAACCAGTCTTACTCAAGCTAACTCAGAGGTGCCAACAGGGTAGAGCAGAGAAACAGGGAGTTTCCTAAAACACACGTTCTAAATTCTGACTTGCTAGAAAGATCCAGAGGGTTTGGATGCTCTTGGGTTAGACATGATAGGGCAAACATATTTTTAGTCCTGATCTTTGCAGCAAGTGGAAGAACACAAAAGAGACTAGAGTTCACCACCCTGGCTACAGGAAGGACCCATAATTCCCTGCATTGATGTTTAGCACTATTTCAGTTTTTGAACCCTATAGCAGTTGCAGTGCTTCCATTCCAACATCAGGAAGACCTTCCAGAAAACTTCATAAGTTGTCTGTCCTCAGCTACTGCCACAGGCTGCTGAGAATACAAAACCTTTCAGTTACTCTTTAATTCATTGGCAGAAGGATGAATTAAAACAACCAATGAATTTCTTCCCATATATGTCTCAAAGCTGACTGAATATTTTTAATTCTTTGTATATTTAGGGCAATGCATGAAACCTTGAGTGGCAAGCAGCAGACAATTAGGAAACAATTATTCATTCTTTCCCCTAAAACAAGAACTAGAAAGCAAGCAATGAGTTATCAGTAGAGCATTTAATCCAAAAGGAAGTACCTTTTATGTGATGCATAACTAAACAAATGGAACCCATTGCTACAGGATATTGTAGGTGCCAGAAGTTCAGATGTGTTTTAAAAGCCGTTAAAAAAGTGTATTAAATGAAAATCCATTAGCAACTATGAAAAATAAATATACACCTCCTTTACCACATCTTGCTGGAAGGAGATGCTGGGAGAAGTGAAACTGGAGGCTTGATTCATTTTTATAACTCATCTTTAAACATTTACAGCAAATCAATGTCAGAGACGGAAATCCTGGAGTACCTGGATCTTGGCTGTGGAGCTGCTCTTGCATTTTTGTATTTAAGGGGCATTACATTTCCTCAACTGTTGTCAATACCCATTTCTTCTTGGGACAATTCTTCTACCACCTGTCATTAAAACAAGGAATGACCCATTTACTAGGGAATAATTTGCATTTGTTTCTTCTGTGATGTAATCTCAGTTGTTAGCAGTCCCCTTTTTGCCAGAAGTGGCTGCCATTTTTGTTTAGATACTATTAGAACGTTTACAGAGCTGTTGGGCACGCTTGCCCTCTACCATTTCTCATTTTTATATTTTCACCTACCATAAACTGAAAGTTTAAATGAAAATGTATCATCGTACCTTGTGTGTCATGCCACTATCTGTGGAACAGCTAATTATACACAGTATTTCTAAAGTCACTGAGCTTCATTCTTCCATTGAATCATAGAATGGTTTGGATTGGACTGGACCTCTAAAGGTCATCTAGTCCAATCCCACTGCAATGAGCAGGGACATCTTCAACCCAATCAGGTTGCTCAGAGCCTCATCCAACCTGGCTTGGAATGTTTTCCAGGGATGGGGCACCTACCACCTCTCTGGGAAACCAGTTCCAGTTTTTATATACCTTTGCCAATGTCCTTGTGCTGTTAAAATGCTATTTTCCACTACTTGCAGAATACCAGGGTACCACTCTTGCAGTTTCTCCTAATTGGTCTTGTGCGAGCACCTCATGAAATCACTCTGTAAAAGACGGACAGACAATGACTTCCTGGCAGCCTTGTGTGTTTTAGCATTTCTTGTTGCTTTGGGCCATTGCCCAAAAGTAAAAGCTGGTCATGACATGAAGCATCTACACTTGAAATCTCTCCTCACAGGTGGGAGTTTTTTCCCTTTATCTTCTGAATCCGTTTCAGCAGTACGTGGAAGAGATCAAAAAATGAACTGGCAAACAGAAATATGTGATAATTGTGGCCACAAACTCTCACCTCCCAGACCCTGGTAAAAAATAAAGATCACATTCTTTTATTATGTCCTCAGAAACACTGGTATTTATTTAAGGAGCCCTCCTGGAAAAATCAGTTAAAGATTACACTGAGTGGGGATTAACTACATAGATACAGAAGACAGCTGCTAATTGGCTGTCAGTGAAAATAATTTTGTTCTTAAAGGAGAAAATATTCTCCTTTACATGCGAAAGTTCCACACAACATTTTATATTGAGAGCCACAGCCTGCAGCCACATTTGTTTTCTAGGCAGTGTAATCTTCCTGAGAGATATTCTCTGGAGAGCTGGGTATAAGTCAGCAGCGTGCAAAGTCACTGGGCAGCCCACAAATGCTGATTTAACTCTGGAGCTGGTTGTTCTGCACAGGTGCAAATTTTGCCCTTGGCAAATATAAGCAACGTAAGTGACACAGAAGCAATGACTTCTGTGACCTCTCTAAGATGATTTGCATCTGAAGAGAGACAGTTTTGGAAATAGAACAGTTTCGTCTCTATGTCTCCAAAATAAAATTATTTGACTCTTTGATTCAAATTGACTTTTAATTCTGAAACTTCTCTCAATGCTCAGCTATTAAAGTCTTGCCTTTTTTTTTTTTCAAAGGTTAGATTCCAGAAGGATTTTTTTCTTTTGATTTTGACCCAGCTCTGATTTAAGAGCACATTGCCAGAAGGGAATCAATCAAACTGAGTTATGAACAGTTGTGTCAAAGTGAAAGAAGGGGGAGCTTATCGCAAAAGGTGTTGCCCACAAACTTTCCAGAGCTTTGCTCAAAACATGGGGGCCTTTTTGATGTTTGGGGACTATTCTTTAAATGTGTGGACAGCAACATTGACATATAAAGAATTAGCAGCTGAGGCTACAAAGAGATCTGTGTGCCTACAGAATTCTGTCCCAGGGACCTCACTGTAGTACTAGGCTTTTGATATCCATGGAAATGTGGATTCTCAGGAATTGTAAGTAACCCAGTGGGCAAATTTATCTTATAACACTTGGGAAAAATAAAAGGCATCCAGCATGAGGTCATCAGCTCCTACTGGGGGGAACAATTGACAAAATGTGGTTTAAAGCAGCAGAATTCGCTTGAAATCCCTCTACATCTGGAGCTTACTTCTCGTGTTACAGGAGTCCCAAATGTTCAAAATAGCAAACCATTAGTGACTGAAGGAGCAGCAAAACATCTGTATAATGCATGAAATGTCTGGAAGTGTCTGACTCTCTGGGAATCAGCTGAAGCTTTCAATTGATGCTTTAATGGTGGTAATTGAAGTTTGCAGCAGTGGCACATCCTAGCTCAGTAATTAGATGGATTACAATCTTTCTCGTTTGGCAGCATTCTTTAAACAAGCTTCAGCTTTTCATATAGTCAACACTCTAGCAGAGATAAATGTCACATCAGTTCAGAGGGAAAAGTAATTTAAGGAAAGACTCAAATTTATCTTCACTGAGTACCAAACAGGAGATATTTCAAAGACAGGACAATGGCCCTTTCTATCTTAAAAGAATGGCCCATTTCTCCCATATAAAGGCTAGCTTGTGAAGGGGAATCTATGGGTGTGCCTTCCCTGAAATCACTGAAGCTAAACCTGCTTATAATATTTCAGTACTCAGTGTATGTATTAATGAATGGATGAAATTCTGGCAAATAGAATTCTGTAGGGGAAACAAAAAAGGGACAATTCCAAGGGGTAAAAATATATTGCCTATCACCTAGCAAGATAGAATTTATCACGGTGATTGGTAACCGAATGGCCAGTGGAAAAAAAAAATGTTTTAAAATGAAGGCATGAGAAAAAACTGTATGATGGGATTATTTGAAGTGAAATTAAATAAAAGCAGTTGAGATCAAGAAACAGCCTCCATCTGTTGTGTAATGGGTGACATGCTTTTCAGTCACTTACAAACAAACATTGCTTCTGTAAATAATTTTCACTCTTAGCTTTAAAATGGCAGCATCTAGCTGGTGCTTGTTTTAAAACTCCTGAAAAATGTACTACATTTACCTATCTTATTTTACAGGCAGCCTTTGCAATTTCAGAAGCAATGTTTTGAAACAGGCTCTGTTTCTCATATTTAGAGCTCATATTTAGATTTTTCTCCTATCTGGATATTTTAGTTGAGTTAAATGAAAATTTCTAAATATCAGTGAACTGGTTCACCTAAAGAACTGAACAGACTGAGGATTTTACTAGGCAAATCCTCATATCCATGTCGTGGGAAATGGGTTGCATGGTTGTGTCACCACTGCGATGGGAGCAGACCTCCAAAGCAGAGCAGACAGATACGGATGATCCTGTGGTCACACTATTGCCTCACTTTCCTCTGCAGCATCACATCCCTTCATCTCCTTCATTCTTCCTTTTGCACTATCCTACTATAGACAGAAACAAAATATTTCATGTCTGGGGCAAATCAGGCTGTCATCATTCCAAAAGAACAAAAGGGGATTGAGAAAGCAACACTACATCGTCTCCCAGTTTTTATTCATGTCCTTCCAGTCATGTGCATTACATTTGGAGGAAATTTAGTACCTGCCACCATCATTATTCCCTTGTTACAGATTTTGCATCACGTTTGGTTCCCCCATGACTGAACAGAGTTTCACAGTAAAACTTCTCGCCACACTTTTGTTTTAGTACCTTGAAACAAGAAGAGTCTGTGACCTCCCTGCGTGAGCTGATGTGTCCCATTTTGGTAAAATTTATGAAGTATATAGCTATGGAAATCTGAATCACCGAGGCATTGACCTAGTACCCACTGCCATCAGTGAAGGATCCTGCTAACAGTAACAGCCAGGATCCCATTCAGTCTTCAGCAAAGGTTTCCAAGAAAAAACATCACACAGGACATGCTTCATTTTCTCTATAATTTTCAAGGTGCACAGGCACCAAAGTGGTCAGAATAAATAAGCAGAATGTCTGACATAGACAGATGACTGATAGAGACTTTTTCTGACTGCAGCAAATCACTCAGTCCAGGTTGCATTTCCTCCTTTGCCATGAGCTGTTGTCTGACCTCAGGAATGTCCCTTGAAGGCCATTTCCAGACTGAAAGCCATCCACCTGAAGGTGACAACAACTTACTCAGCAGATCTACTTTCTTGAATAGTCAAAGAAAATAGTAATTTCATTTTAAAAAGGCAAAAATTACCTTACATATATTATGTTCTTTCTTTTTCAAAGAACTGAGCTCAGATATAGGCTGTCTTCTGCTTGCTCAAGAAGAAAAATAGTCGTGTCCCTGCAACCTCAACATTACACACGGCTCAAGCAAAGTCCCTGTGGACTTGCTGGTTTGCACAATGTCAGGTGCAAAATCTGCTTGTTTTTCCAAGAATGAATGAGTGTAAACTGATTTTGATGGAAAAAACTCTAAACATCAGGGCAGTGGTTTACTAAAAAAAGCTTCATGTGAGAACATTTGCACATAAAACATATTAAAGACTTTTAAATCTGAGTTTAATCAGTTCATAAAAGGGATTATATAATTTGATTGCCTACACACAAGAGACCCCTTTCAGGCCTGCACTCCTTAACAGCACAATGTATCTTAAGGCTAAGAGATCAATCGATGGTAAGGACCCTTTGGAGATTTGACCATGTACGAGAGGTATAGCTTAAATGAAAGTGCTTTAGTTGCACGTTCCTTCCTGTCCTACAACACATTCAGTAATGTGGCACATAGGAGGATTACGAGAAATTGCTCGTGTAATGATAAGGCAAGGATATCTTGGGTGAAAGAAAACCGTGGGTAATTATGCTGGCAGGAGTGGTTCCAGTGTCACAATCCTTATATGTTGTGGAGGCCTTCAATCCAACATGGTGAAAAAGAACTTCAGTGGAGGTACAACACAAAGCACTGAACCATTACAAGCTGCTTTTTGAGAAGCAAGCTCTGGGGGTGGTGGACAAATCCCTGCAGGACCATCCCCACATTCAGCAAGGGGCACATAAAACCTCTGACTGTCACAGGCTGGTTACCACACACCTCTGCTGCTTATGAACCAGTGCTGAACAGGGACCTCAAGATCTAATTTAAAGCAATGGGACTTATCAACTGGCTCAGTACCACGTAAATTGGAAGTATAGTAACACTACTTTGAGACCAGCACTGGCTCTGAGAGCAGCACAGGCACATGCACATGGCACTGTGCCTGCATTAGTAAATGATGGCTTGGATGGTTTGGGTCTGGATCTCTCAACATCTACTGCATGACTTATAGGCAAAATCCACCCATGGATAATGGTGAATTGACTGTACAGCTAAATAACTTCCTCTCCCATATGCACTGCATCAAACCAATGGCCACACACACATACCGAAACTGAAATCTCCATGGGAAGCCAAGATAGAATTGCAGGGGCTGAAGGAATTACTACTGTCCAGTGTAGAGGAATTGCCAACAGCTGTCATTCACACATCCATAGTCATCTGTTGCTAAGCTTTACAAAGCCCTTATCAAAAGTTCAACTGTATCATTCACAAACACATTTTCCCTCCTTCTCCAGGATGGATCTTTGAGCAACGTAACTTGAAAAAGACCATTTCAAAATTCCTTCAGAAAACATAGCATCTCATCACCCAGGAACACGGCTAGGGATTCTTCAAGGTGACAGTGAATACCTACAGCATACACAAGGTACCAGGTATAAAGAGTTGGAACAACTGCATCAAGTGTGAAGCATAAACTGCTTGTTGAATTGTTACCATTGCCATCTGATTTGGGGGATTTGGCACAGGTGAGATACAGAGGCTGATAATCCTGTTTTGCTGAACTTTTCTGTGGAAATATATTATAAGGCATGTTCTCCAAAACCCTCAGCTTCCAATGACTCACTCAGGTGGCACAAAAACTCTATAGACTGTGTGTACCTTGGAGATCAGACCTGCAGCCTTTGGGAGGTCTGCAAACGGCATGGAATTGATACAGCATGATTGCAGACAAAGAGATGATGCTCACTGTGGAACCATGGCAAACTGGCTCTACTTTTCTGCTGAAGGGTGGCTGGAGGTCAGATTGCTGGCACCCCAGTGCAGCTTCATACTTCCTTTATAATTAAACAGAAGTGTGCTCTAGCACTTCCTTTTTCCTTCAGACCTTGCTTCATACCACCTTATAAGAAGCTTGCAAGTTGCATATACATGCATGTGGATTTCCATGATCCTTCCAGCTCAGGATATTTTAAGATTCTTAATATGTATTTTTTTTGGATGAGACTGTAGCATTTCTTTGTGCATGTCCATAGACTTCATTCATGCACAGGTATGAGTGTGATCAAGGCAGGACAGAATGTTCAAATAAATTCAAGAAAATAAGAAAATATATTGTATTTTCAACCAGACAAATTTTATTCACTGCTATGTGTGGAATCCAAGTGAAGAAGGTCATTCACACAGCAAGAAACTAATCATGGTGGGCAGAATTCATTTTATTTGAGATTAGCCATCTAAGAGGCAACCATCCAACAAACCTAAGGCAGTTTTCTGGGCTCTGTACTCAATGGAGAGAGAAGGCAACATGCCTGGGCAGGACCAGTGACCCTCTGAAGATCACTCCTGCTGCCTACAGAGGGACATTGAATTAACTACTACTATGTTTAAAATGCTTGGCTTTAATGAGGTTGAGGTTGCAAGAGACAAAAAATCCTTCCAAATATTTAGCACTTGCAATATTCAAGAGTCATGTGCAGCACGCCATTTTGCCTGGGTTCCCCTCCCATTTCTGATAATGTTTTTTTGCTGAGATTAGAATACACCAGGTCATAAAGGAGTAAAGAGCAGCACCTTTGTGGTTCTCTGAATAGCGCACAGAGGCTGGATGTCCTTTCCCTTCATCTGTAAGAGACTTGGGTCATTATTGGATTCAAGATGGGGAACCAGTCCTGAATTTCAACAGGATATTCATAAGCACCTGCAATGGCTGAGAAATCTATTGTTGGGTCTAAGTGCTGCTTAACAGAATAGGGATGAGAACCATACAGCAAGTGGAACCTCGTGGATTCTTGTATCCTCAGAAGTGTGTTTGAAAAGCAGTGACTGGTTCACTGCACTATTGTTCAAAGATTAAGACAAGCGGAATAAAAAAGCACCAAGATCATCCAGTCCAGCACAGAAGACACACTTTCCACACTGTGTTTCTGAGTGTTTTGTCTGGTCTCCTTTCAAAAGTCTCATGCAGTGGGGGCTACACCAGGTCTTTGGGGAGTTTTGACTAGTCCAATAATAGATTTTGATATTTGTCCTGTAGTTGCGCTGTTATTCTTTGAATGGCATTACTACATTGTTACATTTAGCTCTTGGATATTTCCAATAAGTTTTCCTGAAAATTTATGATTTTAATATGCCTATACACAAGCTTCACTTCATCATCTTATGGAGTATACTTCAAAACTTTGCTGCTAGAGACAGCAAAGGAAAAAAAAAGTCTAGATGTAATGCTCAAGATGTGAGTTCAAGCTCATGTGAGTACAATAGATACATGGATTTCTGTTCTGGTCAGTATCACAGGCTTCTTGCCATCTATGTAGCTACACATAAATGTGACCTGGAGGACTAAAAGGCAGTTTCTCAAGTGCCCCCAGCTATGGAAATCTCATATGATTTATCTGACCATTCTAGTTCTCAGCACTCAGGATTTTTTTTCTGAACTTGGCCTCACACTTTCCTGATGGACTTTGTTTGCCAGCACCGTTTTGATGTAACAAGTGTTCAGCACTGAATATTTTCTCATATGTATAGGTATGGAAAACTAAAGCTTCTGTTCCTGTGAGCATCACTGATATTTCTGTAGCACGTAGAGGCTTTGATAACATTGTACAACATGTTGCAAATGAAAAACATGTTCTCTGTCTCATAATTAAATGGTTCATTTTTGCAAGGGAGCCCAAAACAGTAAGGTGCTCAATTTCATTAACCCATTGATGACTTCCTCAATGTGGCTGCATTTTCTGATAGGACATCAAATTTCTCACTATTTTCAATTGAGAAACACCCAGTGTTTGATTCATTTTCTCAATACTAATTTAAAGGAAATGATGTCAATATATTTGCTATTTCCCAATGAACCAAATATTCAATGACGGCGGAGGGGTTTGTTAAAACTACAATTATGGTTAGAAGCAGAGATGATAGTCGAGATGGAGAAAAGAAAAATAAGCTGGTTTTCACCAATAAAATCAAATTAGCTCAAAGTGGAAGTGAGTGAAAGCAAGCCCAAGGAAAAGGGCTAAAAAATATCAGAGCACAATGAAAAAGATACAGAAATGCAAGTGGAGAAATAAAAATATAATATTTTTAATTTGAGACTGGTGCTATTCCCAATGTGTTTAGCATAATTCCTACCACCATGAAAGTTCTAACTTATTAAAAAGTTGCTACTGGTAGGGAAAATAATCATAGGAGGAAGTATACAGCAGATTTAGAAATTCACACACCCACATAATCTTCTTCTGCTCCTCCACCTCAATTGTGTCTGTCATTTTTCTCATAGAACTTAGTTTATTTTGTTTATTTTGTTTTCTTGATCAGTGTCTGGTCATGGTCTTGGTTGGGGCAAATTTCATTTTTCAGCTTCATAGCCCCTGCATTGAGAGGAGATGTGTCCCACTCAGTAGCTCGGTAGGATAAAATTGTCCAGTGCTTAACTAAGTTATCCTAAATCCATTGACTCTTCTTATGAGTAGATTTTTTTGTCCTGCAATGCACCACAACTTGCTTTTCCATTTCCACCACCTGAACGTTTTTTGCTCTTTCTTATTCTTCTGACTCTGAACAGGCTTTCATGAAGTCAAAGCATAAGTGTCTTTCATTTATGCTGCTTTTATTGGCAACTGAGCCTGGTGCACTCTTCCGTGATATGGGGGGAGATAAGGCTCTTGATGCCAATCAGTCACTCTACACAGGAGATACAGCATTCCTCTAACAAATATTTGACTAACCTTTCTCCCAGCCATATATATCTGAGTGAAACCCTATAAAATTCTGTGACCTACCAGGTCCACGTGATTCTTCAGGGGGGAGGACTTACTGGAAGTTTTAAGGTGGGAGGAATGTGGCGAAGAAAAAAAAATCAAATTAACGACCTAAAATTTCAGCTGGTATGAATTGAAAAAGCTTCACTGAAATTAGGAGCTATGTCATTTTACTTTGGCTAAGAATTAGGTTACAGAAGTTTATATTCCCAGAACCTCTCCTGGTATAAATCTTAGAACTGAAAATTGTTTCAGTCAGGCAATTATTTGGCACCTAGTTCAGCCACTTAATAGGCTCAGTATAGAAAAAGTAATACATAAAAAGCCAGATGAAGTTAATGAATACTGATGTTTCCAGTGGTTTTAGAGTAATTCTTTCATCTTTGGAGAAGACCAGACTTTTAAAAGATCACCTCTTTACTGACTTCATGTGAATGTCTTACTCTCAGCTTGACTGCCAATCTTTCGTAAAAGGATCACTCTTCGAGAATGAAAGCAAAGGAAAAATTTCTTCAGAAGCCAAAAGAGGTGGGCAGGAAGTCAGCTGGTGGGGAAAGTCCGAGAGAATAACTTAAATGGATGTTGTTTGAATGGGACCATGGAGCAGCCCACAGTGATCACTGCAGAGAGACACGCCAGCTCAGGCTACTGCAATTCCATATAAACCCAGTTAAAACTCTGACAGGGATGAAGATCTCTTTCACATTCCTAGACTATTAATGTTGGAATGCGAAGCAAGACTTGAGATTTAGGCAATTAGGTTCCCGAGTCTGAAACATGCATGCAGAGTTTGCTAGCAGGGAGTGGCCAAAAGGTATCAAATATATATGGATGTGCTTCAGGATCCAGCAGCCCTCACCACACTTTGGCTGTGACATGTTCCAATGTCTGGGATGTGATGACAATACAAATTTAAAATGTGAGCCACTATTCAAAATTGGAGAGAAGGAACTGACTAATGGGAAGATGACAATGGCCTATGTGAAAAGTGGAACTTCTGGTCTAGAAAGGATATTTTTGGAGTTCCTCAAGGACTGGTCTCAAGACTGATGTGACAATAATTTCATTAATAGCATTACTAAAAAAAAAAAAAAAATCCTGTTGTAAATGGAATTTGCTGATAGGAAGTTTAAAATATCCAGCATTATCAATAAAGTAACAGAAGTATGAAGAAATCATGTAGAAAGCAGTAGATAATGTCAGTGATGAGCATAAGAGAATGACTTTCAAGAGGCAGAATAAATTTGGCATTTCCCTTACAAGTCAATGCAAAAAGGATATGTGGATCAATGGTATGGGTATATTAATGCAAATCTGCAGCAATATGGATCCTGCTAAGTTTCTTGCTCACCAGTCTGAAGGAAGAGATGAACCGATCAGACAAGTTGGCCTCAGCACAAGCACCTCAGTTACGGGTCCTCCTGACTTGTAAAGTCACCAATATTGAAAATAATTGGGGACAGTGGTGCCCTATGTGCAGTCAAACATTTCTCAGCTTTCTCCATTTTATATGGAGAGGTGTTTTCAGTGACATGAAGTATAAATCATTAATTGTAGAGGTTGCAGTGCAACTCAGCGAGGACTGGGACTCATCTTTGTGCTGATGACTTTTTGGCTTTAGTGTCTTTGTGTAATATTTCCTTCCTTTTTTACTATCTCCTCAGTGAGAAGGAGGCAATAGGCACAGGGCAGGGTCTGTCTGCTGGACACTTAGCAAGAGCTCAGGGGACACTGCAACCAGTGCACTCAGTCAGTCTGGGACAGGCTGGTGGGTATGGCAGAAGGAACAAGTCGACAGACCAGCATCCCTGACTTAGGCTGTCTGGTGGCCCCCCAGGGTGTTAGAGCACAGCCATGAGTCAGACAGGAGAAAACGATGCTCCAGAGCCAGGTGGATGCAAATCAGACTTTCTGCCTGCAAGGGTGGGTCCCAAAGCCACTGCTGGTGCTGCCAAGAGGCTGAATGCAGAAACACCACCCAGGTGTCCATCACTAATCCCTGCTGTCTGAGCTACTGGCAGTTTCACAGGGGGCAAAAATCAAAAATCTGGCTGAGAAGACAGCAAATCCCAAGGCACCCACTTGACCAATTTATCCTGCAAGCCTGGCACACACATGGTGCAGGGCTGGGCATCTTGGAAATGTTTGCTAGTATCACCCAACATATTCATTTGGGATGTAGGAGGCACACACACAAATAAATGCACTATGTGGGAGAAAGGCAGCTCTGACAGGTGTACAGAAGCCTCTGCCCTGGGACAGAAACACAAAGCCACACCTGCAGGCTTCCATCAGGCAGAATACATTGCAGTTTTGGATCGTAGCCCTTGGGCATTAGTGCAAGCCAGCAGATCCAACCCTCAAGTGTTTCCCCTTAAGGTAAAAAACACAGAGGGGTTGAGTTTTGTCCTACAAACTGTTTTTTAACTGTAGCATTGGTTCTGTTTTTAAGCAAATAATTTTAAATGTGGTTTTTCTTCTCTTTGGGGGGGTGATTCACACCAGTTTTTTCATCTGTGCTAATATGTCTAATGTAAGAAATTGCAGGTACCAAGATCTACAGGCTGAATATTGTACAAGCAAAGGAAGAAGAAGAAAAAAAAACACTATCATTTCAGCTCCAGGGAAATTAAGTCAAGGTCCATAGATTTCCCACTCTCCACTACTTCTTGCAAACCACACAAATATACCTGAGCAATTTACAACTCACTACTCCAGTAAGTGAAATTGCCCCTTATGAGCCTAAAGCTTCCACTGAAAAAGAACATCTAAAACTACTGCTGAACATAACTGCTAAGACTCATTTGGCTCAGAATTTTCAATCCTCTAAACCAACAGCAACACACTTGGAAGTTCCCATTTAGCCACATCCCCCAAATCTTAAGTTATTCAAACGTAAAAGTTTGGTTCGGGCCCATTCCCAATGAAGATGTTACCAAAACTAAAGATGATTTACACTGCTGGTAAATCTATTACTCAGAAAATCTACTTGTCTGCCTAGAGAGGTTTTTTTGTTGTACCTTTTTTTTGACAGCGTAGTAACATTTTCTTTCTTCAATGCTTCATTAGCTTGTCTTACTCATGCAATTTTCCCCATTTTACTTCATGTAAATCAAACTACTCATCAGCTCTGTAATGTCATTAGTGTACAAAGAGCCCTCTATTAAAAATATAATCACATAGTAAAAAAATTAGAAAAAAAGAAAAAATTAAACTTATGCAGGTAATATAAGTTGTTGGAGAACTATTCATAAGAGGTATATAAAGCTAAAGGCTCTTATGAGACCAGAAGGACATGAGAAGAATTTTAACAGGTTTAGATTTTCTACTATGTGGCTGAGGTAGGATGGTCAGGAAATATTTTACGTAGTACAGGATTTTTGCCTTATTATGCCTGTTTTTTCTTTCTTTTAGCAAGTGTGGCTAATGGTGCTCATGCTTCAGTGCCTTAATCCACCTGTTAAATATTTCCCTCTTAAAAGGATGTGTCATAAGCAGAATATTCTGTTTTTTCACCAGCAGAGACAGGTGAACTGCAAGCAGTTTACAGCTTTGCATGTGAGTATTTTCTCATCTCCTGAAAGATCCAAAATGACTGAACTGAGAACTGAGCAGTGGGGCTGTCAGTGCAGAGCTGGGTTTGGCTGTGAGACACAGGTTTGGATGTGAGGCCTGGACTCACCCACAGCCATGGAAATGGAGATGCACAGGTCGGGTAAAAGAGGGGGTGAAAGCAGGATGTGTGCCAGGACAGGGCACGAGATGCTCTGCCAGAGACCCTTCTCCTGCCTGGCTATCTCCCCACCGAGGACAAGCTCCTCCTTACATGTGTAGGATGCAGGGCAGAGAGGTTGAAAGCAGAGGGAGGGGTTGCGAGGATCACTGTCCTAAACACCCTTGTAAATCACAGTCTGGAAAAAGCAGCTCAACTAGAAAAAAAAAATCAGTTTTTCATTTATTAATCCTGTTATACATCTGATGACTGATATTCAGAGACATAGACATATGTGCATGTGCACACAATTCAGTATTTTGCCCCTTTTAACCACTGTTTTTTATCTTAGCATTAAGATAGAGTCAAATACTAAGCAAAACTCACACCATTAAAGCAATAAGAAAGCAAATGGCTGAAGGCTGAGTGAGCAGATGAGAATACTGTGTAAATCATACCTAGCAAACCCTTGAGGGTCTATCCCAAGCATGATCAACAACAAGTCAGTCTTCTGAGCAGAAGGAATTTCTTCTAGGACAGACAGGCAACAGCACCTGACATTTGTTTTTCGTGTATATAGGAATATATAACAATGTATATAGGAAAAAATTTACAGATATCACTATTTGGAATACAAGAGACACAAGCAAAACTGGTGACTGGTAAGATTGTCTCATATATACTGAAAGTGGGGAGAGAGAGTTCCAACAATATGCAGGCTAACCCAGAGAGCAAACACTGAAGAGGTATCAGTATGATGAGACACAAGAAGGAAAACCTGTAAGAAATTTTTGAAAAAATTAAAATATAGACAAAACACTTGTTCAAAATCTCAGGGAGAAACCTGGTGTCAATTTAATTAAAAAGAAACTTTCACTTGCAACTAATGCGCTTGCTTGCAAAAGCCTTTTGGTTTTAACAGAAAAAGAAAGCTGGAATTTGAAAAGATCACTGCTCATGGCAAGAGGGCACTAATTAGCTGGTGAGGACCCTGGAGAGTAGATCTTGTGCATAGTTGTGAGGCTCAACATTTCTGGCTAAATTTCCTGTCAGTCTGCAGTGAGGCAGGATGCACAGCCAGGAGCAGTCTTTTCTGACAGTACCACTGCTTGCAGCCATGTCTGAAGCTGGGAAGTGTACCAGTTCATGAGAGGTAAAAAACCATCAGCCAGTTTTTCACCACAGATTTCAGTTTTCTCTCTCATTCTGGATTGCATTTCCAATAGTTTAGCCAGCAATGAAAACAGATGCAGATAGCATACCAGCTGGGGCTAGTGAGCTTCAGCATGGCTTACACTCCAGCTTCCATGCCCAAGGACTTCTCTGGGTCAATTCAAGGAAAGAAATGATGAGGACATTTCAACATATACCCCAGTTCTTGTCTGTCATTTGTCCCTGAAATGCACAAAGTAGCATAAGAGCAATCCAGACCCAGCACGTGACACATCTCTAATTAGCACTGTTCTTACAGTTTTACTTTGGATTTTTCCCCTGTGAAATTTTTTTTTTTCAGTCAGGACACTCATTTCAATTTAAAGCCCTTTCTGCTGGATTTGTTTGAGATAATTTTTTCCTACCTGATCACATCTAAACACTCCTGGAATGGATGGTTGTAGCTATCTTTTCAACCCAGAGAAAATCTTCAGATATCCAAGAATTTAGTGAAAAAATGTTGTCCTTCCTTACATTTACTCATTCTTTTACATGATTGCAGCTAACTGGGGTGGAAATTTGCAGAAGGTAAATGCTGAGCAAAGCTGTCTCCTTGCACTAACCTCATTTTCACAAGAGAAATCTTTCTGAACTTTTCACAGACTTACTTTATGATTTTTGATTTTTATTCTTCATACCAAAACAGGTCAAATCCTTACCTCTAGGAGCTTCATCCTGCATCAGTCTTGACTATTGGGAATCACATCCACCCCACATGCCCCATCTTTAGTAGGAATGGCACATAACAGAGCTGTTGTTTCTAACATCTCAGTGAAATAAAAGTGCCTTATCAGCATGGGGCATGGATTACCCCATGAACTTCTTTTTTTTTTTTTTTTGAGCTCTGACAGCTCCAAGGTCTTAACATACAGGAAGCCCTGGAGAAAGAGATAAAGGACAGAGAAGTTCAGGTGCTCTTGCTAGCTCAGTGTCAGCATCACTACCAGGCTGGGAGAAAAGTGAGGATACAGGAAGGGGTGAAGACATGGCCAATCTGCTCAGAAGATGCTTGGCTGTTAAAAGTCAGGAGCTGCCCACAATGATACACTGCTGCCAGGTCCTGTTCTACTCCTGAAACAAAGAAAAAAGTCAATTTGTGCTTATTGACCCCCAATTAAAGAAAGAATTTTTAGCTGTTCTACTTGTATTTGTCAAAAAGTTGAGAGGATGGAGAGTGTAAGCTCTTGTTGAGTGATGGAGTTAATATTAGGGCTGAGAGAGCCTCATTAAGGCCTTGCTGCTGAATGATGCTCAAAACCTGTTTTATAGGTGGGACAGAGGGAACTTGCAGAGCAGGCTGCCTCGTTGCATTGTGTGATGGTGGCTGGGTTGCAGTCCTAGGAAAGTTGGGGTCCTACAAGGAAATCCTACAAGGACTGCAGGTTCCTATGGAGTCTATAAAAGAAACCAAAGGAAAGCAAGCCAGTTTTGCCTAGGATAGAGCATCCTACATGGGGATCCCCTCTTGCCAACATAAGAGTATTCATTATATGCAAATGAATTGAAACCTGCAGAGACGTACGGTAGCATGAAATGCAGGACAGGGAACTTTTTGCATTTTCCATACATGCTCTACTGAAGGGGCACAGCATTTTCACAGCACCTTACAGAGTCTCAGTTAAAGTTTCACTCTTGCCTTCCACTTGTGATGGCCTTCCACCCCCACCTTGACATCACCTCCAGCTGTGTCTGCTGCATTTCCCTTGCACAGATAGCAGCTAGACAAAGGAAGCAAGGGGGCCAAAGACAGCATCTCTGAATACAGATTACACGGCTGAAGTCACAGGGGGAAGCTCACACAGGCAATCTTCCTGCATCAGGAAAAGCAGGCACTTGCACTGGCCTCAGGTAGTTCAGGAGGCTGTATGAAGGTGCTGGTGCTTGTCCCAAGATAGTTTTAATTTGACTTTGTGCAAGAGTGGATAATAAAATTTTGGGAAAATAGGCAGTGCAGGGTTATTGCAAAAGGGCCCTCAGTCTCTTCTCATCAGAGGAGAGCCACATCTTTCCTTCTGCCCCTCCGTATTCTCCTGGGTTGCGTAGCCATGAACAGGGGTAAGACCCAAGAACATCAAAGCCCAAATTTGTTGCTGTGCTTTGCAACTGCTGTGGGGCAACTTTTGTGAGATTTCCCAATGGCAGGAGGACATCCAGTATTGCACCATTACAAATAATCACTCACTTCAGGAATGCATTGGGAGTGCATATCACAGCTTCACGAGGTTCACTGAAATGAGAGTGCTCTGATTTGTTGCATTGAATCAAAATATCCATCTGGTGCAGGGATCTGGAAAATGTGGGCTTGTGAGCTTCACTAAGCTACTCAGTCTTCATAAATATTACCAGAGTGAGCTTTCTGATTCCTCAGAAAAGGATTGTAAAGAATATTTCAAACTCCTTTTGAACTCATGACAGGAGTATGTTTTGAGGAGGAAGATACTGAGATTTTTTCCCCTCTTTCTTGGAGGCCTGTAGATTGTCTGTGGAAGGCAGGAAAACTCCCCCCTCTCTCAAAGAACTGGGAAACCAGAGGTGCCACTGTTCCCAACCTCCCTTACCTACCTGCCCTGACATCAAATTTCTGTGTTGCACCTTCAGCAGAGGTATGCCCTCAGGTTTGCCCTCACTGGCAGCTGCTTCATCCTTAATTCTCCCAGGAGGTTTCTCCAGCAAGTTTCAGGCTCCTCATAATATTTCAATGACACCTATTAATGGCGCTCAGGAGAGAGGACAGACTCCTTTCTCTGCTCAGCACCAGTGGCCTCTGGTGCAACCTACACAGAAACTGCACCTCTAAGGCAAAGGAGACACAACTTCCCCGGTCCACAGAAAGTAAAAGTATTTGATTTCCATAATACACCAAATATATGCAAGATACAAGCTGTTTCATGCCTCTTATATTTTCTTACATAAAGCCTGAAGTAATATCAGAATAGTAATTTCCTTATTCCACACGACTACATCATGCCCAAAGCACTGGCAAGAGGTGCAAGTGGTTCTCTGAGCAAGTGCAGTGCAGTTGTAAACAAAATTAAATGCACCTGGAACTGAAAATATCACAGGGAGCTACAGGACTACAACTCTGTCTGCTTGCTTCAGCAGATGGTGTAAGAAAGACTGATTTAGACCCTTTATAATACAAGCACCAAAGGTGAGCTTTGACACCAGTTACAGCTCTTTCTCCTGTGCCCGTGGTGGGAATATGCAGTTATTCTAAAACCAGTGGTCCTTGGGCTTCATGAAGACTTGATGTTTAAATATCCTCCCTGATACAGAAAGTAAAACCAGGTAAGAATTATTAGATCAGTCTGTACCTTCCTTTTCTATGGCAGGGGCCTTCCCTAACGTGCATCATATAGTGGTCTTCTCATTTGATTTTTAAAGGTCAAATTAATCATGGATATAGCAATTTATAGGTGGCACTGGCATTTTCACTGCATTTGTCACCTTTCTGATGTATCTTACCCTCCCTTCACTTACCCTTACTTAATATGTGGGTAAGATATCCTATTTAACATCTCCACTTGTAGCATGGGCCCCTTGGTTTGATAACTTAAAAAGACTGATGAAGTGATTGTGGGCAGAACTAACTTTGCCATCCACATAGTGCACAACAGTCAACCCTGATACGAATTTTAATTATTCACATAATTCAGTTTCCCTGACTCAGATAACACATTTTTGGCACCACAAGTCTCAGAACAGCATGATGCTTGCAAGGCTGAGGCTCACCTTTGCCAGGCAGGGATGGGCTGTCAAGTCTGTAACCTCTGCCGAAGTGGCCGCCGAGTCACAAGGTCATTAGCAAGAGTTCGCCAGCATGCCACACACTGAGTCATACTTAATAGCCCATCTGCTGTCACACTTCACAAAATATTTTCCTAATATTCCTCCTTCCTGTTCTATTCCTGAGGAGCAAATCAATCCTCAACGGATGTAACTGCCAGAACCTGTCTTTGCAAATAAAAGAGAAGAAACAGTTGTTGCCTTTCCCACTACCCCCAAATATCTGATACTTCTTATCAGTCTTGCTGACATTTTAACAGTGGTGACTGCTGTTTGGGATAAGCATTAGGATTCCCAGTCACAAGCCAGTGACCCATTTTACAGTGACTGTAAAGACATAGCACAAAAGCTGCACCCCAAACCAGACTAAAGACATTCAGAGGGCAATTCCCCTCTCACTCAGCATGGATTCCCCTCTGGGAGCAGCCTCCTCATTCTTGCTGCTGACTTTAACCAGCCTTTATGAGGACTCTTTCTGAATACCTAATTCCTCATTCTTTTCCTTTATTTGCATGCTCAAATCTAAGTTAACGGAACAACATTTCAGTAGGTATGGTATTTTATTGTTGTCTCTGTCTCTTCTTAAAAAAAAAAAAAAAGAAAGAAAGAAACTCGCCTGTATTTCTAAAATTATCTAAGTAGCAACAACCTTCACAGAAACTGTGTCTTTATCCTGCCATTTTATACTATGTAAGTCCCATTAGTCATCCTGAATTTTAGTGGCTCCATTTTGCTGTCTGTTGGGGTTTTTTTCCTAGAGGATCTGAAGGGGGCAGGCAGAAGAGATTATTGTGAATGAACCGATCATTTTCTGAACTTATTAAATATGCCATCAATTATCAATAATTAATGACTACAGGCATATATTCCCCTCCTTCCCATGAAGCCAAGAATGCTCTTTAATAGCTGTACAGCAATCCTTCGAACAAAAAAGACAATGAATCTGCTCCTTAGGGGTAACAGTAAATGATCTGGATTGATGCTTTCCATTCATCTTCCACTGCACTTTGCATTTAACATGAACTTTAAAGATAAAGGATTTGCTTTCTAGTCAGTTAATATTATGTTTACTTCACCTCTGCAAATGCCTCGAAGTCTAAGCAGCAGATGTCACAGAGCAGCCTCTGGAAACCTTTTTACTGCTTCAGCTCTGTGATGGAGCTGCACTCTGCCAATGCCAATAGCTTTCTACTGAAGAAGCCTTCAGAGACATCAGTTCCCGAAACCCTGCAGCAAACAAGGCACCCTTCCCCTGCCGTGGAGGAGGGTGGTGAAACAGAAAGAGTGACTTCCAGGAGCCTCAAAGCCAGAGGACAAGAAGGAGAAGTGAGGGTGAGCAGATTCCTGAGGCTGGCAGCTGGGCTGTCCTCGTGAAACCCAGGCAGCATTGATCCTGGTGGCATTGGTCACATACTCCACATCTCCTCCTGCCAGTCTGGACCAAAGCAGTGGAATGCTGCTGGGAGAAGCACATGCAATTTTATTTCACCAGTGGGTGATACAGCTATGGCAAAGGAGGAATCTGAAGGGGAGGATGAAGCAATCTCACCCTGAATGCATGAGGCTCAGATCTGCTTGTACTTTCATTGCAATGAATATTGTTTGTTCCGATCTTATACAACTTAGCTGTTCACCCACAGGCAAAGGACTCATGTTTTCTGGTCATGAAAATAGAAGCAAAACAACTGAGAGAAGAAAACAAAAGGAAAAATTAGCTAATGATCAGCATATTTTTACAGAAATTTAGAGGTTTATGTAAGGATTGGTTTGTCTTTATGTCAAAGGGAGGAATGAGATTGCAGGTTAATGACACTAGTGAGATTTAATCAATTTTTAATGTAGCACAGGCAGAATCTCTTCATCCTTCCAGTTCTAGTAACAGAGGATGCACTTATGCAAATATTTAAGGACATGGACCAGACACCCAGTATCCTTTGACTGGACCAATCGTGCATAAACCAGTTCTACTGTCCTTTGCACCTTGCACTGCATTTTACACCTTTTAAAAATAAACACATAAATTAGAGCTGTCTTTTCTTATTCTTGTGCAAAACAAATGTGAAACATTTGGAACATTACAGCCATACAGAGGGGGAAAATATCCAAACCAAACCAGCCAAACAAAAAAAAACAAAAAAATGATTTAAAGACAGAATAGTATTTCATAGATTTGTTTGGTAGGAAAAGTTATGGTTTCACCTGTAAATAAAGAGGAACAAGGTGATTTGCCTTAACTGAAAATAAGGAGACTTATAGTTTCAATATTTCCGTCTAAAACACAGGTTCGTTTCCAGTCGCTGATGTAAAAGGAGGCAGTTTTTTTCCCTAATTATTTTATTTTTAGGAGATAGGATAGTGAGATTGCCTGTATGGGTCTGTCAAAGGATGTGCTACTGATCCTGACAGTAATTTTTATTCTATTGCATAAACTGACAAAGAGGAAGGAAATGTTCATCTAAAAGAGTAATAACAATGAAAAACTGAGATTCTTCCTAGCATGGAGAAATAAAAAGACAGTGTGAAGGCAGTTGTGATCCTATGTAGTGAGGCAAATTATACTTGGAAGTTGGTGTCATGTTAAGTTTCACAGGAGCAGAAGACACATGCTGTTCTAAGTGACAAATAAGAGGTAGAAGCACTCAACAATGTTTGGTGTCCATGCTTGGGCCTGCAGGGAGCAAATTAGGGAAAAGTCTCAGGTTAGTACTTTGCAAGTGGTCCTGAAGTCTGGGAGAAAGCCAGACTGGACAGGACCCTGAGCAACCTGGTCTAGTGGAAGGTGTCCCTGCCCATGGCAGGGAGCTGGAACTGGATGATCTTTAAGGTCCCTTCCAACCCAAACCATTCTAGGAGAAGGTTGAAATCAGCTGCCAACCAGCCCAATCCTCACATTGTCATGACTTCTGCAAAGCTGAGGATATGAGCCCTGTGGCAGCTCTGTGAGAATTAGTTTTCCCAAACCACTTCCACTTCTGAGATTTCTCTCATTTTCCACCAGGACATTTTTGCAACATCTAGAAGATTTTCTTGGACCTCTGAGAGGTACCCATGTCAGCTGGGTCAGTAATGTCACAGACAGGGCCTTCTAGCTGGACAGAGATGACCAAAGTTCAAGTCCCTTGTTTTTCCCAGTCGTGGGCTGGAGCTCAGGTTTTTCATGTGCCAAGCAAGTCCCATAAATACCTCTCCTGTGCAAGGCAAGGTTAGTTAACTAAAAGAATATAACCTCATATCAAGACTCCCTATGAAAAGCACAGATTAAAACCTTAGAGAACTATCAGGAAAATTAGTGCAGCTAGGAAAGATTTCAGTCTGGGGAGACTTTCTTTCATGGACTGAAACAATTTGCACTTATACAGCCCACATGAGCTTCAGGGGGAAGAAACTGTTCTGTGTGAACAAAAAAAGCCATTACATCGACTGTGAGAAAAGAAAGACATTGACTTCTGTAGTAGGCAGCCCCAGTAAAATGGAAAGACAGGAAAAGAATATGAGCTATACACTGGAAAACTCCAGAGCGAAGGGAAATAGCAGGAGAGAAACCAAAGGTAATATTAAGCTTTAAAATTAGTGGGAAAAGTAAAATTATGAAAGAGGTCCCCACAGGAAAACAAGCAGAGGTGGTGACTTAGGGGAAGTTCAGAGGGTTTCATCTGTAAACAAATGTAACAGATTTCAGAAAAAAAAATAAGGAACTAATAGTAGCAGCAGGAGGTACACAGAGGAGAGTGTTTCAACATCGTGGGCATAACCAAATCAGAGTGAGGAAGTGAAAGTCCGAGAGGATGGGTCTGAGATCAGGGAGAGAAGTGATGTAGCAGGTAATGATACAAAAGCTTTCAGATTTTAGCTTAGCAAAATTGAGTTATTTTGTCTTGCAGTGACTTTTGAGCTCATCTGCATGTCAGAGCTGCACTTCAGTCAGCTTCACCTTCTTTGTTAGCAAAAAACTGCCCTCAAAATGCTAGGGATTGGGCATACATGCCCTACCTGGGAAAATTACTGTCAATTTAAAGGATAAAGTTACCACTGAAATTAAGAGTGGGAAGGCATCTTAGGAGATTTCCTAGTTTATTTCCATGCTAAAGACAGAGTTATCTGAGCCTTTTTCAATCCTGACAGATGTTTCTCTAACATATTTGCATCCAAATTAAGTCATTGATGTAAGACTGCATCAATTTTTAATAAATAAATCTGTTTGAAACTTGAATCTACTTCTGCCCAGAATTTGTCATCCCTACAGACTGAGTGAGAAGCCAGGTCTTTCATGGGGCTGCAGGAGGCTGACCCTCTTTCTTTGTGAATGGGAATGAAGTTGTATATATGGAATAGTCTTGTGCTATGTACAGTTTTGTTCCCTGAAGCACATATCTAACTCACTCACATAAACACACTCAGTATACAAAGAATAATCTGAAAAAGAGATTTTTTTTTCAAAAACAAACAAACAAAAAGGTAAACATTGCTTTAAAGTGCTCCACTTTAATCTTAATGTGAAAGTGGATGATGTCATGTTGCTCAGTGCTGGAGAATAACCAGCAGCTACAGACCAGCCTTGGGTAAAGCAAACAGCCATGGCACCATGCAGCTTCTCCTCCAGCCTCTGCCAGATGCACTGTTCACACCCCACCTGCTTTGGCATTTTTAAGTTGTTCCAAATCCTCTGTTTCCAACTTGTGGAGACTGCAAGACAGATTCCTCTAAGATGCCACAGTTGAAAAGGGTCTGGATGGTTGGTGTGGGGTCAGGCAAGGCTGATGGCATGAGTCAGCCTAGCTGGTGTGGCCAGCCCAACTCACTGCACTTTCACCAGCACTGCCCCACAGCAGCAGCCTCTCAGCTGGCCCAGCGTTGGTCTTGTGTAAGAAACCACAGCACAGAAAGTTCACAGTGAGCAACACCACACTGCCAGTTGCCAAATATTTATTGTACAAGCCTGGCTAACCATAATAGGAACTTAGCTTGACCAAAACCAAAAGAAAAAGATGCTTTTCTTGGGACAGAAGCCAAGTCAATTATTTCATAAACATGTTTGGTGCTCTTCATAAGAATGGAGATCAGATCCTCATTTGGTGTAAGTGGGTATGGCTTAAACTGGTCTCAAAGAGCAAGCCAGGAGAAGCAGGCAGGCACTAAAAGTCACCTAATAATGCCTGTCCTGATACCTGATGTTCTTCAAAAGGTCAAGCACAACCTCCCTCTGCTCTCCACTCTCCTGCACAGGACACCTGCATTTCCCTGATGCTGGCTGGAGCACCAAGCTATCAATGGCAGTGTATCAGCAGCTGAATAGCAAAATGCTTTAAAAGGCTCAAGACTTCTGCTATGGGAGGAATGCCTCCACAGGTGATCAATACCTCTCTGTGTAGTTTGCTGCTTTACCCACAGCAGTAGAAAATCAGTGTAGGAGGTCATCTAGGTGGGATGAGATGACCCCCCCCCAAGTTATTCCTGGAGACCACCAGGGAGGTGGCAGAAGATGGATAGAATCTTGGATGCCTGGTGAGGTAGCAGGCAGGGGACAGAGTGAGAAGAAGAGCCAGGCTGTTCTGCTGTGACTCATTAATTTTCCACTTGAGTTTGTGTCTATTCTTATGGGGAAAAAAATAGCAAGACTGCTTTGGGGTCTTGTTTTAAATCTTTCTGAGACAAACAGATTTTCTGCTTCTTTTCTGTTTTTCACCTGGCATTTTATTTCTTAGTATGGGAAAGATGTTATTTTTCTGTGTTACCCCATTTGATAGCTACAGATGATGTGGTAACATTTGTTCACATTTATAAAAAACACCATGATTTTTTTCTTATTATCCAACAAGTTTGAAATTTGAGGTAAATCTGATTCTGAACAGAAGACTATCTCAAAGACTTGTTTTTCTAACTCACATTTAGGGAATCTGAATACATTTACTAGCATTCAAATAGTTTGTCTTAAGCCCTCTATTCTTTTTTTTCCCCTGACTAAAGATTTTTTTTTTTTTTGCTGCATCCATACAACACAACCCTTTATACACGTTTTTTTTCAAACACATGATGAAATATTTTTCTCTAAAGGGGGGGGTCTGAATCTCTATGAAAGGAAAAATAGCAAAGAACCACTCCTCTTCACACATACACACACACACACACACACACACAACCAATGGATTAATTTCAGCAAGAGCAGAGGGAAAACCTGGCAGATGAAGTTTTCCTTCCTCTGAGGCATTTTGGCTAATTTACATCCTCATTTCAGAACTAAAGGCTCCCACTGAAAGGCAACCATGTGTTCCTTTTAAACAGGTAGATTTGATTAAAGGCTGGACTTCTGGAGCATGATCCTGCTGCCTCTGTACAATCAGTCCTACCAAGGATAATGAGATTACTCACAGGAGTAAAACACTGCAGAACAGAACCCTGGAGTCTCACCAATTAATAGGAGAATTTTCTTCTCTTTTTCCATCCATCCCTTTCTTTATTGCCCTTAAAATGCCAGGGGAGCTTCAGAGTTATAGCAATTATTGTTATGGAGAACAGGGCATAAAATGAACTGTTATTGCCTTTAAAAGAGCTGGAATATCCTTACCTTTCAAGAGTAGGGCACAAAAATCTGTATGCAAATGAATAAATATAAATGCAAATATAATCTACACCAGGAAAAGCTGTTTTTCCCTGAGCTAAAGAAGCATAACGATAATCAGGCTCCCAACTGTAAACGGTACTCAGTGTTTTGTAAGAACTGTGGAAAAATGAGGCAAGGGTTTAATCCACTTTCTCCTCTGGTTGGAGGAAACAGGTGTGGCTCCATTTGCAGGTAGCTTATTATTTTTCATGAATATATTAGAGGCACTCTTTGCATATTTCAAGTGGCAGGAAATTTTGCTGCTCCTGCTCAGGAGCACTCACTGGAGACAGAACAACATGGACTGAGAGGTGTAACTGTGCTGCTTTGCTCAGCTTCGATGGTTTATGAGGATTTGAAGAGATAGTAAAACATCCTTTGGCAAACAAAGACTTCCAAGTGGATTGAAGATCTGGCATGCTTTGTTTATCAATGGACAAACAAGAGTGGAATAAAACAGCAGAATTTCTTCTCAAACACCCCACCTTGCAACATATATCCCATGTGGGAATCTTCCAGGCAATGCCTTCCCCCAACCCATGTGGGGCAACTGCGATCACATTGCTAAGATCTTGCTGCCAGCAGAGCTCCCTGAAGAAATATTTGCATCAATTCGCAATTAAACAACTAGACAAATGGTGAAAGAACAAGAAGGGCATAGAATATGTATCTGTGCTGAGGCACACAGGTGAAAACACAGACACCCAAGTGAGTGCTGAACCAATGAGAGCCACGTTATTCCAGCACAACTGGAGGAAAAGAGATGGTGTGAGCACTTCAATTTTCTATGCTTATGGCTCCCATAGCCCAGAGAAATTGTGTTGAAATAAACCCACTCAATGCCACTAATCAGTGTGGTTTCAGCACTGGAAGGAAAAGAAATTAGGTACAGTGTGCTCTGGTCTCAGTCAGAAGGATTTGGACCACTTTGGAGGAAACTTGATAGTGTCAAAGGAGAGGAGGGAAGCACTAAGTGACCCCAAGTGTGTATTGTGTCCCAAAATTTAGCTTGGTGCCTGTGGCAAGTTGATGGGAATGAAGTCCATATAATGAAGAAGACAGCAAAGAAAGCGAGAAATCTGAAAAATAAAGACTGTAGGTCATGGGGAAGGGAAGAAACCAAAATGACTCAAAGAATATCTTTTCAAAGGAAAACTTCTTAAAATGCAAAATGAAAAGACCAGTAAAATTCAGATGCAGACAACAGTCTGGGAGAAACTGAGAGTTCAGCAAAGGAGACAGGTTTAAATCCTCTCAGAATGTGACACAATTTATTGGAAGAACAGAGAAGACATTAAAAAGTCCCTAGTGAAACAATAATTAAAGGGCACTATTTTGCTGCAACACTCACAAAAAGACAACAGCGAAACAAACATACATTTTCCACGGGGCCTGAAGGTCAGAGCAGGCGGAAAAGAAATCGAAACTGCTAGAGATTCGATTGTAGTGATAGGATTGTTGCTAGCACTGGGAAGAATTACAAACTTCTAAAGAGAATTTGGCAATAAACTAATGAGTCAGGAGACAGCAATGAAAACAGGACAAATGATGACCTTAACTTCTGTATTAGTGGAGAAGAAAAGCAAGGCACTATCTCGTATATAAGGCATTATCTGGTATACGATAATGTACCATTGAGACAATAGGTAATGAGGGAAGAAAAGGAAACAATAAACAAAATTAAGAGTCAAGAAGAAAACCCCAGGAAGTTTCTTCAGATTTGATGGAAACTTTAGCAGAGATATATTATCACAGAATCATGGAATAGTTTGAGTTGGAAGCAACCTTAAAGATCACCTAGGTCCAAACCCCCTGTCATGGGCAGGGACACCTCCCACTGGACCAGGTTGCTCAGAGCCCTAGCAAATCTGGCCCTGAGCACTTCTAGAGAAGGGACATTCACATCTGCTCTGGGCAATCCCTTTCAACCTCATAGTAAAGAATTCCTAATGTCTAATATAAATTACCCTCTTTTGGTTTAAAACTTTCACCCCTTACCCTGTCATTGCAGGCCCTGTTGAAACATTTTTGTCCATATTTCTTATAAGAAGGACAGGAAGGGAAGTTGGTGCTGAATGAAAGCAAATACTCCTGATGCCAACTGGCTCTACTGCACCCCAGCTGGAAGGGTGGCAGGGAACCAGCAGGGTGACAGCCAGGAAAAAATCATGGTATTGGGGAGAAGGGTGCCCAGGAAAACCAAGCCTGGGTGGGAGGCATACCACTGTTCTGAAAAGAGCATCTGTAAAAGAAAGGTTGGAGAGAATGCACAATGGAGAAATATCCAGAGAGACAAAGTGTTTCAGTATGGCGCTCTGCACACATTGATAAGTCTCTTGTGTCCAAAGCAGGTGGAGAACAGTGTGTGTCCCCAGCAGGGGAACCAGATGGGACATAACAGGCAGGGTGCATTGGCAAGGGGAGCCATTTCAAGGCACAGAGGAAACCCGTACAAAAACTGGACATAAACAGCCTGCAAGGAACCAATAATGAATGAGGTCAAGTCCAAGAAGATCATAATCAAGTGCAAGATAGAAAAAGAGACCCTAATGTTGTGAGTTGTTCTGCCTGGGCAGGCTCCCAAACTTGCTCACAATGATACTGATTTCAATGAATCTCATATATCTGCTGGCATCAGTCAGAAAAAAGCACCAGGATAAGCTGAAAGGTGCTTACACACTTCAGTACCTCATTTTTCCCTGCAGCAGGCCAAAACCCAAAACAAGAAAAGCAGCCTCTCCATGGGCCTTCATTTGAAAATATGGCCAGGGTAGAGATGAATCATTGGGAATGGAGGAAATCATAGTGAAAGCCCCAAAATGATCAGCAGAGTTTTCAACAGCAGTAGGAGAATTACTCACTGGTGATTCACATCTTCTATGCTCAGAAGGGGCTGGTGATCATGCCCTCTGGTCTCCTGCAAAACAGGCAACTAAAACCACGCTTTTCTTCAGGCTCCTTATCACTGGCTGGTCTGGAGAATGTGATTTAGGCTGAGTTCTTCAGAGACTCAGACTTCAGAGACAGAAATAACCCACCTGCATCTAGGTGTCTGTCATGTCACCTGGTGGTCTTTCTACATCTGGTGGGGATAAGGTCAATATATCCACTGGAGCTTCAGAACTTTCTTTATTTCATCCTAAATTGAGTGACTGTCTTTAGCTGGTTGAATCACACCCTGGTGCTGACTGGATTCTCACTCAAAAAAAACAAGACACAAGAGTTCTGAGAAGTGGATATAGATGCATCATAGGCATCCAGAACTGGGTGAGATATGTCCCAGGCCAAGAATCCCAAGGTCCAAATCATCCTTGCATTTATCATGATTGTTAATCTCATCTATTCTGAGTGTGTAGATAAATCACACTAGAAATTAGGTATAATTTTTCTGGATTCAGCTTTCAACCACTGACTTTTTAATATAATTTTCTACTTAACTGAAGAGCTGTTCACAATTAAATTACTCTGCTATTATAGTCTCATTTTCTCTGGATCAACAGAGTTCATTATGGTCTAGATCTGCTGTCACTGAAGACTAGATAATGACATTGAATCAGATCAAATACCTCCATTAATCAGAAAAGAAGGATCTGAAAGAACTGGTGAACCAAATGCTCTATAAATGGGATTTGGTTTGCCACTACTTCACCTTTTCCTGCTAAATAAATAAATAAATAAATAAAGCAATAGCAACTCCCACAGATTCCCCCAAACTCTTTTACCTCCAAAGCAATTATACACATAGATAAATAGAAGTTCCTTTCATTGGGAAGAAATATGTTAGGAGCAAAAAAACATGGTAACATGTTAAAACATGGTAATTTCCCCTACTTTTTTGCCCTGGTGGTTTTCCTCTTGGATTACATAACAAGTGCTTACAAGGTGAAGGCTTTGCCCACAAAAATACAGCAACCAAAGTGAAGAGTCATCAGGTTCTATTTTCCTCTCAATCTCAAAACAATTTCTTCCTGAAGGCCAAAGAGGAGATTTAAATGAGCAAAACCCACTGCATGTGGATCACAGAGGAAATTCTGAAATCCACCTGTGAAACTGGCAACCAGTTTTCTTGAGTAGAAAGCTGCCACTCCAAATGTTGTATTCATGCATAACTTATCTGGAAAGGTGCAGCTTTCTTTTTTATTCATGCATTCTTTTTTCACTAAAACTCTTTTTTCCAAAAATAATTGTTCTCTTCTTTGTGTTTCACAAGCAGAACTCCAAGCCAGAGGGGAAAAATAAAAACCAAACAACATATGCTGCCAGAAAAGTGATATATCATATTTTACACTGCTAAAGGATAAATGGAGCAGCTGAGAAAGCACCAGGTTAGATTTGGAACATCTGCACTGTTTGCTTAATAAAAACTGATGCCTTCTTTGCTGTTTCTCTTCCCCCATTCCAGTTAGCTGGAGTGCAGACCAGCCTTTCTCAGAGCAGGATCCTGCTGTTAATGATAACTACTGAAATACAGAGTTGGCAAAGACTTCAAGAGACATCCAGCTCAGTCCAGCAGGATCAGGAACACCTAAACCATCTCCGACGAATTCTGATAGCAGATGACCCAAAGGCGTTTTGACACTGCCTGGAGACTGTGGGAGATCTGTGCACACACCAACAGCACAGCTCAGACAGCAGGGACTGGACTGCACACATGTTTGGAAAATGCTCTTCCCACCCGCCCTGAGGACTCTGGGAATTTTGTAACAACATTCACAGCCCAAGGGCTTACCTTACCTTCAACAGCTTCTCTGCTCCAAGAGCTCCAAAGGAAAGGGAAGCCAACCACAGCTCCCCAGAGGGGGTTCCCAGCATATACAAGGTCCACAGATAGAGGGGAACCCAAGCAACCCTGACAAGCCTTGCAGCCCCAGAGCTGGAGGAAAGCGAGGATGGAGTCCTCAGTAATTTCACAGAGGACACCAAGCTGGGTGTGTTGATCTGCCAGAGGGCAGGAAGACTCTGAAGAGGGATCTGGACAGGCTGGGTTGATCGGTCTAGGTCAATTGTGTGATGTTCAACAAAGCCAAGTGCCAGGTCCTGCACTTGGGGCACAACAAACCCCTGCAGTGATACAGGGTGAAGGCAGAGTGGCTGGAAAGCTCCTTGAAAGAAAAGCATCTGAGAGTCTTGACTGACTGAACATGAGCCAGCGTGTGCCCAGGTGGCCAAGAAGGTCAATGGCATCCTGAACCGTATCAACTGCATCAATGGTGTCACCAGCAGGACCAGGACATTGATTGTCTGTCTACACTCAGCACTGGTGAGGCCACACCTCAAATCCTGGCCTCAGTTTTAGGCCCCTCATGGCCACAAAGACATTGAGGGTCTGGAGTGTGTCCAGAGAAGGGCAGTGCAGCTGGGAAAGGGTCTGGAGAGCCACATTAGGGGTGGCTGAGGGAGATGGAGATGTTTACCCTGGAGAAAAGGACAGACCTCTACCACTCCTTGAAAGGAGATCTTAGCAAGGTGGGGATTGGTCTCTTCTCCCAGGCAGCAAGTGACAGGACAAGAGGCAATGGCATCTTGTTGCACCTGGAGAGGTTTGGGTTGGACATCAGGAAGAATTTCTTCACTGGTTAAGCACTGGAATGGGCTGCCCAGGGAATTGCTGGAGTCATCATCCATGAAGTGTTCAACAAATGACTGAACATGGCTCTCAGTGCTCTGGTCTAATCAACACGGTGGTGTTTGGTCAAAGGCTGGACTCAATGATCTTACAGGTCTTTCCCAACCATAATGAATTATTCTGTGAATGATTCTGTGAGGGAAGGGTGTATGCCTGAGGGACCACTGGCTGACAGATACTTCTTTTGAGCTATTTCCACATTTGCTGGTACTCCTTTACTGCCTGAGGTCCTGGGGGAAACTTGATCATTATAANTGGATCACAGAGGAAATTCTGAAATCCACCTGTGAAACTGGCAACCAGTTTTCTTGAGTAGAAAGCTGCCACTCCAAATGTTGTATTCATGCATAACTTATCTGGAAAGGTGCAGCTTTCTTTTTTATTCATGCATTCTTTTTTCACTAAAACTCTTTTTTCCAAAAATAATTGTTCTCTTCTTTGTGTTTCACAAGCAGAACTCCAAGCCAGAGGGGAAAAATAAAAACCAAACAACATATGCTGCCAGAAAAGTGATATATCATATTTTACACTGCTAAAGGATAAATGGAGCAGCTGAGAAAGCACCAGGTTAGATTTGGAACATCTGCACTGTTTGCTTAATAAAAACTGATGCCTTCTTTGCTGTTTCTCTTCCCCCATTCCAGTTAGCTGGAGTGCAGACCAGCCTTTCTCAGAGCAGGATCCTGCTGTTAATGATAACTACTGAAATACAGAGTTGGCAAAGACTTCAAGAGACATCCAGCTCAGTCCAGCAGGATCAGGAACACCTAAACCATCTCCGACGAATTCTGATAGCAGATGACCCAAAGGCGTTTTGACACTGCCTGGAGACTGTGGGAGATCTGTGCACACACCAACAGCACAGCTCAGACAGCAGGGACTGGACTGCACACATGTTTGGAAAATGCTCTTCCCACCCGCCCTGAGGACTCTGGGAATTTTGTAACAACATTCACAGCCCAAGGGCTTACCTTACCTTCAACAGCTTCTCTGCTCCAAGAGCTCCAAAGGAAAGGGAAGCCAACCACAGCTCCCCAGAGGGGGTTCCCAGCATATACAAGGTCCACAGATAGAGGGGAACCCAAGCAACCCTGACAAGCCTTGCAGCCCCAGAGCTGGAGGAAAGCGAGGATGGAGTCCTCAGTAATTTCACAGAGGACACCAAGCTGGGTGTGTTGATCTGCCAGAGGGCAGGAAGACTCTGAAGAGGGATCTGGACAGGCTGGGTTGATCGGTCTAGGTCAATTGTGTGATGTTCAACAAAGCCAAGTGCCAGGTCCTGCACTTGGGGCACAACAAACCCCTGCAGTGATACAGGGTGAAGGCAGAGTGGCTGGAAAGCTCCTTGAAAGAAAAGCATCTGAGAGTCTTGACTGACTGAACATGAGCCAGCGTGTGCCCAGGTGGCCAAGAAGGTCAATGGCATCCTGAACCGTATCAACTGCATCAATGGTGTCACCAGCAGGACCAGGACATTGATTGTCTGTCTACACTCAGCACTGGTGAGGCCACACCTCAAATCCTGGCCTCAGTTTTAGGCCCCTCATGGCCACAAAGACATTGAGGGTCTGGAGTGTGTCCAGAGAAGGGCAGTGCAGCTGGGAAAGGGTCTGGAGAGCCACATTAGGGGTGGCTGAGGGAGATGGAGATGTTTACCCTGGAGAAAAGGACAGACCTCTACCACTCCTTGAAAGGAGATCTTAGCAAGGTGGGGATTGGTCTCTTCTCCCAGGCAGCAAGTGACAGGACAAGAGGCAATGGCATCTTGTTGCACCTGGAGAGGTTTGGGTTGGACATCAGGAAGAATTTCTTCACTGGTTAAGCACTGGAATGGGCTGCCCAGGGAATTGCTGGAGTCATCATCCATGAAGTGTTCAACAAATGACTGAACATGGCTCTCAGTGCTCTGGTCTAATCAACACGGTGGTGTTTGGTCAAAGGCTGGACTCAATGATCTTACAGGTCTTTCCCAACCATAATGAATTATTCTGTGAATGATTCTGTGAGGGAAGGGTGTATGCCTGAGGGACCACTGGCTGACAGATACTTCTTTTGAGCTATTTCCACATTTGCTGGTACTCCTTTACTGCCTGAGGTCCTGGGGGAAACTTGATCATTATAACATTAAGGCAAGACTCCAGCACCTTCAAGACCTGTGCCCCAGAGGGCTGAAGCCTCCCTGATGCCACCTTGCTCCTCTCCTTTCTACATAAAATACCTGTTCTCAGGTGTGCCCAGGATGCCCATGCGACACTACCAGGCAATGGCAGGTTCCAGCCTTCCTTCTAACTTAACATCCCCATCTCCTTATCAACTGGATCTCTAGCAAAAGGCTACAAACGACTTCTCAAGCTTTGGGAACTTAATGTGTTAAAAATTCAATACCCTTCAAGTCATATGGTAGCACTCTCTGCAGACAGACATCTGATGCTTGTAGAAAAGAATGAATAGATAGAAAACAGTAGCACAGAGGTGAAGACTGGAAATCAAAGTAATCAGGGAAAAAAATAAAAACCAAGAAAAGAGACAAAACATCTTTGTTAAAAAAAAAAATAATAATAGTAATAACAATAGTAATAGTAATAATAATATTCTAGGATGGCTTTAATTCATGGTAATATTATCGAAATTCCTCTGAAAAGAAAAAATCCAAACATATTTTTGCACCTCAGGTCTGGATTGCACCAGCCATATTTAAACAAAACCAAAGAAAATTAATCCAAAGCTCTTCCCCCCCCCGCCAAAAAATCCCCAACAAACACAAAATGAACTCCAGAACCCTTC
>VWZS01007733.1:422256-476141 GCA_013397075.1 Rhabdornis inornatus | reverse complement strand
AAAAAAAAAAAAAAAATCTGACAAAAATAGTTTCTAATTAATGAGTATTGACAATTTGGATGGATTTATATGCATGACAAATTCTTCCAGTAACTTCTTGGTATTTTTTTTAATATAAGCATCAGTGCAGAGAGATGAGCTCCTTTATCTTTGCACGTCAGTTATGTTCTCTGTTCTCTTGGAAGAGCAAGAGCAATGTGTGACATTCTTCTAAAGCTGCTCTCACCTGCTCTTCTTCCCAGTTCTTTCTCAAAACCAAACTGGTTTCTTGAACAGTGAAATTAAGACATCATTTCTGCAGCAGGATCCCACTAAAATGTCTTCTAGATACCACTAGATATCATCTTTCCTGCCCTACTTTCTTTTCAACAGTTCAAACAGATTCAAACAGCCTCTACTCAAGCTGGGGTATTCTGTGAATAATTCTTTTCTGAAAAATCCTCTTAACCAATTAAACTTCCTTCTTGTCCCAAATACTAGTGTAATTGTTGCCATCACCTCCCTTTAGTCCCCTGTAAAGCTCACCAGGAGAAGTGATCTGGCAGATATGTGAGTGTAGATGTTGGTTTGGGAAGCAGACAGGCACCCAATTTACATGAGAGCTGGCAGAATTACCTTTCTGATTAGTGATATCTCAAACTTCCTAAGCAACACAGGGCCTTCCTCTGATTAAAAGCCAAAGTTATTTTAATTCAGTTATTTGTATTCAGCTATAGCCTTTGTTCTGGGAACACAGCCAAGTGAAGTAGTGAACACTTAGTGAGTATAATTAGAAAGGTAAGCAGCTCCAAAAGGAATGAAATCAACACACACACACAGAGTCATTATACAGGATGCATGAGGAGAAAGCTGAAGAGTGGAGGGCAAAGACTTGGGCACACATACACACAATAAAACTCCCCACACCCTAAGTGATCTGTCTCTACCAAACTGACATCTCTGTCAAACGAACTCCATTCCCCTGATAATTTGGAGAAATGTTTGTTTGTGGAGTGGGTGGGTTGGACTCATGACCTGTTTGCTGAGGCAACAAAACCTCTTGAAAAAGAACCTTCCTAAGATCTGACAGGCTTTGGCCTTCAGCAAACATGTTCAAAATAAGCAAATAATGAGCAACCTTCCTCAATGAACTGCCAGCACAGGATGCCTTCGGATCTCCTGGAGCAGTTGCTGCCTGGCTGTCCTTCAGGCCTTTTCTCATGGCCCTGTGTAATCACGTGTCTCTTCTGCTCTTCAGCTTTGTTTCCAGCCTTTGAGTCATTGCTGTGTTTAACATTCAGTGCAGCTTCATAAAGAAACCAGCTTATCTCTGTCAGACTGTTACGGGTATTTACATGCTACCAGGATCATGAGAAAATCAATGGGAATCAAGTACCTAAATATCCTTGAGAATACAGACTACTGTTCCTCCTCTGATGTCCACCCATCTCCTGTCCCTCCAGCAGAGTAGAAGCACTGCTTTCTGCTAGTGGTATGACACAATCTTCCCATTCACACACAAAGGTGTCCTCTGAGGAGCAGAGGTTTTGCACTTAAATGGAACAGGCTGCAGTGACTAAAAATGGGAAAATTGATCAAAACGACAAGTGGCTGCAGTCACTTAATTGCTCCTGGGTGTTTTATGAACATGCATTTGTTCAGATGAGTCTTTTCAAGCAGGTTAGACTCTGGCTGAGCACACTGTGCCATCTCTCAAACATCAGACTGTCATCCACAGAGCTACCTACCAATTACTAAGAAGAATCCAAGTTCAAGCCTGATAGAGAAACTACTGGAAGGTCTGCAAAAATTTCCACTAGCTTAAAATTCTCATTAGTTCCTAACTAGTGTCTGGTTGCCCACCTTAGTGGGGAAGTCAAGCAGCAACTATGCAGGGTGTGTGAAAAGAAGTCCCTCTCCTATGAAAAATCATGGTTGAAGCCTGCAGAATAAGGACTACAATATGAAGATACTCACAATACTCTTTCCACCATTTAGCCTAACAGCAACCCAAGAATATAGACCTCAGGCCCTCTCAGTGCAAGACACACACCCCGTGAACTTCTGCAACCTTCTCAGCTCTGCCCTGGTTTCCAGAGCAGGGAGAAGCTGTTTCACAGAGCCCACCATAAACCATCTTCTTCTCCCAGCAGGGAAACATGCATTTCAGAGACAAAATTCTGGATCCAGCCCATGTTCTCATTTGAAATCTCACATCTGACTTTACAATCAGGAGGCTTCAGCATCCTAGAGAGTAAAGAGGGTGAGAGGATGTAATCTGAGGTCAGGCTAAATTTTGCCATCCCAACTTTGCCAGATTTGAATTGGCATAGCTGTGCTCACTCCAGAAGCATGAATGAAGCTCCAGTGCTCTTGCTTGTAGAATTTGTTTTGCTGGTGATCAGATTATGGAAACGAGGTCTAAATCACAAGGTAAAGCAGAACCTCACCAGGATAAACTGTAGTATAAACCAGGATAAATCTCGCAGTAGGAGATTTGGTCTGAGTATTTCAGAAGAATTCAGGTGTTGGTTTAACTTGTAACGTGGGTTTAGTTTTTCCACCTCAGAGCTCATTCTGCTCTGCTCTTAAACCACTGCCTGTGTCATGGCATCACAATTGCTTGTTTGCTTTTGCCTCCACCCATAAATAGTTTTTCCCAAACTGAAATTCCCCTGCTCCAAACCTAGTTTTAGCTTTTATTTTAACTGATTGACCATGACAGACCATTGACTCAAGCCTGGAATGAAGCATTACAGTTGGACCAAACACCAATAAGCCCAAGGAAGCCTCATTGAGTGTGGTGACATACCCACAGCTAGCTAAGGATCAGACTCAGGAACAGCAACTTCAGGTTCACAAGCATTGCTACGGTCAAGACATTCCCCATTCAATATTCCTGCCTTTACTTCAGCCTTCCTTTCAAACCCGGTGTTTTAAAGGGGGGTGTGTTTCACATCCCTCAATGCCTACGGGATAGGTATAACAGGTGTGACCAGCACACTCAGGATAAATATTCCCATGCAAGCACATAATCAATATACATGCAGCATTTTAGGCCCCACAGATTCAATTTTCACACTCTGAATTTCCATTTGGCCAGTCTGGAACAGGGGCTAATCTCATAGTCAGTCTCACTGCTGTTATCACATTGTGCCAAAACATCCAAAGTAAAATCAACAAAATATCCAACACTAAGGGATATTTCATGCACCACTGACTTTGATCAGATATTTTCAATTTCCTACAGCGTTAATCTGTATTACAAGAGACTGGAAAATGCATTTTTGTTATGTCAGTCTTCTGGCTAATATTTTAATCACTTAACCATCTCTCTGCCCTTCAATTGGAAGGGGAAGTCTTTACTTCCTGGCCTGGTATTTCTGCACATTTCTAATTTCTGCTTCATTTTTATTCCAGAGAGGGCTGGTTTTCAGCTGTGGACAAAATGACCTTTGAATATATGTCTACAAAGAGATTTGAAATCTTTTGGCTGATGGTGACAGCGTGTATCTGCCATCACTACCAATGCCCTGATTTAAGTCAGGGTTTGACTTTATTACCAAGATTAAAAAAAAAAAAAATTACTACAGCACTCACACTGCATACAGAAATCATGTCCAGATTATACAGAGCAGTACATCTGAACTCACTGTGCCTTTGCTACGCTGTGGCATTACTGCTATTCATTGCCATTCTCTGTGAGCCTGTGATGATGTCTTCCTGGTTAATTGCAATTTTTACTGGTATTTTTCTACTTATGAAGATGCTTTTTCTTGAACTAGGATCAGGTTTTCATCATTTTCAGTAAATAAGTTTTGACCAAAGAGCACAGTTTGTGCTGGCTTCCTTATGTGGCCAACATTTCCCTGATGAAAAGCACGTCACAAAGATGCAACTCCCAATAACTTGCTCACAGTTTTGGCCTTGTCTGTGCTGCCGACAAAGTATGTTTTTCACACAGGGATTAATTAAGGCACATTAGTCATCTCCTGAAAGCTAACAACAGGGCGATGCAGTGCTAACACAATAGGTCTTCTCAACTGCTTGGCAGCACTGCACTTAAAACTGTGACTGACCTGAACCTTGCTTCCTATGGGACCCTGTGGGCTCTTACTGCACATTTCATTTCTGCTTCAGAAAAGCTCCTTTTCTGAGCAATGAAGAGGCAACCATAACTTTTAATTTTTTTTTCCAGTAAGTGAGTGTGAAGGTGACAGAACATGAGTGTTCAGTGCAGGCACCATAGCATTCTACAGCGTGAGCTTTATATATGATATGAGATGATGTTAAGGCACTAATCCAACCACAGATGATGCACCAGCCCTACTGGCAGGCAGACAGGTTCTCGTCTGAGCCATTGTTATTGCCCCATCTCAAACCCAGCTCTGGTTTTGCCCCTAGTTTACAACTGAGAGTGAAAACCCATAAAGCTGGAGTACAACAACTTCAGCAAGGCAACCTTAATAAATACAAACACATCAAAAGCACTTTCTCCTTGCTGGGAGGAATGACCAGAGAAAAACTGAGACTGCTGCTTGTCTGAATCTACTGAAATCCACTGAATCCACTGAAATCTAGATATTATCAGGATTCAGGTCGCTGATGCTCAATTCGACACTGAGCACCCTGTACAATCAGGGGGTAAGTAGGTGCATACAAACCAGCTTTATCAGGCAGCTTGGGACTTCTGACTGTGGTAGTTTGTTAAATGTCACTAAAATTGAAATGCAGAATTTTGGGGAAAACCCACTGGCTGTCGGGACCTTCAGCACACACTGTCTCCTGTCCAGAAGTTACACAAAACAAAGGGGAAGTAATTTCTTTATGACAGTGCTCTTCCTGAAGGGTAGGAAAGAAAAACAAGTACATGAATAGGAAAAAGCACCCAGTACAGACTGTCCAAAAGAAGGAAGGGCTAAAAAGTGGAAAAGTCCCCAGTCATAAAAAAACAGACTTTAATTTGTGAAAGAACAGTACTCAGCGCCTAGGGAAGTTTGAGGTAGAGATGAGCCTGATGACTCAGTCACTTAGCAGAAGACAGCCTGTGAGACCAGACTGAAAGAAAAAAGTCTGCATGGTAAAGAGAGATGCTTTGTGATCAGACTCCAAACATAGGAAAGGAGGGAAAAAATGAAATAAATATGTACAGAACATTGACAAATGTGAAGAGTTCATGCTAATTTTTTCATAGTCTTTGGGAAATAAATCCCACAGCTTGATGCAAGACCACTTTATTATTCGAAGTTTCTTTGAAGGGCTGGCTTCATTATCCATTGCCATCTTAGGTGCTCCTTCAAGTATTAACTATTGGATGAAGACCTGAGGAATGAAGAACAGAAGTTTGCGTGTAGGCAAGAAAAGAACTAGCATAGGAAAGAGACAAAACAACTTGTTCAAAGAAAATAAAAGCAAATCCAGTAGTTAAAAGAGGAAAGGCCCTGGATTTAGCTCCTTGAAATGTATGTTTCCAGCTTCAGCCTCCAGCTTCCTCTAAAAAAAACAGGTAAAATTCTGTGGATTTTTTGAAAGTGCCTGTTTGTCTTAGAAAGAGCCCTGGGAAGCTGAGCAATGACTTGCCCTGTCAAATTTGTAACACTCACTAGCTTATAAATATGCAAAACTAATATAACACAGGCATGGTGCTCTGTTGCCATCTGAAAACTCAGCTGTACTCAAGGGCGATTCAATCTGCATTCATTGCTTCTGCAGGAACAATCCATTTGTCGGATGTTTTCCATGCTCATGATAACCTCTGAGAAGCTCAAAATGAATTGCCATCGAGCAGAGGTGACTTCTCAGGAAGGCTTGCCAGTTTAGCTCTAATCATATAAGCAAAACAGAATCATTGACCCTTCAAGAATCAATACAGCTATGCTAGTGCAAAAATATTTACAATAGGTGTCTTTAAACCATGTCTGCAATACAGACTCGGGAAAGCATCCATCATGGGGGTGCCAGGCTGTGATGTGTGACAGACATTGAGTACCCAGCCCGCACAGATTTCCAGATGGCTGTGCCTTAACCCAGACAGAGTATTCCACTAAGCCACACAGGTGAAAGAGGAGTTTTGCCCATGTAACCTGTACCCCATTTTTCCATGCCAGAAATATGTTCATTGGAGAAAACTGACATTATTTGGGTGCAAACCAGGATTTTTATCAGCATAGGTCTCATTTAGGCTAATAAAAATTTTTAAGATACAACACTGGAGAGGCAAGTCCTTTTAGATTTCCCATGTGCAGGGCAATGTCTTGTGTCTTCAGTTCCTGTACCCCCTCAGGATCCCTAGAATAAGTAGGAAGTAGGGCATCCCTCAAAACACCTGCTGATACTCTACTGGCACTTCTGCATTAAGTAATGTTCACCAGGGTAGATGAAACAGCCTCAACTCTGTGTCTAGATTAATGCAGCTGATTTTATAAGAAATAATTTAGAACAAGACCCTTGAGAGTGTGGGCATTGTCCAATCTTGGAGATTTCCAAATCTTGCTGAATGAGACCCCAAGAAATCTATCTACCTCCAGAGTTAGAGTTTCTCTGATCATGATGCTGGATTAGTCACCTCAAGGTGTCTAAGGGCATGGGTTGGACTCAATGGTCTTAAAGGTCTCTTCCAACCTTGTGATTCTGTGATTCTGTGATTCCGTGATTCTGTGATTCTGTGAAGGGGACCCTTCCCACCTAAATCATAGTATGTGATTCATCTATCATTAGACACCAGAGACACCACATAAAAATACAACCTCAAGATACAAATATGTAGGAAATGAAACTTCCTTGGCTTTGCTACTCATGGAACTATCTGAGCTTTTTAGTAATGGTTTGCCTTTATTAAGAGGAAGTTGTATTAAAGCAATAGTGTGGAAAATAAAGAATGGAAATACAGGCTAGCTTTCCCTTCACTAGGCACAAAAAGAAAATGCAATTTTATTCATAGTGAAAATCTGCTGTTTAAAAGATTAAAGTATTTTTGCTGGGCAGCTTCAAGTCCTGGAGACAAGTAAGCCTATGGAAAGCTGGGAGTGTGTGCCTTCTTTTCCAGAGCAGGAAAGGAAACACCATAACAGAAAGGTAGCAGACATCACTAGTGCCCTATGCCCAGGTTTTGCTCTTTGTCTCATCAGATGCACCCATTGTCTGAGATTCAGCTGTGAAATCAGTGGCCTTAGCTCTGGATGACCTGAAATGGGAGGCTTTGGATGAGCTGTGTGATGCTACTTTTGCCCCAGGGAGAAGTTGTTGAACAGAAACAGTGAATAAACCTTCCCCAGGAAGGTAGACCTCTGTACACAGCTGGATGTCAGGCCCCAACCCCTGAGCAGAGAACAGAAGGGGGGTAACTCCATAGCCCTCTCTTGGCACACACAGGGGACCATAATTGCATTAAGCGCCTCATGGGCTCTCATAGAGTATTCAAAACCTCAGGGATAATGCCCTGAGCAGCCCAATCTCAGCACTGCCTTTGCTTTAAGGGAATCTGGACCACAGACCTCCTAAGGTCCCTCCCAACCTAATTCATCTTATGATCATGCTAATATTTATTCAAGAGCTTTAACAATTAACTGATGCCAATTTAGTTGTTTTGCAAATCTCCATTCACCAGCCCCAGAGGAGAAGATAAATAAAAATTTCAACCAAATGTGGTTTTGAGGTGATGGTGGAGTTTGTTTTTTTTAACCAGAAAAAATATAAACTGGGATTGGCAGCTCCTTTTTTCACAAGTCTCTATCTAACCCACTGAATTGCTTTAGTCTAAAAAATTAGACTCCACACTCTACTCTGGAGCCATTTCACTTTGAGTTTTTGTGGGTTTTTTTTTAAACCATCATCTTTAGACTGGATTTTTAACAGCCTTTAATTATTTTAATTGGGAATGATTCAAAATTGCTTTGTTTCATTTCTTTGTTCCTAACAAGACGTTTTAGCTCTCTCACAAATTTTGTTTATATAGAGACAAGGACTCCTGTCTCAACTTTTCAAGGTGTGTGTTGGGGCTGCTCATTAACTCAGGAAAAGTATATTTTAACATAGTTTTGTCAGCGTAAAACAAAAGTTGATTGCAGACTTTGAAAGAGCAGCCCAACCAAGCAGTGGCTCCTCCTGTGCCCTGAGAGGCTTTTGCTTTCCTCTGTCTCCTGACCTTTTACAGCTCACCATGGCTCCTTCTCTCCACCTTGGCTGTTACATCAGAGCAGTGCTCCTGCAGCTCTGTGTTTTCCCACTTTTCTGACAAAGACTCCCCTGCTAAGTTATCTGGAGCAACCAAACAGTATCTGCTATGGCTCCAGATTTGCTGTCCCAGGAAAGGTCTTGGTGGAGTAAAGAAGGTTGTTGCCCTTGCACACCATGCCCCAGCTCCTGCACTAACAGCAGGACCAGTCATGCTGGGCCTGTTATTCCTCTGAAGGGACCAAACCCTGACATAATCCCAGGGCTAAGAAGGGATGATGGGACCACTTGTGAACAAGCAGCCCACTAAGACATTGTATATACCTACAAAACTTCCACAACCTCCCCAGAGGACGTAGAGTTTGTCAGCGTGGGAGAGGTCCCTAAAACAGGAAAACCAAAGAAAGTGACTGGAACTCATTCAAAGTCCCTCATGTCAATTCTCATGCACTGAGATGTTTACATTAGGTGAGGGACTGACCATAGCTACGCAGCTTGGAAGGGACAACTCATAGGCAAGACATCTGACTCTTTAAAATTTTGCTGAAATAGCCACACGTCGAAACCCAGTCAGCTGGTGTGCCTTCCCACCTAGAAAATAAACGTGAGCAATCTTATGTAATTATAATAATTAGCATTTGTAGTATGATGATGCTTTGATGCAACCCATTTTATGTGGCTTTTTATCATTGTTCTTTAATTAAAAAAGATCTCCAGCTACTGAGATGAGCACGAGTGTGTCACACCTAAGTGAGTGAGAAAGCAACTTTACCCCAGATCCTAAAAGTAAGGGTTATTCAGAATTTGGATCCTCCTGAATCTGGCAGTGCTTGTAGCTGGGGTTTAGTTTGCGCTTGTGCCTTTAGGTACCAGCCTATGTTTGGTGGATAAGGAAAAGAAGCAGAGCCAGTAAGTTTCCTAAAGCCACAGCAGGAGCTGGAATCTGCCATGCTGGGTCTCAGGGCTCTGCCAGATCCAACAAACTCTGCACCTTTCCTACTGTAAAAGTTGCAGATGTGAAAAACAGGCCATGAAACAAGCCAGAATTCCTTTTGTTTCCCCTTAACCTTTTTAACAAAGAGAATCCATTAAAGGAATGTGGCACATTCCAAAATGTATGGATTTTACAGCTTGTGAAGTACAGTCATGGAACTGCAGCATACAACAAGTGTTTGAAAGTCCTTAACATTCATTCCATCTTTGTTCTTATTTAATTAGTAAATATCTTCAAAGAGAACTGCCTGACTGCTCAGGCAAAGGGCACAAGCAGTCCAGTACTGCAACAGGCAAATAAATGTTTAAAGGAAGATATTTGGAATATATTAGAGGCTGGGTTTTTTCATGCAAAAAGGAGAAGCAAAACCTTTCTGTGACTCACAATCCTAGTTAAAGACAAGGCAAAGCTGTTCCTGTTCTGAAGGCTGCTGTGGCACTAGGGCATTCCTTTACAAAGGACTGCATCTATATGCAGATTTGTGCTGAAATGCACTTGGGATTTGCAACCACATTAGCTACATCAGTAGTGTTTTCCATGTTTTTTTGTCACTGGTTATCATAACAATCTCAGAAATATTGACCTGTTGGAAAATAGTGCCCCTCAATTCACAGTGAGCTGTTTTCAGGCTTCTGCAGAGTATTTCTGTGCACATCTCAGCATTAAGCTGGCTTCAAAAAGTCCTGGTTGTGTAAACCAGAGACCTCTTGAAACCAAAAAGTATCTACATAGACATGAATAGCTCTTACAGGCAGACAGGATCGAGCTTTGATCTTTAAAGCTGAATAACAGTCTGCTCTCCTTCACAGTGTCTAAGTGTCTCTGAGAAGTCTGTTTTGCAGCCTTGGTGACCAGGTCCCTGTACTCCTGGAGACAGGTGGAAGTCAGGCACACAAGCATCCCTGTGGTCCCTGCTGCTGGCCTTCACTGGCAGAGCCATGCAGTACATGCCCTGCCCTGAGCTGGTTGGCATGGACAAGGCTGGGATGGAATCTGGGCTATGAATAGGAGAGGTAGAAAGGCAGGTGTCTACTCATGTTCTGACAGGACTAGAGAGGAAATGAGTGACAATTTCTTGAACAATGCCAGAAACCTTCAGCAGAGGTCTTTCCATCACCACTCTGAAAGAGATCAAAGGCACTGCCAAAGAATTGTGGGCAAAATGAGTTAAAAGCCCCTCCACCACATGCTGTAGTTGAAGAAAATATATGAAGAAAAAATGTTGGAGACAAAAATGAGAGCTGTTACTTTGTCATCTTACTGTCATGTAAATTCAGTTCTGGATGACCACAAATTTCCCTAGGCTTTTAAAACCTTTCAGTGCAATCTGGATTCACTCTGCAATTCATATTCTATAATCCTTCCTCTTTGCCATCTGTCAATCATCTGCAGTTTGAATGTGAATTCTTTTTGGCATAAACATTTTAGAAAAGTTCAGACTGGCACCACAGAGTTACTTCTCCATGCTGTAACATCTGTAGACCCTTGAAACACCATTTTAAATATCAGTGAATTTGTAAATCCTTTAAAAAGACTATTTAAGCACCCACAAGGCATTTTAGGACTCTTAGATACTGATGACTCAAGAATTAATCACTGCTGATTAAGAGAATTTTATGAGACAAAATAATGGAGCGATAAATACCCAAAGATTATTTTCTTTAAAATTATTATCATGCAGCCTTATTTTGTAATCATAAATCATAAAACTTAGAACATATACATAAAGCACATAACCCATATAGAATTTGAGAGTAGGGCTTATGTCTGTAATTAAATAACATGAGCAAATTTAGTCAGGAGATTGTCTTAAAATGAAAAACCACAAATAATTGCAGGGGATTTTTCAAGACCTTCTCCCCTGAGATAGACCCATAGCAAAAATAAAAATTTCAAATATTAAAAATGTGAAAAAAAAATTTGAATTTATGGTTTGGTTTTGCTTTTTTTTTTTTTTGGTAGGCTTTGTTCTTTTAATGGAACTTTCCCATGATTAAAGGAAAAACAGAATGGTTGTAAAACTTTCCATAGGAAGTACTTATCATTTCCCAAACAGCTCTCATCTTCTTTCTCTTGATTCATACTTTAGATGGAAGCTGTCTAAACCCTGAGTCCCAAAATGGTACTTAAGCACAGTGAAAAAAAAGGGAATAATAAAATAACGCTTGGTGGACTATATATAACACTACATGACTTATGGGCTAATACCTGTCCTGTTATTATTTCTCTGCTACTGTTAAGCAGATGACCTCAGGACAGCAGGGAATTCACTAAAATAATCCTTTCCTCTCCAAGAGTTAAAAGACCCTTCTCGAACATACGAACCAGAAACGAAATGAACTTTTGCAGCCTTCTCTTTGCCATAAAAGGACTCCTCTCTCAGCAGCCACCAGAGTCCATTAGCTGGGAAAGCAGGCAGGTGTAAAAGAAGTTCATGTTTAACCTCACTGGATTTGAAAGCCAGCACTGAAGTTTATCAGCTCACAAGCCCGTGAAGGGAGGAAAGGCAGAGAATGGGATTTAGTCAAAGACTTACTCAGAGTTAACACAGGCCACTGGCGCTAATAAACAAACATTGCGAGACATCAAAAGGAAGTAAGTAAATCTGGGAAGGTTTAGTCCAAACAATGGAAGGGCAAGCTAAGCCTGTTGCAGGGTGGGCAGTGGAGCGAGCGGGTGGCTTAGAGATGTTAACCCTTGCTTGGGCCACAGAAGCATCACAAAGAGAGGATTGAACCCCACACTTGTTCTAGAGATTTTTACCCCAAAGGTCAGAAAAACCCTATCTTCTGAATCTCAAATGTCTTTGGTTCTCCACCTTAAATTAATCACGTCATGTAAGCTTGGGAGTCAGCCCAGTGCAAAGATTAATGAACAAAACATGATTTCAGCAGTTGAAATATGTCAATTTTCACACAGTGCCCAGGTAATCAGTGGGTGATGGCCTTACAGCAGAGGCCTTGGCTGCTTGGCACACCAGAGCATGGAGTTTTCTGTGTTTGGGAGACAGTTTCCACTGCAGCCAAGCAGTGTGACTGCAGCACCTGGAGCTTGGTGATGGGGAAGCTGTGAAGATATAGCAGCACTGCCTTTTGCAAGAATGCCCCTGAGGTCTCCAACAGCTTTTTGAGGAGCACACAGCTCCCACATCTTTCTTGTTTAAAGGGCACCTCCTCACCTCAGGTCTCTGCCCTAGGTAGGTTTGATTGACTACAACCAAATTGTGTACTTGATGCTTTTCTTGAGTTTTATTTCCAGGTTGGGAAAAGAGACACAGTTCAGCAGAGGGCAAAAGTGCCATTCACTCATTCAAGGCTTCCCGACCTGTGTAACTTCCTTTGTCTTTTTTCTTCTTCCAGTTTGAAATACCAGTTCTGCTCTGCCCATAACATAGTGCCTTGTGAGTACAGCTCCAACAATGACTCCATGGAGGACATATACACCTCTGCTCTGAAAAGGACTCTTCCTGAAGGGAAAGGCTTTGAGGATGCAGCCAGAAACTGGGAGAAAGGAAATTTCTTCAGGTGACAGGGCTCAGTGTGTTGTGAGTGTCAGAACTCTGGGTGGCCATCCATGCTCAGAAGGGTCATCTGAACCAGCAGAGTTCAGATGGACTTCACCAGGCTCAGCCAAGGGTCTCCTTCCAAGCCCAAGGAGCAGCAGGAGCTGCCACCTTGCACTGGATGCCCTAAGACTGACCTTCCTTCTGCAGAGCCAAATCTTCTTCTGAGCACTTGGGAAAGCTGGGCCATGCTTCATCTCACTGAAGCACAATCTCATTTTTTGGAGGCTGAATTGGAACCAGAGGCACTAGGGTGAGTAGAGCATTGCTTGCAGAGATCAGAGCCCACCCCTCAGTGCTCATTGCAGGCAGATGTCTCATGGGCTCCTGCTGTGCATCTCCCAAAGGTTTTTGTGTCACCTTGCTCCTGAAAGAAAGAACCACATGGTGACAACTGGAAAGGTGCCCCTCAGCTCTGTACTTCAAGTGGGAAGATAAAGAGATGAACAGGAGGCATTACATATCTTCTTTGCCTTTTGCCCAGGAAGAGTAAAGAAAAGGGAAAATCCACAGCTCCTTCCTAGCAGCTGGATGCCTTTGATGCATGCTTGCCCTCCTGAAGGGTGTTCCTCTGGTTGGAAGCACAGGCACTGCCTCCAACAGTCTGCCTGCAACTTATCCCCCAGGAAGGGGCAAGTGTGTGGAAGGGAGACCAGAGAAGAGAGACTGCAGAGAGCACAGAGACCCCAAGCAGCACAGAGAGGAGTGATCAGGTAGGTTTTGCTGATCACCATGGTATTGCATCTACAGGGCTTAGGGCTCCTCCCATGTTGCTCCCTCTGCCATTTCACAGCAAGGACAGCAAAATCAGAAGTGTCTTGTTCCTAAGGCAGGTGATACATTCGAAAAGAACATCATAAAAAGGGCCCCCATAGAAACCACAATCAACATAGCGGTTTAAATAGCATCATGCATAATACATTGCAAACTTCCACCTCCAAGACAGGAGAGATGGCTTAAAAGGAATGTAAACTGAGCCAAAAAGCAAGCAAGGCTTTTTCCAAAAGGCAAAGGCTAGCAGACCTGCAAAGGCTTGCAATTTGCTGTAGCACAGGTCGTTTGAAGGCTGGGGTGAAAAACAGCAAGCCAAAAAGGCACCAGAGCCTGAGGATTATTAACATTTTTTTATCTTCAGTTTTTTCTTTTTGTTATTTCTGCTTAGTCAAGGCTCATTTTGGCAGCTCAAGAGCTCACATCTGTCACCGGGAGCGCAGGCACAGACCACCCAACACAAAGGGACCAGCAAGTGCTGAGCCACAGCTCCAGGTGGCTCCAGCCTTGCTTCCTTCCCACCCTGCCTGCCTCCCAGCTCCCCTTCCATCAGCCAGGATGTCTTGTCAGGCGCCGTGTCACCTCAGATCTCTTTCAGATCACGGTGTGCCGCCTCCCTTTGTCAGGCAAGGTAACGCAATGACAGGATGATGTGCAACGGGCCCATGTTTCTTTTATTAGGATTGTGTACCTGCTGTCACTTTGGATAAAGACTATCTGTTTCAAGTGGTTTCCTGCAAAGTCAACAGGGCTGAGTTTCTCTGAGAGGTCATAAGAATTATGTGGAACTCCCAGGTGTGTCTATTCAGACCTTCATTCTCTACCACAGCACGGCCAGCTTTGTTACTTCAAGATCCCATCAGGCACATAAGCCCTAAAGCAGCCACCAGAAGCCCAAAGAACATAAGCACATATTTAACTTTGAGCTAAAGGATTCCTTTAGACATCAGTTTTATTACCCCTGTGCTTAAAGCTAGGCACGTGTCTTTTGTGGATCCTAACAGCATCAATAATTTACATTGTGGAAGCAGCTAGAGGCCCCATTTATGTGGAGATTGTTGTACAAACAAAATAATTGACAGTCTCTGCCCTAAAAATCTTTCAGACTGGAAAGTGAATCTGCAATTCCCTTTTTAGTTTGCTTTTCCCAGATTTATTTTTCTCTCATATTTAATCCAACTTAAACACTTCCGTGCAGCAACGTCAGCATGTTACTTTTAAATTCAGCTTTTACTGACTAATGAGAAGAAGTGACCCTCATCTTTATTGTTGGAAAGAGCAGAGGCAACTGAGCTCAAATGCTGGAAGATTTACTGTAGAGCAACCAGTAATGTGGAGGCACAAATTGAGATATAAGCCGTGAATTAAGATGCTTCTGCAATACTTTTGTGAGCTTTCAGCACTACCACGGGCTTCTTGTCAGATCAGCTGTTTGCCAGTCAAGACAATAAAAATGCACCCTTCAGATTAATTCTTCCTCAAGAATTTGGGCTTAAACCACACAGGATACTTTGCTGACTATATTTGGCTATATAGGAATTGGTATCAGCCTTCTTGCAACATGGAAACAGATGCAAAAGCAACAACCAGAACAAAGCAGCTGGGTCTTCATTTTTGCACAGAGATGGTCTCATACTGTTCTATTTGCAGTTTCTTTGCAGTTCTAATCCCATACAGAGCAGGGTCCTGGAGACAGAGCATCTCTGATGAGCAGGTGTCTTGCTGCAGAGTCTGAGTGTTTATGTGTGTAATTGTCATGAGGTGCCCTTGTTCACTTCTCTTCCCATCAGGGAACCACCCTCCTCTGCAAAAATACTGATTCTCATTTTCCACAGCTGCTGTGGTCTCAGCTATGGACTGTCACTTGTCCAATTCTATAACATGAAGCCCTAAACTGCATCCTGTGGTCCAGTCACTGCTGAAGAAAGTGGAAAATTGAATGTCTGGGTAATTTTTATTTAGTATTTGAAGTACACCCCACACTATCTGCAGTAGAGTAGAGTAGAGCAGATTCCTTTGGCACGATGTTGCCCCACTGACTCATAGTCAATTTATCATCTCTAAAATCCCCCAATCCTAGTTCATGATAGGAAAATACTGGTTAGAAAACACCAAGTTTCCTCTTTTTCAGGAGACTGACAGAACTATTTAAGGGTTTTTACAGAAGCCGTTGTTTTCATCACATCCTTAGTGTGCACAAAGTTGACCACATTCAATATTCTTCTTAATTAAATCTCTGTAGTTGTAATATAATAAGACCTGAAAGCAAGCCAAGATAAAACAATAAATAAACATTTTTATTAGATTTCAGGTTTTCTGTGGAAAAGGACTGGAGTACCCACACGTTTGTTACCAGTTCCCAATCATGCCCATGTGTTAAATCCAGTGCTCTCCCAGGCAGACACAGATGCCGTTTCCAAAAGGTAACACCCAACTCCACACAAGGAGATGAAAAGAAGCCCTTGTTGTTGTTATTATATGTCAGCATTTCAGTAGCATCCAGAGGCTCCAGCAAGGACTTCAAAAGCAAGACACAACTCACCTGTAACATCTCTGCTGAGCCTCAAAGGGTCAGGTTTAGCCTCCAAAGGTCTCTGTCAAAGAGTAGCAGTAAAATCAGCACTAGTCTCAGCCCAAGAGAACAGCTGAGATTGCCTCTGTCACAGGCAAGATTAATTATATAAAGTACCAAATTAAAGACATGAAACCCTTTCTTTAGGGAAGGAGGGGAACACCAAGCCACACTCTCTATCACACTACCTTCTACCCCTCAAACCTGCCACCCACCCCATACAGTTGCCCTCTTTGAATTGCTTTTTCAGCCCAAGCAGAAGCTGAGTTTGCAGCTTTCTCAGCTTGCCCTCTTCCAGTCAAGGCTCCTGAGTGCTCTTGGAAGCCTCATCTGATCTGAGGACCAGAACCACTCTGTGCACATGGCCCACCTGGCACCAAGAGGTACAGCTCAGATGGACAACAGCTGGAGTTCTAGGGATCCCCATTTCCAGCTCAGGTGCTCCCTCAGTAGCTGATCCCACCTGCCTGGAGTGACTGGTGGTGGCTGTCCCTTTTTCCAGGCATGCTTGGACAGGAGCTCTCACATGCTGTCCTCTTCAGTGATGTTTTGCTCCAAAGTTGGGGTACAGTGGCACTGTGCCCCATGCACAAACACTGACACTGAGGAGGCACCATGGAAATTGCTCCTTGGTGGCTCTCTCTGTGCTTTTCCTGTTTCTCCATGAAGCCACCATCAAGGACCCTTCATCCTTATGCTCTTCCATCCCTTTGAGACTTCTGAAAATTAGCTGCTCTTTTAAATTAGACCTCACACCAGTAGGCCAGAAATAAGCAATATTTCTATTTCCATAAAAGACTCCTCCTTAGTGATAAGATTAATAATAATAATAATAGTGCCAAAACAAAACTAAAACAAACAAAAAACCAAAATTCCAAAACAAAAATCCACATTTGTTGCTGATTCTGGGGTAAGGTTTTGAAGCCCATTTCCTTGGCTCCTACAGATATTTGACAGTACTGATTTAGACTTTTGGTACACTTCACCCATTAATATATGTTGGCATATATTAAATGGTGAGATCTGACTACGTTTTTAGGTCTTTTATTATAGCAAGGATGTTTCAAGTAGGGGTGTAAGAAGTTGATCCTGTGGAATTTGTCTGTGGGGTAGAGGAAGCAAGCTGCACAAGGATTTCTTTCTCTGTTATATTTTCTATTGGATTGTATTTAATAGAAAATATTAGAAACCATATTATAGTCAGCAGAAAATCCGTCCTTTGTTATCTCTTTCTTTGGGGTGAGCAACCCTCCGACAGATCTGTTTCAAGCAGAGCATTGAGGTGCTACACCTCAATTATTTGATTTCTACTTTCCTGAGATCAGCTTTCTAAGAAGTCAAACATGGGCCTCTGATTTACAAAAGAGCGATGCAAGCAATGGAGAAGATCCAAAACCAGCCAACAGCATTAGGAAGACTTCCCTCAAACTACCTGGGGTCTAGATCAGACCCAATGACAGCTGGTCTGAAGAAAAAGAAAAGAAGAGCAGAATTTGAATATTCCCTAAGTGTCAGAGACATAAGCAAGGCTGCATGTAATGGAAATAAGGAAAGGCTGACTGATAGAGATAATGCAGTGGTTTCCTTACAAGCTTTTATTTGTTCCTATGATTTAGGACAAGCCAATTTCTCACAAATTAGCCAAGGACACATTTTCCTTTCAGGAGAAGCCGTGGTGAGCATCAGTAAAGGCTGAATATACCACTGTGCCACAGAACAACTCTGCTGCTTGAGGTAACAGCCTTCAGCAAGGAGCCCGAGCCAGCTGGTCTGAACAGGGACAGGCACACAGGCAGTGCTGCCAGACACGCAGCTGTATTTACAGTACACAGGCACTTGCAGTACCAGACAAGGGGTACAATGAACCTTCTCTCACCCAAATGCTGATCAAAGAGCACTGAGATATTCCAGGCCAAGGTAATGATAATCCAGCAATGTCTTAACACTGTTGGTACAGAAGCACTAACCCCAAAACAATCCAAAGGTGACAACTAGCAATAGAACATTGGGAAATGACCCAAAGTTGCACTAAAGGAGGGTTGGGTTGGATATTAGGAAAAATTTCTTTACTGAAAGAGTGACCAAGCATTGGAAGGCTCCCAGGGAAGTGGGGGAGTTACCATCCCTGGGAAGACATGGAACATCATGATTTGGTTTACTGGCATGGTGGTATTCTGTCAAAGGTAGGATTTGACGATCTTGTGGGTCTTCTCCAACCTCAATAACGCTGTAATTCTATGATTACTGCTGGTGCTTTACAGACCAACAGGTACAGACCCCTAAAAAATCTCATAACTCTTTTAGAAGCATGAATACAAAGTTATGAAAAAATTCACCTTTTTTTTAAAGATTTTGTGCTGCCTACATACATCTTTGTCATTGGTATCCCCTAGAGAAACCCAAGACATTCCTCATCCTTGGTGGTGGCTGCATATATGTAGAAGGAAAGCATGAACCAATTACTGTTCACAAAACATTTTTGATTCCTAGAAAACTGTAACTCCCTCTATAAACATACCACATGACTAAAATTTTTGGTTGGACTTAAATGATTGATGAATTTTCAGGCCAAAAAAGCCATTTTGATTCAACTAAGCCAAAACTGGGAACAAGAGAGGCCAGAGAATTTCCTGCAGCAGGTCACATAATCAGATTAAAACCTGTGGTTATATCTAAAAGTCATAGAATTCTTTAGGGTGAAAAAGACTTCTAAGATCATTGAGTCCAATCATTAACTCAGCACTTCTAAATCCACCACTAAACCATGTCCCCAAAGTGCAACATCACTTCTTTTAAATCTCTCTAGGGACTGTGACTTCACCAATTCCCTGGGCAGCGTGTTTGAATGCTTGAACATCCTTTCAGTGAAAAAAATTAATAAACTATTCCTAAAACCCAGTTTAAACCTCCTCTGACACAATACGAGGCCATTTTTTCTTGTCCTATTACTTGTTACTTAGGAGAAGAGACTGACCCCCACCTGGCTACAACTTTCTTTCACAGATGTGTAGAGAGTGATAAGGTCCCTCCTGAACCTCCTTTTCTCCAGGCTAAACATCCCCAGCTCCCTCAGCTGCTCCTCATCAGACTTGTGCTCCAGTCCCTTCCCCAGCTCCACTGCCCTTCTCTGGACACTCTCCAGCCCCTCAGTGTCCTTCTTGTAGTGAGGGGCCAAAAAGTGGGCACAGGACTCAAGGTGTGGCCTCAGCAGTGCCCAGCACAGGGGGACAATCTGGCCACACTATTGCTGATACAGGCCAGGTGCCATTGGCCGCCTTGGCCACCTGGGCACACACTGGCGTATGTTCAGCCACTGCTGATCAGAGGTCCTTTTCCTCTGGGCTGCTTTCCAGCTACTCTGCCCCTACCCTGTAGGGGGTTGTTGTGACCCAAGTGCAGGACCTGGCACTTGGCCTTGTTGAACCTCAGACAATTGGCCCCAGCCCATTAACCCAGCCTGTTCAGATCCCTTTGCAGAGCCCTCCCACCCTTTGGCAGATCAACAGTCCCAGTTTAATGTTGTCCACAAATATACTGGGTGCCCTCAATCCCCTCATCAATATCACTGATAAAGAGATAAAGCAGAACTGGCCCCAGTACTGAGCCCTGGGGATCACCACTGGAGATTGGCTACCAGCTGAATTTTACTAAATTTGCTTGTGGCAACAGAGACAGCAAACAAAAAAAGGAATGTTTCTTTTTTCCCCCAAGAAAGAAGAGCTGATAGCTGAAAGAGTTGTAGCACAAATCTCTCAGTGATTTTAATAATGAAAAATATTTTAAGAGCCCTATACTAAGTTTTCATTTAGGGAACATAAATCTGTTTTGCCTTTCGTATCTGTTGCTGTTTAGGGTAGAAGGTTTTTATCCTTCTTCCTCATCCCTGGCCCAAGAACCACAAAATGGCTTTTCTTGGAATGGTTCAATTGCAGGTAAATATAAATTAAAGATGAGCTATCTCTGTATTGAAGCCCTGTTCAAGACCCACATCAAAACTTGTCTGTCCCACATTTACAACATGCATATTTGCTTCATGTTACAAAAACTGACATTTGCAAGTGGCTGTGTGCTTTGTGCTTCACTGAAAAAACAAGCTTTAGCTGTGGTTTGTGAAAGGTGGGCTTCTCTCACCAGAGGCACATACTTTCCCAGGAAAGGAAGTACTGGTCTCATTAAGATCCAGTTGAGGATGAATTGCCCTGCTAAGAGGAATGTTTTGCAAGTTTGGTATCTAAATAATGAAGAAAAACACAGAACACTCAAAATAATAAGACCTGCCATTGATACACAAGTTTAACCTGGAAGTCTGAAGCATGGTAGTTAGGAAAAAATGAAAAGCATTTCAAAGTGCCGGGCAAAACTCTGAACACATCTTCCCACAGTGACATATGCCCACCCCTTACCACAATGGAAAGTATGTCTCAATCATATCAATATTTTCCCCATGTCCTCTATGCCTATATATCAAACACTATAGGAAAAAAGGTAACGCAAATAAACATTCTGAAAATGAAATTTCAATTTCATTTCACTGGTGGTTTTGCCACTGGTTTCAGCAGAGCCAGATTTCACAGGTAACAAAGCAGGTCACCAATGTCCATGTCAGACCATTCCCAGACTCTATGAATGGAAGCTCCTCTTGGCAAAGGGAGCTTGGCTTTTACCTTTCTAAAGTCCCTACTTAAGGGCCTTGAAAGAGAGATTATTCAGTGTTATACTAAGTAAGCACTTATCTAACTGCAACGTGAGTTTGTATCTTGAGGGAAAACACACAAGTGAAAAGGAAGGGACATATCCTCGCTGGGATATGTCTGAGTTCTCCCTAACCCTTGCTCTCCAATGCATTGTTTTCTGTCAGCGGTGGCACACTCAAAGCTCAGCAGCAGTCCATGCTTTGGGAATCTCAAAGACCAGGAAAATCCTCTGAAACCCAAGGCTTACGAGGTACCACCAGAGGCCAGATGAGGTTCAGAGTGTCATCATCCAGTCTTGACCATCCTTCCCATGCTAAAGCAGCCATCAGCTATTCAGTCTCTGAGGATACCTGAATTAAGTCTCCACGACAGCCTTAAAACCCAATCTCTCCATAATCCCCATTCACCAGAAGGAAAAAAAATTCCGTAAAAACACACTTCTGGTTGAAAGCACCTTCCTGCATAAGATAGCACATATTCTACCTTTTGAGGTCAGGAGGTATAGAAAAGGTTAACCAACATTCAACAAATGGGCAAACTGTTCTTTTTCAGTGTTTCCAGTTTTAGAAAGTCCCAGTCAGTTCTCTGTATAGAGCACATTTTTAAAGAAAATGGGCCAGAAAGTCCTCTAAAGATGAGTCACACTGACAATATCAGAGCAGAAGAACAGAGTTGTTGTCCTATCAGGGCTAAGCCAAAAATAGTTGTTTTCATAAGCCTCTTACCTGATTCTCATTTCTCATTTGCACTGAAGTCCAGTGGGGATGGGAGAAGCAGTTTAACACTAAATTCTTTCAAGATATGTAGCAGAAGTATATTACCGAAAAGTATGTAGCAAACGAGATTGGTGGCAAATTACTCCAATATTGGCAGAACAGGTGACTGTGACCTTAGAAGGTAGGAGCAGGTCATGGTATCATTTGAGTTTCTGCTATCTAATAAAATCTTTCTTGTGCATCCTAAGTATTCCTCTTTTCATGTCAATACCCCAACACTTCTTTATGAGTCTATGTGAAAGGTAAGCCTACCCTGGTTATTATTACTAGCCCCAGCAGTCACATAGCTCTTGAAATAAAAGTCCATAATGGCTGCAAAATCATTCTCAGTCATCTCTTTATTTCCAGCATTTAATGCTTATACAGGCCTTTCATAAAGAGCACAACTCACATCCCTTGTCTTGGAGGGACATAAGAGTATGCTACAACTAATGTACATAGACAAAACTTTATTATATCCTTGCAGCCTAGGTATCTTTTTATCACCCTCACCTCCAAACTCATCTGTGCTAAGTTGTGTGCCCAACCAAGAGAAAACTGTGTCATGTCATGGCAGGGCTGTTTGGCCTAAATTCAAAGTGGGCCATGATTTTAGATGCCTGAATTAAGACATGATAAAAGGACTGAATTTTCAAAAGTATTAAATATCTGCCCATAAAGAGAGATATAAATAGAGAAAGAAATAGAAGAAAAAAAAAACAACCCACCAATTATTTTTCAGTTAGAACACCAGGAAAAACCCCAAAACACTAAAGCCTATATTAAGTCTCTGACATGAAAAACCCTTCAGTAAGCCACATAAAACTCAAAGATGTTAGATATATAGTATAGTAACTGGCTGGCATAGAGAAATCAAACAAAGTCTTCAAAACTGCTGTGGAGAAGATGGCAGAGCTCAGAAGTTGAATATTTCAAGTGGTTACACATATCCCTCCCTGGAAGCTGGCAGCTAACCCTGTACACATTTTTTAAAAACCATTATGGAAGTTGTCACGTTCTGTGACATGTTGATCAAGGTTCCCCACCAAGCAAGGGGCTTTACTTAACCTCAGACCTGCTTTTGAGTTGTGCACACATCCCAGCACAAACATACAAACACAAGTCAACAGACCCGCAGTGTCATGGAGCCAATGATATTCGTTCAAAGCATCAGCCTGGGAGAGGGGGCCAGAAGCTTTTGGCAGTGCTCAGACCTCCCAGCCTGAGAGGAGAGGCTCTCGGGTTGCTCAGTGCAGATTTTGTCAACTGATTTCAGACCTTGGGAACACGACAAGAGCTTTGTAAGGATTCCCTTCACCCGCCTTGGTGAGCACAGTGAAAGGACGGGGGGTGAGAGGACGCAAGGCAAGGAAAGAGGGCATTTTTCCCCCCAGCCCCTCAATCCATCACAGAGCATTCGTTTTCAGCACTTCAGGGCTACTCATCTATTTACATGGCTCTTCACTTTACCATGCTCCAAACGTTGCAAACACTTAGGCAGCTCCAGGGCAGTTCAGTTACAGCACGGCCCCTCAGTCAAGTTTCATGTCCCTTTGGGTCCAGTTTTATTAAACAGCAGGAGATACAAAACAGTGAGTGAACACAGAAATAGGTTCAAAAACCATTCAAGACAGAGAAAGGATCATCCTATACACTAAGCCCTCTGAGATACCTAAATAATCCCTGTTGCCTCGTTCTTTGTTTAGACCACGCGTCTTATGTTCATGGGACCCCAATTTATTTAGGACACAAAGATACACCAATGTGGTACAAACAGGCAGGACCAAGGTCCACCTTCTGCTTTTCAAGGCAGGCACATTTCTAAGCTTAGTGCCCTAGCCAAAGACATGCCAGCTCTGGAGAAAACCCATCACATTGGTGTAGACAAGCAGAGTGCTGTTGATCTCTTGGCTGACCAACCAGGCTACTTCCTATGGTGAGACAACTGTGTAAGTTGAAAAAAGTTTTAATTCCCATTTATCTGGCACTTGTGAGATTGCATCTGGAGCATTGTGTTAAATTTTGGGCTCCTTAGTACAGCAATGCATTGACATAATGGGCAAAAATACATTTCATCCATAATTCATCTGTGCTGGATTCCAGGATTGCTGGTTTATGAAGGATGAGCTTTACGGCATTGAATCAGATCAATTTCAGCTGGAATTTTAAGGGCAGAAGAGTCATATTTTCAACAACAAGCATGACCAGTTTGACTACAGTGGATGCATTTTATTATTCCTAATAATAAAACAGACACTAGTACAGATGTATACAGACATAGCATAGACACTATTATGTGACAAGCAAGGCACTATACAACAGGTTGCATTTATGTTTAAACCATTTGTGTTTAATATTCCCGTATTTTTGAGCTGTCTTTCCTTCTGTACTTTCTTCCTCTTCTCACAACTAGAAAGATACACCACACATTCTAATCGTATCATCAGCAATCTAGGAATCTCCAACTGTTTGTCTGTAGATCAGAACAAAACTCCTCCCCAGTCATTTAACATTTCTTCCACTTTATTTTATGTCTACTATCTGAAGTCCAAGAGCTTCTTCCCTTTCTTGCCATGTGAGAGCAATAATAAAAATTCAGCAAGCATAGGATTTCCAAGAGAGGCAGTATCTAAAAGCAGTACTTGAAAGTTTAATAGAAATAGCAAAATTCACATATTTCTACCTTGCCACTGAGGCTCCTGTATTCCAAAACCTTCATCTTGTCCATACATGTAAATAAGACAAGTTAGTTCCATCCCTTGGCACTGGAACCAACTGCTCAGCAGCTCATATCCAGACAGCCAAGCCCTTTCACATCCCCAGAACAAGGTGCCTTCTGCCTAATTACTACTGGTGATGGCCTCTGGCCAGTGTGCATCCACAGATGGTGCCCAGACACTGTCTGGAGGAGCTCTAGCTGGGGCTGGAGCCATGCTAACAGCTCACAGAACGGACAGGTATACACCAGCACCCAGGGTTATGCCTTGTCCCTATTTAACCTGCTGGGATAAACCTGGCCACAACCTCCTAGAGCTCTTCCATTTGCAGACTTTTCCTCTCTCTCTTGGTCATCACAGAAAAATAGTGTCTGCTAAGGCAAAGCACAACTGCATTTCAAGAGTTCTGTCAGCAATGGCTGGAAAACAGCTGGTCAGTACATAAACTTTTCAAATTTATTGTTATTATTTATCACACCTGGCTGTTTAAGGTGTCTTTAAAGGGCTAAGGTGACTTTTTTTTCAGGAAGCAGACTGGTAGTCACATGGAGAGGAATAGGGGGTAAAACCTGAAGTACGTGTCAAGTTTGGGAAATAAAATATTAGACAAGAGGTGACAGATCAAATATGCATGTCTGTCACTTACAATCTGGTTTCTAAAGCTCCAAAAGACACAGGTCTTATTCTAAGGTCATGTTTCCACACCCTTCTACAGTATCTTTGCACAATTTGATTGAGACACATGCCTGAGGGGCCACCTTGTATGCACTGGCCCTGCCTGCCATTTATCACTGTGCTGGAAGCACTCATGAATTACCCTCCACATATACTGGTTTATTTAGAGATAATTTGAGTTGCCACATGTGTGAACAGGGCCTTTCATTGAAAACCTGCAAGCAGCCAGACAGAGGGAGGGTGAGCTTGTGGGAAGGTGTGACAAAGTGCTTCAAGCAAATGACACCCCAAACTGTTCCACCTCTGCAAAGCCAGCAGGTAGCCCACAGCACAGGGGAAGCACCAGTGCAAACAGCTGCCACTTCTTGCTCGCCCAAAATGAGGCATTCTGCATGTTTATATACACTCAGCTGACTATTAATGTATACACACATAATACTGACCATGGGTGTTGCAATGACATGTTTCAACATTCCAATGGAATCTTGTTTTCTATTGACCCTTTTCAGACAGACAAGAAACAGGTAATTCTAGTGAGGAGAAAAAACAAACAAACAAACAAACAAACAAACAAAACAAAACAAAACAAATTAGGAAGAAAAAACCACTTTCCTTCTTAGCATCCTGAAGTAACTTGGTATTAACAGAGCTGGGTTTTTCCACTCTCCTAAAGGGAAGACACATAGCTACCTGCTCTGTGAATATTAATAACATTGCTAAGCAATGTCATGTCAATTGCCTTAGAATTACAATTGTAATTACAATTACACTTTAAAATTTTAAGTCACTGGTACAGAAGAGGGACACCCGTGTGCAGCTGAATGTTAATAAATCCCTGCCTAGGAGAACAGTCCGATTCAGAGGCCTCACATGAACCTCCCTGGTCTTTTGACAACTTCCTATTCAGTCCTTACTATCCTCCTCTTGCTCTTCTCAGAAGCCCAACTGTGAGCCAGCAACAACTGATATATGAGGGACTTGGGCACTTGTTGAGCTGGAGCAGAAAAACCCATCCTTTGGCAGTGGAGAGAAGGTATTTCCTATTTAATGTGGTGGTTATTAAAATGTAAACCCATGTTCCAATTCAGCTACTATGGTATCATTGGATAACTCCTAGTATATCAAAACTGGAAGGTCTGAGCTAAAGATGTATATCTTGTTTTGGAACATGAAAGAAGCGTGCAAGTCTGAGCGTGTATGTTTCTGTATATCAGGGTGATCATGCCAAGTAACTGCATTGACTAAATAATGTATATATTGATATATATATTTATTGATATCAGTATAAGTCCAAAACTAGGCCAGTTATTGGTCTGGTCTGTGCATACTTTATACATACCTTTCACCTAAAAGAACTCCAGCTACATCTCACGAGGTGACAACTCCATCTAAGGACCCATCACAGTAACAGTCAGCTGCATGCAGTATCACAACAGTCCCTTGAAACCAAGCTCACTCCTTGAAGAGACCTGGCTTCCAGCTACTGGCAGAGAGGCCAAAATCCTGACTGCTGAATGCATGAAAGACCAAAGACCAGCCCCTGCTAAATTAAACTTGCAAGAGTAATATTAAAGATAGCTCAATCTATATAGAACTACACTTCAGTTCACCTAGACGTGCAGATAGGATTATTTCACCATCAACAAGAGCCTTTAGAATTTAGGTGATGACCAAACCAAATGTCACCATGAAGTATTGTCCTTTCCAGCCCAGATTTTGCTATGTTTAACTAATTAGCACTGGTATCAACACACACACGGATCTTCTGTTCTATGCATGTTGACATCTATAGGGCTTTAAGCCATTTGTCCGGTGTGTTCATTTCCCCATGCAGGGGAAGTGAAAAACAAAAGAGTAAACAGGTTTGTGGAGAGATATATTCCAGTCTGGAGACTATGTCTACCTACAGAAAGAGCCAGAAGGAAGATCCAGGAAACTGCAGACCAGTCAGCCTTGTTTCAGTCCCTGAGAGAACTATGGAACAGGTCCTTACAAAAGCTACTTCCATGCAAACACATTTCAAGAACCTGACTGTGAAAAGCCAACGTGGACAAACTGAAGGGTCAGTCCTGCTTGACCAAAAAATGTGCTCAGTGGATGAAAGGAAAGTAGTGGATATCATCATCAACTTGATTTTCACAAAGTGTTTGAAACAGCCTCCCTCAAAATCCTTTTTGACAAGTCAGTGAGATATGGTCTGGGCAGATGAAACACAAAATAGCAGAAGAACTGACTAAACTGTCAGAGGCTCAAAAGTTAGAAGGCTCAAAGTCATGCTGGCAGCTGGGCACAAATTAATTTCTTCTGGAGTCAATGCAATTCAGCTATATAAGTGGTCTGGAAGGTAGGCTTGAATGCACTGTCACCAAATTTGAGGGTGAGCCTAAGTTGGGTGAAGAGGTAGCAATGCTGGAAGAAAAAGTCACCATATAGAGACCTCAACAGGCTGTTGAGATTTGGCCAACAAGAATGAAGTTTAACATGAGGTTCAGCAGAGATAAATGTCAAGTCCTGAACCTGTGATGGAATAATCCCAAGCAGGAGCACCAGCTGGGCACTGGCTGACTGGACAGTTGCTCTGCTGAAAAGGCACAGGGTGTCTTGGCAGACAGCAAGAGGAACATGAGCCAGCCAAGTATCCTGGCAGCAATGACAGCCAACAGCATCCTGGGCTGAATTAGTGAGACTGTTGCTGGTAGATGAAGAGATGTGATTCTGGAACACACTGTCCAGTTTCTCTCTTCCCAGCTCAAGAGATACTGAAAGCCTGGAAATGGGGACCAAGAGGGATGGAGAGGGGACCAAGAAGATTAGGGAAGTGGAGAACTTTACAACTGAATTAATTGTGCTTGCTCAGACTTCAGCAGGGAAGGCTTAGTGTGGGGAAATCAAATCACTGCCTTCCAATACCTAAAAAGTAGTTCTGGAGGAGACACATCTCTTCACAAGGATGCACTACGATAGGAGAAGAAACAATGGGCACAACTGGCTTCTAGGGAAGTTCTGGGGAAGTTCCACCTGAATATCAAAAAAATTCTTTTCTGTGAGAGCAATCAAACATTAGGACCAGTTGCCTGAAGTAAGTGGAATTTTTCTCACTAGAAATAATAAAGATGTAAATTGATTTGAGCTCAACTAACCTAATCTAAGGCCCTGTTTTTAATATAAAGTTGGATCAGACGGTGTCAGGAGGTCCCTTCTAACCTGGTCTGGTCTCTGTTCCTGTGATTCCTTCCTGTATCTTCTCAATAGGATACTTTGCTATGCATTTATGTCGGGGGAAAATTGTCCTGAGCTTTTCAATTTGGAGCAGAGAGCAGTAAGGATCCAACAGCAATTTCTTTCCATGGATGTCCAACATACAAAGATCTTTAAGATCTCTTACTAACTCAGACAGCAGCTCCAGCTCGCACATACCCAGACTTTTAATGCCCTGGGTTGCACCCTAACCTGGACACCTGGCAGACACTCTCTGCCAGGTGTCTGCCCAGTCTAACCCTGCCCAGAGGGGCTCTGAGTCTTGTGCTTCTTGCTGGCCATACCTCCCCAACTACAGTTTTGTTTTATGCTGCACGTCATGCCAGCCTGAAGCATGAGCCCTGCCCTTCACCTCATGGGCATGGTCAGGCATGCATCTCACTGGGAGGAGCAACCTCTCATGAAAGAGGAAAAAAGGCAACTGCTACCAGTAAAGGCAGAACTGGCTGCAACCAAAGGTCTCGCCTAGCAGAAACATCTGACATGGCTTGAGCCATGAGCTCCAGAAATGAACAGAGCCTCACAGATACCCTACTCCAGGGCCAGCAGCCAAAGAGTTAACTGTGGTAGCAATAACAAGGCAAATGATTGAGCTGTCTAACTTTTTGGCTAGCCACGTTTAAACTCACCATCCCACCCACTGCCTCCCTGCTAGGATCCATACCAAGATGAACATGATAAGGAGGCCTGGGCTTATCAGTCACGCCAACATTTTCTTGTCTTGCACGTGGCAGGCAAGCAAGGAAGCAAGTAGGCTGGCAATGAGCTGCAGCAGTGCCAGGAGCATGTGCCTGGGGAGGTGTTGGGGCCACCAAGTGCTGTCACACACCTCTGGGATGGCTTCCACCAGCGTGCAATTGTCTCCATCACAGAAGCCACACCTAAAATACCTCTCCAAAATTGCTTCTGATAAGCAGCGAATCCTACCCTAAGGAGTTGGAGGCATGTCTAACCTCAAACTCCTCCCTTTCCCGGCCCCAGCCACTAGCTTGCTGCAAACGAGGGTGATACAGACACCTCTGTCACTATCAAGTACAATGAGATGTCTGAGACAATGGGAATTACTCGGTGCAGCAGTCTTTGAGGCACTTGGGATGGTGCCCAGCTGTGTTTTACTTGGCCCATCCACAGGCTTCCAGGAGACCCTGCATCACTGCTCCCTGTCCCAGCAACATGCCAGGGCAGCCACACAGCTGGGGAGGAAAACAGGAACATTAGCAGCAGGTCCAGCAGCAGCCAAGCAGCCACCACGGAGCCACCTGGAAATTGGAAAATAGGCAGAGTAGGCACCTATTTTTATGAAAATTATCTGCAATTAGATATTAACTGATACAGACCATGCACAGGAAGACAACATAGGCTTGAAAACAGGTATGAGGCACAACTTCACAAAAGCAGGAAACTGATGTATACTCATATTTATACCAGTTTCCCACATAAAAATATCCAGGAATTCACTGTCTGTTCATCCTCCCTCTGCTGAATAAACTGCCTGGAAGGAACCAAACATGTCAGAGAACTGAAAGATGGTATGCTTTCTAAGCATTTTGTGAAAACAGCTGAGGAGAGAAATCCCAAAGCTACCAGCCTAGCTTGGGGTGAGTTCATGCACTATCACAGATCAGAGCCTTTGTATGAGGATCAGCTGTGGTCCCAGGCCTATGAGCACAGGGAAGGCACAGATAATGTCTGGATATGTGAAATGGTGGTGGGAAGGTGTCTGGCCAGGTGTCTCTGCAGGTGATTGACTCAAGTGGAAGATGGGACAGGGGCCTCCCATGTCAAAGAAGAAGTTGTCAGTGCTGGTCTCTGCAAGCTCTTGTGATTGGCAAAACATGGGAAAAGTAGATACACCCAAAGAAACTGAAGTTTGGTAAAAAGGCATTACAATTTCCTCCTGACACTGACCTACACCCCCAGTGGGCACCAGTTTTCATCCACTGGTTTCTCAACTCCTGAACACTTGCAGTATCTCAAAAATTTTCCCATGTTTTGTAAAATCAGGAGTCTTCAGCATAAACACAAGCAAAGAGAAATGCGGGATGGCCAGAATGCTCAGTGCTCAGGTAGGGCTCAGGCAGGGCCCACAGAGGTGGCCAGCACAGAGCTGGCCACCAGCAGCAGGGATGTCCTTGGGTAGCCTGAGGAGAGGGCAGCCCCAACTCCTGCCTCCTCCCTTCCCTGAACAAAAGCAGCTGTAGCTGCTGGACCACCTGGGTTTGCAGTAGAAGCATTTTGAGGCAAGTTCCTATGGATCTGGGGGCTCTCCTAAAACAGAGAGTAGACAGTGATTTGGGAATGGCTTGATGCTCTTGGGTGTGGACACCCAAAATTTAGCTCCATGGTACATCCAGACATTTTAGAGTCTTCACTCCTAATTTTCCAGAGCTCTTCTGAGTGACCACTCACCACCTGCTAACAGGTTATGCTTGATTTCTATTGAAATCCCATCCTGATAGACACAAATCACACAAAAGAGGACATCACCCCAGAAGGACCAAGTGCGGATAGACAGGTGTGACAGTGGGCTGTAAAGAAAATGCAGTGGGCAATGCAGCCATGTTCATGTCCCCCAGCTGGTTCATGGTTCAACCATAGAACCCAAAGCATGAAGGAGAGGCAAAATAATGAAGACAAATGGTATGCTGGTGCGGGAACAGTAAGAAATGGTGGGGAATCTACCTCTTACTCAAGCAAATCTTCCTGTGTCCCATCATACGAAATTATTTCAAATATTTCACCTATGATAAAAGGGGGATATTCTAATTGAGGGTTCAAAATGGGAATTGCTATGGCTGAAAGAAAGAACATCCATCACAAGGAGATGCCACCTGCACACTGAGAGAAACAACAGTTTCACGAGTTGAGACTACTCAGAAAGTGCTGTATTCTAAAGCTTTTCTTGAACTTAGCAGACCCTGAGGTCCTTATCAGTGCTGGAAGTGGAGATGACTTGGCAATCTTCCTGAATATTTTCTTTAAAATGAATAAACCTGACAAGCACAATATAAGTTACAAACTGCCTTGACTTCCAGGAATAAGAGGATGGTTCAAAGAACGCAAGCCTGGAGCTCGATGGAAAAAGAGTGTCTCTTACAGCAGAGCCTTCCCATCCCCACCCACATTTTTTCAGTTCATTTTCTACCCCCTGCACTTTCATTACCAGGCAGTTGGGATGTCTCTGTGCAGCAAGACTCATTCCAACTGGCAGCTCTGGATCAAAGAGCACTGGAAACATTAATCAGTGTGCCTAATCACTTCCAATCGCAAGAAACTTTTCTCTGTGACCTGGCATATAAACACCAAGTCATTTCCCTCACTGGTTGACACACCAGAAACCAAACAATCCTTATCATGCCTAATTCATCTTACTCCTGTGGGTTATAGATGGATCAGCCTGCAATCGTCCAGCAGCAGTGGCAAACTTTAGGTGCTTCACTTAATCAAACTGATTAGCAACCTGTCTGTAGTGTCTTTTATCTGTTGGTGGCAAAGTAGTTTGCCAGCATTAAGTGCACCTAATTTTGTCATAGCAAAGCAAGACATGGTAACTATATTTAAAAGCACCTCCAGTGATGTGGGGGAGCTCTTGTTTTAAGGGAGTGGGGAGGTTTGAGGCAGGAAGTTTTGCTGATGCATGAAAACCACTTTGAAAATTAAATGAGTGAATGGTGGAGTCAGGGAGGGAGCCTAGGAATTCTGATTACTAGATATCTGTGGTGCCCATAGTACCATATGGTTTGTTGCAAAAGGAAAGGAATAATCAAACCGGACATCTGTGCCTAAAGCCTTATCTGTTTGGGCACCATCCTCTGGACAGCCACACTCTGAGCACAAACAAAGAGTAATGAGATCTCCTCTACCCTCGGCGGATCCACAGGGGGATGTGGTGCCTCCTGCACTGGTTCAGGTTAATATGTGTGTGATCGCCACCTGTTTGGGAGTTTGCTCCCATGGTAACACTGATTTCTTACTTAATGCCAAGAGCAGAACAACAGCCCTGTCACTGTTGCAAGGAAAGCTGACAAAAAGCTGAGGTTGCTTTAACTTTCCTCAGCTTTCACTCAGGTGCCCCTGACTTGGGGGAAAAAAAAGCAGAAATAATTATGCCGAAGGTCAACCTGTTCCAGGGCAGTTTGTTCCCACTTTGAAGGAGAGAGATGTGACGGGTGGCAGAGAAACCTGCTGCTACACCTGACAGACTCTCATGGATAAGAGCTGGTGATGGAGCCCTGCAGAAGCTGTTGGCAAACTTGCATGACCTGCCTTGAACCCTGCCCAAAACTATTCCATTCTTTTCTTCAGCGCATGGTGCTGGAGGCAATCCAGCTCTCTTTCTGCTCTCTTCTGGACACCAAGCAATATTTCTTCACCTTGAGAGAAGATGCCTTCGGGGGAAGCGTGGGGAGGTGAAGAAGGACGGGAAGAAATGCACGAGCGCATGGAGACTTCCCTCCTACATTGATGCAACCTCATCTGCTGCGGTGGAAAGTTAAATGAAGGATTTCCTAGTGGAAAGGCTGCCAACTTGAAGCTTGGGAGAGCTGGTTTTCAACACCTGCTCAGCCACAAGCTTGCTGCCTGGCGTTGCACAAGTCACTCAAGACCCACATATATAATGGTACTGACATATCTGGCTCCTGAAAGAAAGTCCTCGACACTGAGCTGGTTGGCTGCAGAGGATTAGGAATCTATGAACAAGTTTGGCATAAGGCAACACATCCAATGATGGCTGCCAACCAGGGCAAGAAGAGGTGCCAAAAGTCAGGAGAAACTTCCCCTCCCCAAAGGTCTCTGCTGTTTGAATTGCCCATCTCTGTGGAAGCTTGCTGGTGGGAGGGCAGCAAGGGGCTGGTTCACCCTCTGCTGATCCAGCACCTGCAGTGGCTTAGCACATTATCACTCCTTGCTCCCATCTCCCTGCCCCAGGTTTCTGCAACCATGCACAGACCCCAGACTGTGCTTTATCCCTTTGATTCTCAATCCCAATCTGCTGCAGAGGTTTAATAAACATGACTGGACATGCAGGGGACAGGCAGGACATCTGGAAGAAGTAGCACTTCCACAAGCTTCAGGGAGCAGTGCCAGGGCTGGTCCCTGGGTATCTCCTCTCCCTGCAGATGGCTGGGGACAGGGATTTTGTACCTCTGCTTGTCACCTGGTGGTCAGGCACTAGGAAAAGGGAGGCTTTGGATATGGAGTTGTGCACGAACTCAGCTCTCAAGAAGCCAAGCAGAGCCATATCTCCCTCCAGTTATGAGCAGAGAATGCTATTTCCTTATTGACTTGGCTGACACAGTGTTAAATTTTGGTAGTAACTCATACCCTGGAGCTACAAGGTCCCAGGCAAGCAGGAGAGAGCCACTCCAAGGGTGTCACTGCCAGGCTCACCTGAGGCTGGACACTCCCAGCAGCAGCACTCTGAGCACTGGGGAGCTGTATCAGCATCCCACGTCACTTGGGCTTGCTACTTTTTCTGCAGCTGCTCAGCCAGCCTGTTTCCTATCACCAAATGGGAATAAGGACAGAAGACAGAGGCAATGCCTCAATCTCACAGTGAGAAAAGCAGACAGGCAGAGACTGGAATATTCCCACATATTAATCATTCAAAAAACATTCTTTTTCTTAGATAACCAGCTCATATTGCATCTTTCCTAGGCACTGGCTGAGGATAACAGGGAGGAAGGTCTCAGGAGATGTAACACCAAGCACCCTTCCCTACACCTGACAAGTGCCAGAAAAAAATCAGGGACTCATAGAAGAAAAAGCACTGCTGCTTCTGCTGTAAGGCCAAAGCTGGGAATGCCAAAGTTATCAGACAGTGAACTGTTTTGATAACGATTAAGAAATGCCACTAAGCTCTTCTGAACTGAACACAAACCACACAGCCTAGATCCATCAAGGTCAGTGCAGAAGCACTAATTTCCTAAGGTAAATCCAACATACTTCTCCAGGAAGAGAATAACTGTGGAGCTGACTTTTCCAAACCCAGAGGAAGCTGCTGGCATGCCTTCCCTGCAAAAACAGACCTGTTGTGGAGAAGAGCAGCTTAGCAAAATCTTGGATAAATCATAGCCAAAGGTCCTTCTTCCCACAAGCCAGGAGAGATGTGGGTGAGCTCAGTGGGCCTTGGGAGTATTGCAACTGAGCTCCCTGCTGCTAACTGAAGGTGATGTACCCTCCCTCCCAAGGCTTTTGTGCTCAGCCTCGGCACTAATGGCAGGCTCCTGAGCTCAGGGACCAGAGCAAACACCCTCCTGCATTTATCTGCACTGATGGGTTCTACACAAGAACAAAGTGCTTGATGCAGCTGCAGTGACTGTGAGATGCACACTGCTGACACCTAAAACAGAGCCAAGGAAAGTGGGGAAAGGAGTGCTGGGGGCTCCTTTTTCTTTATCCCCTTCCAATCACTGGAAATTTGTTATTGGTGACACAAAAAATGTTGTAGGACACACTAAAGCACCCCAGTCTGGGCAGATGGTCAGAGCAGGATTGCTGCTGTTCTCTCCTGTCCTGCTGCATTTCTGAAGTTCACACGATTATCCTTCCCATTCTGTATTCATTTGCTAATGTGATTTGAAAGTGGGTCAAAATGAAACAATTGCCATTTTGCTGAAGCTTAAAAGGAAAAAATAGGAGATAACTAAAACCCAATGTTTGGCCTCTCCCCATCCTCACTTTTCTTTTGACACTAACTTGTTTATAAGAAACCATTTAACTTGTGGAATGAGTAAATATTTTGATTACAAAAAAAAACCCTAAACTAAACCAACAACAACCGCCCCCCAAAAAAAACCCCAAACCAAAAACAACAATAAAAAAACCCAACACTGAAGGACGAAAAGGGGAAAAATCACAGCTTTCTCAGTCCCATGAAATACATCTCATTCATTCAAAACTTAGAATAAAATTCAGGCATTAAAAAAGTTTATTCCACAACTCCCACCACTCTCATGTTTTCTGTAAAAACTCACTTTTCACATGGTTCAAAGATACATAATGGATGTGAGGTTTATAACTGCATCATCACTCCTTCAGTTAAAAAACAAACATGAAACCTTCTGCCATCCATTAGTGAATTAATGTCAAATAGGTGAAAGAGGTTTGTACTTCAGTTATTCAGACAGCCAAAAGAAAAAAACATAAAAAACACCAGCAAGTCAATGTAGTTTGAGTCCAGGGAGGAGGTAGTTTTCCCTCATTATTCTGGACAGCCATTCAAAGGCCCTGGAGCATCACTCTGCCCAGGGAGTCCAGCCAGGCCTCAGCAGCCCAGGGAGTGCCAGAGCCCTGCATCCTCCAGGGTCCAGCAAGAGCTGCAGCCAGCAGGATGCTGCACACAGGAAGGGGAAAGCTTGGTGCTTGTCTGGCAGCTCAGCAGCCCTTCTGAGGAGCACATGGGAATCATCTTCTCAGCAACATCTACCTGGAAAGGGGATATGGGTTACAGTTTGCTACAAATAGTCCGCTGCTATTATCCTCTCAAAGCCCAGAGGTTTTGGATTTGATTTTTATCCACTGCTGTTTACCTATTCAGATGCCCTAATCTAAAGCCACGGAAAAGTGGTAACATCTCTGGGAGCTCAGAGATGGAAGGCTGGCCTCATGATAAGCCATCATGGGAGGCCATCCTGACAGCAAACTGGGACAATTGGCAAAAGAGTCATGCTGCTCCTTGCCAGTGGCAAGAGCCCTCCCTCCATCCCTACAAAGCAGCCTACCCCAGGACAGCTACCATGTTAGAACTCAGCCCTGAGGACGAGCTCACAGCTGCTTCCCAACATGGCATGGCTGGAAGGACTGGGATGGGACAAGCCAGGGTGCAGGTAAAGAACTGGGAAAACATTCCATCAGAGTGAGAACAAACCTCTGCAAACACCTCCCTCCTTTCTGAGCACCTTACAAAGAGAAATGCTGCAGAAGATAGGTTTGCTTCTAATAATGAACAAAATACCCCAGCTCTTTCTTATTAAAGACTTACCACTGATTGCTGTCCTTGTCTCTTTTTACATTGCTGTCCTTTCATTCTTCTGAAGGCAGGCAGAGGAGTGCCCAGTGCTGCACTTCCGGGGTTCAGCAAGTGGGTCATGTTTGGTACAGGACCTCCAGAGACTGCTCAGCTGCAGAGAGCTGATTAAAGTTTCCATATCATTTTCATCTCAGGTGGTGTCAGATGGTCCTTTGTTAAGTTCTTTGTTCCACTAACTCCTCATCACGCACACAGGCAGCGAGAGGGGCGTTCGCCTCACATAGCTTCAGACATCCAAAGCACAGGAGTCCACATCTCAGCCAGATTTCTGGTCTCCCACATAGCTGCTGGAGGACAACAGCCATTACCAGAGGGAAAGTCAGATATCTTAGACACCTGTCTTAAGATGACATGGCTCCAAAGCATTTTGTCCTGACAGTTCACACTATGCCCAGTGTTGTGGCAGGACTTCCCTACCCCAGGAATGGGTAGAAGGTGCTTCCCTTCTTTGAGGGAAGAAGGTGCTGGGGAGTACCAGAGTTCTGAGCATAAAGGCAGAAAAACACAAAGAATCCATCCTGCCTTCACTACACTGCATATCAGTCCCTTTGACCCAAGACCTCTACATAGTAAGCCAAATATTTTAGACAAAACCTGCAATGCTAGAGAGACAGTTCCTCTAAAATCTGGAAAAGGACATAGAAATTCAAGGGTTCCTCCTTACCCCAAACCTGCTGATCAAAACTTTCTTCCTCTAGATGTGGCCACCCCCTTGCCAGCCTTCATCCCAATTAACCAAATACACTGCACTCCTCAAACCTGGAGTCAAAGCAAACCCAAGTCATCTGTGGCTTTGCATAAATTCTTCCTGGCACCTCCTCTCCCTTCTTCAAGTACAGACACCAGGCAGTGTCCCCCTTTAATAGGACAAAGTCATGAGTCACATCCCTGCTCCTTCTTGCTCTCCAGAGCTGCAGGGTTCCTTTCTGTCTCACAGCTCCATCACGAGCTCGCTCTCACATGATTGCACACGAGGATCCCACAGACTCTCTCCTGACACTGTGCTCCCCAGATGGGCTCACACACACTTCAGACAGAGCCTGAATTCTTTGTTCCCAGCTACACACATTCAACTGCCACATGTAACAGTGTGGGGTTGGTTCTTTTTCCACGTTGTGCTGTTTAATCAGATACCAGCCTACAAGCTGATTATATCCTTACTACTAAAGAGTGTGAGGAGATATTCCAAATCACTGCCTTGCTGCAGGATCCCATGGCACACAGTTCCCATGGGCTATGCAGCAGCGATGAGTTGGTCCTCAGGTGTTAGTTAAATCAGGGCTGGCACGAGGCACCATCTATTCCTGTGGTCACAGCAGGCCCATAATAACCAAGGTAGAGTTGCTTTGGCCACCCATACTGAAATTTAAATAACAAGCCCAATTTCATCCTCTTTCTGGAACAATTAGAAAGCAACACAGCATGATGAAAGGACAAGAGAACAGATGGGTTCTGTTGTCTGCATGCTACCAAGGCAAACTTTTCATGGAAACTCAAACCCTCCCTCAGAGCACCCTGACTATGTGATTCATAAATTCTAAGAGCCGAGAGAAACAAGCAAAATTATTTTGTCTGTCCGCCTGCCTAATAAAGACCACAGAATCTCATACAGTGATTTCTACCCAAAGCCCAGTAATTTGTGGTTCAAACAGAGTATCTCAAGCAGTCCACTGTCCAGCTTTGATGTGAGGATGTCCAATGAGGCGCTAACCACTTCCCATGCTGTCAAAAACTGGCTCTACTACAGGTTGCCTGCATCTCTTCACCACTGCGTAACTTTTGTAGTCTTCCCAAGGACATTAGAACTTTTCAGCATTTTTGCCCTCTCTGTCAAAACTCTCAAACCATCAAAAAGAGGGAAAACAGAGATTCTGAGGCACAAAACACTAAGCAAATACACAGAAAAAGAAGAATAACAGAGAATCTCTATGTACCCTTCTACTGTGATTAAATGGATGAAATCTATATTAAAATGCAGCTTAGGGTCCACTCATTTTCCTACTCCAGATAAATCAGTGGAAAGATTATTTTGGTACAAAACATAACAAAAAAATTCCAAATGTACACCTGTGTGACTTCTAGGAAAGCACATTCGTTTGGTTGCTAAAGTAGTTTTTCCTGCCACTTATGTAGCTTGCTACAGTTTCACATCAATAAATATTTCCACAGCAGAGACCTTGAGTGGACAGAACAAAATCTACTTCAAAACCAACTCCTGAAAGATTGCCCTAGTAAAAAGACAGCTCACTGTTGAACACCCCTTCTGACTTTTTGTTTCCAAATTTCAGTGGTTGGTAGCACTGATGGGGAATTTTTTTTTTTTCCTTTTTTAAGGGAAAAAAAAAAGCCAAAATGGCAACAGTCCAGAAGGCTACAAGACCAGACTCCTCCAAGATGAAAAATATTTATGTTGAGCACAGAATTAATACAAGCACTTCTCCCTTGTATCTTGTAAGCGCAGCATTTGATGACAACCCTGGTGATTAAATTCCTCCACCCACAGACCCACAAAAGCCCAAGCAAAAGCCTTGAGACTTCCCTGCAACATCAGCCTGTATTGGAGGATGGGAGGGGGCCTCAAAAACCATCTCCTAAATCCACTCCAGTTCCTGATCACCACTAAGAAACCATATTCACGTTTAATAAAACCAGGCCAGAAGGTTCATTCCAACAGTGTCTCTTTTACTGCCACTTTCAAAGAGATGCTTTCTCACCCTCTGTCTGCTCCAGCCAAACTTGGGCTGAAAACAAATTGTCAGGATGGATATCAATGGTCCCGTGGTTCAGACTCTGCTGGGATGAGCCTGGCTCCATTTTCTGCTCCCCCCACAGAGGGATTAGTCTCACCTGCAGGGCAGGTAAAGGTGCAGCTCCAGCTCATGAAGGTGCTGGCTGTGGTCAGTGTATGCTGCTAATAAAGATACTGAGTGTTTGTGTAGGGTGTCTGAGGGGGCTGAAGCCCACACTTAATTGCACATTGTTACAGCCATACTTTTTGTGAGGTGATAGCAGTAACACCTCTGGCCATGGCTTTCCCAGCTGTCCATGAGGTTCTGCTACTACACCAGACACAGGACTATGGCATGAGGAGCAATATCCATGTGGAGAAGAACAGGACACGTAGGCTTATGAATTAGACAGTCATCTAACAGGGCAGCTCTACACAAAACAGCTGGTGTTTTACTGCATGTGAAACTTCAGACTGTTTTAAGGCAGAGTGAAGGTGCTCTTCTTTCAGATTTCAGGCACCACAACTTCGTGCATTGAAACTCTTACATCAATTAAAACTCTGTGTTAACACATTACGGGTACAATCCAAACTGGCACAACCCGTGTAAAACAAAAGTGCACCTGAAGCAGGAACAGCTGGGCCCCATTTCTGTACACACAGACCTGCAGAAATCATCACATAAAGATGCTGTATGGCCACATAACTGCACTGACACTGAAGGAATTCAGACTTAACAGTGGCTCAGCTGAAAGGTATTGCTTCTGAAAAAAACAAAAGCACTGTTTTTTGAGGTCCTGGGTAACCAACAGTTAAAGCTCTGCTTTCAAATCATCCATCCTGAAGTGGTCATAGCAGGTAAAAGTAGCAATCCTCACAGCGCAACAGTACAGAAGATGGAGTGAAACCCCACAGCCAGTTTAAGTATAAGCCTCACAGTTTCCATTACTGCTACTGTAATGATTTTGCAACTCTCATTTATTTTTCAACATTTCAGCTGCTATTTTGTGGCAAATATTTGGGGAAAAAAAAAAAAAGAACACAAAACCCCAGAGACTGCCCATCCTTGACAGGAACAGTCCTGGCATGCCTGGAATGTATAAAACCACAAAAGAGCCATTTCTGTTCATATTACTCCTTATGAAATCCCCTTTTAAAGACAACTCAGCACTGGAGGCTTTAGGCACTCTGCAGAGCCCTTATAGGATTGCCTTTTACTTTGAAATGTGACTTATCAGCCAAAGCCCAGGCGGGTTTGGGTATCTGACTGTTGTGCCTTTTGCTTTGAACTCCGGGACCGTTACGTGCATAGCCGCCAAACTGGTCAAGCCATTTTCCTCCCCTCCTTTGTTCCGAGGCTCAGGATAGATAAAAGCTGCACCAGGCTTGCTGCCTCATCAATGCCAATTTGGCTGTTAATTTTATATTTAAGGAAAAAAAAGCAAATAATAAAACCCAACACCACATGCATAATTATCACTGTTACCCACACAAAGGCCAGAACAACCACAGCATGATTCAACAAGGCCTGGGCTGCAGTGGCTATCTCTGGAGACACATGAGAATGCCATTCTGCAGCTCTCTGACATGTCCTTTTCTGCTTCTGAGTCTTTTTTCACCCTCCCAGCCTGTTGTAACAGCATGGTGGCAGCCTGGCGAGAGCAAGGCTTTGATCAGCCCCATCTACTTATAGGGACACCTGTAGGGCACAGGCTGAGCAGGTGCCCAGGGAAGCTGTGGATGCCCAAGATAGAAGGTGTCCCTGCCCATGGCAAGGGAGTTCAACTAGATGATGTTTAATCACTTCCCACCCAAACCAGTCTGTGATTCTATGTGAGTTTGCTTTGCTGGAGCAATGAGGTGATCAACCTGTGTTAGTGCATTAGTGAAGTGCTGACCACATCATCTCTTGAGGTGCTTCAGCTCCTGTTTAAGTTACTAGGTAAACTTTTTGTTGGCTTCTTTTTGCTTTTTATCACTCTTTTTTTCATGCCTGAGGTTTCTGGGATCACCTTTCCAGGTGGATCATCACTACAGGCACACGGCAATCTGTAGTGTGACGCTCATGTCCGGCTTGAACTTCAGAAAGCACCAGCTCAATGCAAGATCAAACTGAAACACAGGGACTGTTAACCCCAATTTCCAGTGCTTACTGCCTTTTGTTTCTGAAGACTAACATGGAGCCCTGCAAAATGCAAGCACTGTAGTTCATAAGCAGGAGGCCTGCAGGACAAACATTAAAGACTGTAAGAAAGCACAGGCAAAGAAGTATCTTGTACAGAACTGAAAAAAAGAAAAGATAAATGATAAGCAGGAATTCCCCAGTGGGCTGAGTTTATCAGTGTGATTGCTTTCAGGACTTTTTTTCTTGTTCTATCACCTTGATTTGCATACAAAGCATCTCTAACAGGAAATAGCATCTGTCCTAAAAAAAAAAAAAAAACAAGAAGGATAAGGATTTTTGCTACGAAGAATAAAGTGTCTTTTGGTACCATATGACATGCCAGAAAGCTCCTCTCCTCACAAAAGCAACTTGCATTGGCACATCGCAGCTCTTTTTCACTCCTTGCTCTGCATCCCATCCCAGGGGCAGCAGCACATAATGCAGCTCCTCAGGAGAGCTTCCATAGTTAAAAAAATCTGAAAATGAAAGAAAAAACAAGCAGGTGAGTTGATTTGCATTCCAGATTCACAATTAACACCAAATTAGTTTGTAGGAAGTGGAAGAGCAAAAAGGAAAACCGCCAACTTGAAAATGCAAATCTTCACCCTACTACAATCACAAGCCACAGACAGGATTCCTACAGGCTAGGAAGGCACCAGTAAGAACACATTTTTCACTACTTTTTCAATGTGGTCACTTCATGAACTTGACAGTGGCTTGTGATATGTGGTTTCAATCCTATGCCATATATAGCCAGTTTCATTTCCTGGAAAGAATATGAACGGAAAAGCAGAAAACCTTTAAAATTATTGTACAGGTCTTTCTGTCTTTTCTTTCCCATTTCTGTCTTTTATTGCTACCTTCCTACACTAAAAAAAGATATTTATTAAATTAGTACAGCATAAAAAATTGATCTTTTCCCAAGGCTCTTGGATCATCAAGAATATAGGTTGCTGCTTTGAAACTCACACACCAAATTGGCAGCACAGCATGGAATTGCAGCATTTTGTTTGAGCATGGTATACATACATGGATACATACTGCTCCTCTGCACATGGCTCCCAGGGGCCTTGGCTCAAGCCCAGCAGTGAACACAGTGAGGTATGTTCCACAGCCCTGTGCCCTGGTATTGCAGGACCTCAGCTGTCCATGGCCATCAACAGCCACAGCCCCACGGGAAGCACAGCAGTGAGTAAAATCTTGCTCTCCAGATGAGTAAGTGAGACAGTGGTAGTTATAACACTACACCTCTTTGCTTTTTTTCTGCAGAACTCAGGTCATTGCCTCATCTGGCTGGGCTCTGTGTCTCTCCCTATAGGAGCCCACACCATTAGCAAGGAGAAGTCTTTGCCACCCCATGGCTCCTCTGTGCTCATCTTCCCTCCTGGCTGCTGAGAAACACTCAGGCTTTCCAAGCACAGTTCTATTTAAGTGATCATCTAGGCACAGCCCTGTGTCCCAGAAGCTCTGCCATTCCTCAGGGGTTGGGACAGTTGTTGGGACCACAGACCTTAGAAAATAAACTGCAGAAAAGACCAACAGCACACTGGGCTGCAGGAGCAGAAACAGCCAAGAGATCTCAGAACTCATGAGAGCCCATCTAGACACTGCATCTTGTTTTGGTACAAGAAACACACGGACAAACTAGAGCAAGTGCAGTGGAGGAGCACAGGTGGACTTGCCCAAAGAGAAGGGGCTGTGGGAGCTGGGCTTGTTCAACCAGGGCAAGAGATGGCTTTGAGGGATGCAGCAGCAACCCCAGCACCTGCAGGGAGGTGACTGGGAACACAGCCAAGTTCACCTAAAGCAGGACTTGACCCAAGAAAGTCATGAACAACCTGGTCTGATCTCACAGCTGACCCACGCAAGATCCCTTTCAGCCTATATTATCCTACTTCTAACTGCCACCAGTGCAGACTTTGGAGGAAAGGGTGGGAATCACTCAGCACTGCCCCAAGTGAAAAGAGTTAGAGAAACAGTCACATTCCAAGGCCATGAAGGGACCCCTGGACACTGTGCCTTATGTTCCTCTCAGGACATTACAATCCCCAGTCCTGCATGCAGTCCCAGAGCAGCCCACATGCAACTGTTCATCTCAGTTGGGGCGTCAGTGGCCAAGGAACCTTTGCCCACATCCCACCTGCAGCACACATACATCCATCTTTCTCCCCTATGTATGTCCATAAATACACACACGTAGTTACAGAACAAGCAGGATTCCCTAAGCCCCATTGCTAGGCCAGTCACAAAAGGGCTCTCCATACACTGCCCGAAGTGCTAGCCCTCTATTCCACAGGATGGAGATGCCTCAAGAAGCCTTCCCTCTGTCCCACAAACTGCATAGCTCTGGTGCAGGATGACCCAGCTACACTGTCAACATGGCCATACCATCCTCTCCATCCCTTGTGTCATACAGTGCTGGAAAAATATTTTCCTTTCAGTGAAAATAGCTTATGTTATAAGGGACAGGAAATGTTCACAAGAAGATGAAAAGGGACTTTACAGATAGCACTACCAAATTACAGCTTTTTAGAAGGACCCATACAAACTACAAGACAACTGTCACATGTGCTGGGTGGGCAGAAGAGGAGGAGGTAGAAAAGGAGAGGTTCATTTTCTCACCCCGGGTCACCAAGAAAGTCAGTGGCAGAGATATAAATCAACTTCCTCCCCACTATCCCTGAGTCTGGATGCTCCCTGTCCTCTTCATGCATCTTCCTGATAGCCAAGCTGTGTGCACTCCTCATGTGGCACATAACCACACTTCTTTTTGGAGACCATTGCCTAAGCAATGCCAGCTCCCCACCAGAAGTCACTCCTGACCAAATATCATCTTTCAAAAACGCAAACTTGCATCTGCATTAAAAAACCCATCCAGCTTTGATAATATGCTCACCAATGTGTTCTGAGACGTGGTCTTGTCTCACAGGAATTTAGAGACTCTAAGGGTTTATCCACATGTGAGTTTTTTTGTACTCGGAAGTGAGACCAGCAAGCATTTTTACACCTACCTATTCAAAGAGTTTTATTTTCAGTAGAAAGAGGGTACTCAGACCACTCAGTTTCAACTTCTCCTGAAATTCCTGTGTGACCCAGGACAGCTCATTTCAAGCAGTTCTGAGTCCTCATGGTGACTTGTGTTAAACTAAATTTCTGTAAGTGCACCCATACCAGTTGTCTGCATAAATCAGCAAGAAAACCACAGCTTCAGTCAAAATTAGTACCTTTGTACAGAAATAAAGACTGAAAAACCCCATCTCCAGCTCCTTGTTGATAGGTAAGCTCTTGAAGCCAGATATATCTTCAGAAACAGCCTCCCCCTCCTCCTTCCACCCTCCCATTCCTCCAGTCTTTGAGCTAGGCCTCAGAGCAATACTTTGCAACCTTGTTTACCAAAGGAGAAGGATGCTTTCTGTCTGAGAAGCCAGGAAGACTGTGCTGGAGCAGAGCAGACCCCGGGCATGCAATTACCCAGGCAGCAGTAACAATATGTTAATTCACTGGATCACTCTGAAATGAAGCACAGTGCAAGTCCCTGGAAAAAGTGAAAAGGAGCCTGTTAAGGAAACTGTGTGAAGGCCTTGTGCTCAGCAGCTCCTTGGAGTCCAGACAAGGATGGACTTTGCACAGACATCATTTTTAGACCTGAACTGGCAGCCAGCACGCCTGCTCTTCCCACCGCAGGGCATCCAACAGCAATAACGGGAACCACGCTCAAGGCTGACAGGGGACATTGAGCAACATCCTTGTTTTTAAGAGCTGCAGACACATGCATTAGGCCCTGCAAGGGGCATCTGTGGAGCACTCATCCAGGGCAGATCACAGTCATAATGCCATGCACTCTGTCAGTGTGCAGAGATTTCTCACACTTCCAGGAGAGCAGTCTCCTCCTTGGTGTCTGCAGCTGCCAAGTTCACATCCCAAGCTCAGCTCCTCTATTCAGTCGCCCAGAGCTCCTTAGGTAACTCCTGTCCTCCAACAACAAACAAAGCCAACATAACAAGGAGAGGAGAAGTAGACCGAAATGGGCCTTTGGTGAATTTGTTAGGAGAAGTCAATGCCCTCAGAAGGTCTGCACTGATTGGCTATCTCCTGGCGCATCATCCTTCTCCTACTGACTAATTCCTCTAACACCCAGACAGACACAATGGCCTTGTGATGGCATCATGACAGAAGTAGTCTTGCACTCCTAAATCCTGTTGCAGGTGGGAAAACTGGCTTTCCTCCTAGGGAAAAGGGACAGAGGAAGAGTGACAAACATCTCTGCTACCTCCCTGTGTTGGACAGACTTCCCATCTGCACGCTATGAATGCAGATTCCAGATATCACAAATCTCCTTGAGGAGCAAACAATGATTTCATCAAAGGCAAGGGCAGCTTTAAACCTGCATAGCCTCTTGTAGAGAACTTTCTGTTGTCATCCCTACACAGATTAAACTCACCAAGTGGAAGGGTTGCACACCAAAGCTCTTTCTGCATAAGGCTGTTGACCACTGAGCTGATATATTGAGGTCAGAGGCTCATCTGTGCCGACACACTTCTTGAGGAATGAGAATGTGGCTTTCATGCATAAATACAGCTGTTACCCTGAGGAATAGGGGGCGACCAGTTTAATGCCAAGAACTTTAATTTAAAGTTCTGACATTGCACCAAAACTCCTGGGTTGCTGCAGAAATAGGACCAACAGCAGCAAACATCTGGAGAAAGTCTTCTGCTAGCTTCTGCTATGCACTGGCTTTTTTGGAGACAGTTTTTGAGTGTAAGACTAAGACAAATCTTGTTTAAAAATGCATCTGTTTTGCACAGATTGAGTTTTGCTCTCCAAGGAGATGGGACACAAAACTAAGCTGCAAAGACAACAGTGCCTAGCCGTGAGCCCTGGCCTTTGCAGAACTCTTGATGGCTGTCCCTAAATGGGAGCACTTCGCTGCCAGATGACGTGTCCCAGACGAGATGAGTTTCCTGAAAAGCACTGACAACACGCAGTTAAAAGCTCAGTTCAGACAAGCAGCGAAACAAGTCTGTTTTCTGGGTTTTGAGCTGAATGTTCAACACTTTCCATGTTTGCTCTCTCACAGGTTATCTGGACTGCACAATCAGCAAAACTGCAAAAACACTTGCTGGAGCTCAGCTACCAGGCAGTCTATAATGGAGCTGTTCTGGAGAAAAACAGAAGTGTTATTGTGCTCGTGGCTGTCCCAATACAATTAGTCATATGTGATGGAGAGATACGCGTCCTCACAGAGCTCTTACTGCCTTGTCAACAGATGAAGTCAAAATGAAAACATCCTAACTATCAACAACCGACCTGAAAGCTGAATCATGAACCCTGAAAGCAGCCTCAATGCTACAAAGATATTTCTTCTCTGCAGAAGAAGACAGCTGTATTCCTTCCATCTGTCCTCTTTTTCTTCTTCCCATATAATTTCTTGATACTCAATGAAATAATGTCTCTTCTTTCATCTCCCCACCCAAGCAACCCTCCTCTCCTCCGGCTGAGCTATGTTGTAGGGCCAGGAGAAGAAACCACACTTGAGGCAAGATGAGGAAAAGGCCAGAGCTTGGGTGGTGGGAAACATCTCAGTTGTCTTCCCTGTGTGATCTCAGATAACCTCCCCAATGGTGCTTTGTCTCATTTCCCCACTGAAATAGCAAATTCCCCACCATACTGGGTGACTACCTCACCTGGTTACCAAACTGGGCTTAATACTGACAATAATCAGAGGAGGCTGATGGTGTGCCTAAGCTTCTCTTACATGTCAGCATCTCATTCGGCCACACAGCAATATTCAGCACAACCCAGACCATGGTTTCATGCAGCACTTCTACACTTGTGCACTTCACAAACATCTCTGTCAGTGTCTTCGAGTTCCAAAGGTCTTGGCAAACACTCCCTACCACAACAGCACCACTTCTATGCTGGAAGCTTAGGAAATCCACATTCTCTCTACACCACTTAACAGACATGGTTTGACAGGACATATTTTTGCATTTACACTAATGAGAGATGGAGAAGACTGTCAAATGAAAGTGTGGAGTCTGGCTCACGGATGGTACCAGGGGCAGCACATCAGAATGCCACTCAGCTGTTGGGACTTCTCTAACTGGAATGTTACCTGTCCAGGAGGCACCACACTGATCTCAAAGGGATCCTGTGGTCACTTCAGGGAGGATTCTGGATCTACACATGCATTGCACGATGACAGACCTGGGAACGGAAATCCAGCAGTTCCTCTTGATAACCATTACAATACAGTTACAAATTTCTCTTTTGGAAGCGTCTTTTCTGGCACTGAGATGCAATTTGCACTGCCAGGGCTCCAGCAAGGTACAAGGGGAAGCATGCTCTGCTCCACGCTGAGGGTGGCCAGTGAGACAATGAGCCATTCAGTGGCTCCACATCCATGTCAGAGCTCACAACAGAAAACAAATCCTCCAGATTCAGGTGATTCCCAGGCCAAGTCTCTACCAAACCCACACATCTGCACTCACACCAAAGAGCAGATACATCAAGACCAAAGAGCAATTGCAGTAGGTTGCCATGGCAGTGTGCATGGGTGATTTTATCATCCTTATCAGCTGCAACAGCATTTAAGCCCATCATCAGAGAACGCTGGTATTTTTTAAGGGTGAATTGGATGGGAGAAGCAGAAAATCAGTGTCAGGCAGAAGACAGAAGCCAGCACACAAAGCAGGAGCCCTTGCTTTAAGCGAGCTGCCTCCCAAGGGCACACAGACATTTACCCAGCCCCAGGCTTGTGCTGGAGATGATGGGCGATGCTGGGCTGGCCAGCAGCCCCCAGCCCAGTGAGCTGTCCCCTGCACAGAGGGATGCACAGCCCTCCAGGGAGCACGGCAGCAGCAAGTGGAGGGCACTCGCCTGTGCTCTCCATGGAGCCAGGGAAGTAGGTCAATCCTTCTGCTTTGCTGAGCCTTTTGGCAGGTCGGTGCCGCGCTGCCGTCGCTGCTCGCAGCTCGTCACTTGTGCTGCATGACAGCCACGTCGTTCAGAAGTTAACGAATTCAATACATCTAATTAAATCAACCTTGGCATCCATTCAAAACTCATCTTGTGGCTTTTTTTTCCTGCCTTTTATTCCCTACTGTTGGTAGTAAAGAGACCGAGCAAGGAGAGATGCAAGAAAAGGTTGCTAAGGAGCGAGCTAATTTTTCTCTCTTTCTTTATCTCAGTTTTTTATCTCTTCTTTATTTCAGTTTTTATTTCCCTGCTGCTCTCCTGTCACGGAATCACAGAATCATTAAGGCAGAAAAGATCTCCAAGATCATCAAGTTGTTGCAGAGATGCTTTGTTTTCCTCGAAGGAATGAAACAAATCCACATGGCATCACTCCTTATGCCTCTTTCCTCTTCCCCTGCCCCTGGACAAAATGACCTTTTCCACCTCCTTGCAGGCTTTGCAAACAGAATCCAACAGACCCTGGCAACCCTTTGGCTCTGCTGCTGACAACTGCCATGCTGAACATGGACTTGGCAAGCAAGCTAAGATGGCATAGCTGGCAAAGGGAGGGCACATCAAAGTGTGACCTGCAGCCACTGGACACACTGCAAGGTGGGAGTACATCTTCCACCACCAGACTGAGCAAAGCCAGAAAGCAACAGGGGGATCACTGGAAATGGCTCATGCCAGCCAGAGTCTCCTCTGGTTGCTCTCTTATGCAGTTCCCAACTTACACCACATGCCAGCACTGCTTGATAGATGTGGTCATGAACATGGGATCACACTGGAGAAGCCATCCAAGACAGGCTAGTGGACGGCCACAGAGCTCCAGCCAAAGACCACAGGATGAGGAGCTGTCATTTGCATGCCATCCTTGGTGACATCAGGACACACTGGTGAGCTGCCCACACCTGCCATCTTCCACAGACTGACAAGGACACTGGGATCACCCTGTCCAATCTCCTATGTCTCTTTACTACAGCAGATCTTTCCTTTTCTACCAAATCTTCTACTTCTGCTACGGCCTCCCTGCCCTGTGACCATCACCTGGAAGTCAGGATGGTGACTGCTGCCTTTCTGTGCTGTGACTAACAGATGCCAACAAAACCTGGCATTCTCAGTTGCGGGAGTTTAGTTAAAGACATTTGGATCATCCCAGAAGAACACTCTTCTGGCTTGGATCCTACGAGAAAGTTTATTCTTTTTCCATATTCTTCATGTTTTCTATAGCCTTGCTGGCCTGGGGAACCAGGACTAGGGAATATGCCAGGTGCCACCCAAGGATGGGCCAGACCAAGCCTGTGCTGTTTCTTTCAACCAACATTGTTTCCTCCTTAGATTGATATGAAAGATCTCTCTGTCAAAGAGGGAAGTGTTTTGTATCTGTATGGTGGCATTATGCACAGAAATTCATCTGCAGTCTGTTCCCTGCTATCACCTCAAAGCCATACTTGTCCTGCCTGCTCAAAATGCAGCTGTTAACCTTCCATGTCTGCACTATTGCCTCTCCTTTAATCCACTCTCTTTCAAAATAGCTCCTAAAATACCCAAAACAGTTCTGGGTAGGTCTTCCTCCAGACTCCTGAAATGACACCGTGGTGCTGCTTTGCTGGCCAGCAGAAGCTGGTACATTGGAAAAGCTCTGGCTCCCAGCTCTGCAGCTGCTGCAGTTGGGTGCTGTTCTCCTGGCAGGAAGGGACATTTCATGCAAAATCTACTGCTTGTCCCTTCCCCAGGACTATGAAAATAGTCTTAAAAGCACTTTGAACTCCTCTGGTATGAAAGGTGCCAGAAGAGTACAAAATATCCCTCTCCCCCCGGCAGAGGATGTCACACAAGTCTCTTTGCAAGCAGGAAGTCGTTTCTCTGCAAGAAAGCTGCCCCTCCTCACACAGGAAAGATGATATGTGATGCTCTGCCAGGCTCAGGATCAACAGTCCCCTCTGACCCCTTCCTTGCCTTTTTCATGTTGGCCATGCACGCCCCAGGCTGCACATCAGCAGAGGAGTACTCCTGGCAGTAGAGGATACCAATTCAGGGCAATTACCTTGGCTGCTGTGAAACAGCACATCTTCCCCAACAGCACCACTGTCTGTGAGTGTCTCTCCCATGTGCTAACTATTTGCTCTGTGAAAAATACATTTACATTTCCTTCAAACTGATGAGATTTGAGCAGGGCAGTTATGTGACCTTGTACAGCAGAAGCTTTCCCAGACATGCCAGTGGCACTGGGTGCTGCATGAATGCAGAGGAAGGGGCAGCCTTGGAGGAGATGCAGGTGACCCCAAGAGAAGCCAGGAACAGCAAAAGCCAACAGTTTCAAGCAGTGGTGGCTCATGCTGCCCAATTAAGCAGTAACTCTCCTTTGCAGAACAAAAGTTAGTGAGAGATTCTGGTGAGTTTAAGAGGGGTGGGTGATGGGAGCTGCTCTGACTTTCAAACACAGAGAGAAATGAGGTAACCACTAAGTGCAGAGCAAACACCATGGTCTGCGGGGCTCTGGGCTCTTTGCAGTGGGTTTTGCAACTGGCTTTCTTCAAAGGATGAGGAAGTGTAAGGAAGTCCCATCTCTGTGTTGAACATCACTGCTCTGATCAGTAACAATACAGTTTACAATGACGATGTTTGGACTGCTGTAACACATCAGGTTCTACAACACAGACCTAGGAGCTGTTGGAGCACAGACAGGAGAGCAGTGATTTGCACTTCCAGAGTGAGAAAGAAACCAGAAGCTGTCTTTGACACTCATACACATAGAGCATGTTAGTAAGCATCCTTAGAAGAAAAGCCATCAGCTCAGTCTCGTATTTGCACTCTATTTTTCATGTTTTCTCTTGAATGAACTTTTGATACAAGAAGTCCAAAAGGATAAACTAATTCTAACGTGTTTGCTCTTTTACAACATTTAGGTACACAAGGAACCGAACAGTAGGACAGGTGGACAATCCTTGTGCCCTTGGAATAAACATCATCATCTAGGGAGCTTCACCATCCCTTTAGCAGCAATTTCTCTTTCTTGCATCTTCCTCTCTCCCAGTCCTAAATGATGGGTCCAAGGAAAATTACTGGCAGAGATAGAAGAAAAAAATCCAGAGGACCAGTGTTCCCAGTGTTCCCAGTGTTCCCAAATCCTGTGTACTCTTTCATGTCTTCCAGGTAAAACAAAGCAACTAACATCAGTCTGCTTCAGGGCTGGCCTGGGTCTCACCACAGCTGCTTCCAACCCCAACTCAGCCAGGACCAGCCTGCATGGACCCCCTACCCTTCCCCCCTTCCTAAACAGGATCCTCATCATCCCTTTGAGCTCAGCCAAACATCTACAAAGCACTGAGACAAGTGAGCAGCACGGGGCAGTGTGAGTGCTCAGCGAGCCCAAGGCAGAAGGCTGAGACATTTCACACCACTGCTGCCAATGTCTCCACTGCCGGCAGCAAACTGCAGGGCCACAACAGGAAATTTGGTCTTAATCACCATCTCACTTTTCATTCCCCACTTCAGTTCTGCTATTTTAGCAGCTGCTGCGAGCTGGCTCCACACTTTCAGATGAGCAGCCGTTGGGGCACGGGGTTTAGCTTGAGTGTTTTCAGGTTGCAACTCCAAATGCAGAGAGAAAAATGAAGCTGGGGAAGGCTCTGGGTACTGTAGTGATCTGGCAGCAATCAAGGCCTTAGGACACAACCAAAGAAGCACCAGTCTCTTGCACAGGCTGACACTGCCTGGGTGAGGCCATATGGCAGGATACTGGCACTGGGCAGACCAGTGATTCAGCTTGCTGCCCAGTTAGGACAGCTGTGTGACACGGTCCAATGCAGATGTGTCTCCAGGTGCTTCCCCTTCTCCTTGTTCATAATTCATCTATAGATCTGCTGCAATAACAGGGTCAGCTATAGCAGCTCCCTGCTCAAGTTCTGAAGCAGACAGGGAGAACCCCCGTTACAGGGGGGAAATCTGCTGTGACCATAACCAGTGTAGATGGCAGAGCCAGCCCCATACACCTGCACCAGGGATCATCTAAAAGGGAGGTGATGGGACCTGGAAAGAGGCACAGCCAGAGCTCAATGGCACAACCATCCCTGTGCACCAGAGTAAGAGTGCTCACCAAGCGCCCATCAGCCCGGGCTCACTCATGGCCTGTGGACCTCCAGAAGGCAAGTGTTAAAATGACGAAATCCTTGAGCCAAGACAGAAAGCAACCGTTGCCACAAAACTAATTCAATCTTTGAGGAATTTACTGTCCCCATACTGCCTCAAACACTGTTCCTGGAAAGGTCCCATACTGTTCTTGTGCCATGCCCTCAAGTCCTACTTTGCCTCCTCTTCACGTCTATAGGTCACATATACAGTGGGTGCACTGACTGTGAGTGACTCAGCCACTGCCAAACTGCAAGTGACCTATAGGAGTTTTCCCTTCTTCAAGCTGGCCTTGATCTGACCACCATCTTCTCCAGAAATGGATGGAAAGTCAGACTTGCTGCAAGAAGGGCCCACTCAACTTGCTTTAACACCCCCCTCTCCCCCAACAGCCCACCACAGCCTGGGGCATGAGCACTGCTACAGCAGGTGTAGGATTCATCTCACTCACCCTAGAGCCATTTGAAGCATCGTGTCTAGTTGGAGTGAGCTGGCTGGGGCACGCCACATCTCATCAAAGAAAGGTGTTTGCAGCCTTGGCATCTGCATCCAAACAAGTCAGCACGGGGTGTTTATGCAGGTGATGAAGAATCTGCCATACAGCCAAGGAAGATGAAGGTGCAATTTGTTCATCAAGGTCCATCACACCTTAAACCCTATGGACAATGTTGACTAGATCTCCCCTGGCTGCACTGCTGACCTACATGGGGGTGTGCCATGAGATGACTCCCACCTTGCCAACCAGTCGAATGTAAAAAAGCAGATGCTTCCAGAGGGCAGAACTGCTCTCAAAGCCTAACTTCAGCACCTGACATGTCACTGCCTCCACCTCAGTGCATTTCCACCCTTTAATCCTCCACTGCCCCAGCAAGGGGAGGCAGAATAGATATGCCACATTTCAGCTTCCCACCTGGTGCTCCACTTCTCCCAGTAGGCAAAGATGTGTTTGTGCTCATACAGAGAAAGGCACAAAGTGCAGATGCATGTTAGCTTATCCCTAGCCCTGCCTCTGTGGGTAGCAGTTTTTGGCAACCAGGTAGGTTGGGAACTAGGAGCAGCAAAATCTCAAACAGCTCCACGGGGATTCATTTCACATGAGGATGGTTATCAGAGCATGCAGATGAGTATTACCTTCAGCACAGCTGTATTAACACATCTCAGTAAAACTCCCTGAGACTCCAAGACAGAAAATGCCACATGGGCAGCTAATTTCCACCTAATAGCACATTTTCCTCCGGCAGAAGTTATAGACTGCAAGTGCTTCATGAGCCATTGCAGGGACATTTGTAGGCACTACTGAGGAACTCTGGAACTTAATTATCTCATTTAAAATGACCTGTGTGATTTAAAAACCTATTTGGACTTCAGATGCCCTGGGACCTGTAATCCCTGACCTTGTTGTTCAGCTGGCACATTCTTGAAGTTACCATACAGGCCACTCACATTGCTATAAATTGTTCTAACTACTCACCAAACCCTCAAAGATGCCCCCAAATCCACCATCCCAAACTGACAGAGAGAGAAGAAAAACCCCAACAACAACTTCTTTATTCTAATCCACTACTTGCCTGAGCTTCACAAATGATGCTAAGAGTACAAATCCCCTCTACCGGGGTCAGCAAACTTTCAGCAGCATCTTTAGACATAACATATATATATATATATATACATAGACACACACATATATATATATACACACACACACACATACATATATATATACA
>VWZS01007733.1:288850-422218 GCA_013397075.1 Rhabdornis inornatus | reverse complement strand
TAGGGAAGTTATTATGCTTCTCGGAAACTTTTCACAATACAATTACCAAGGCTCAACAGCAGTTTTTAGAGCCCGGTGGCAGTTCACAGCTTGAACCAAAAGACACACCACACACAAACGCTCTTACTAATAATGGCCTGCAGGGCTGGAAAGCCCCTGTGCCTCTGTCAGCCCCTGCTTCACTGAGGTGACATGCCTGGGTGCTCGATTTGAATATGTATAGCTGAGACCATCCACGGGGAAGCACAGATCCTGCCCCTGAGCTGCCATCCTGACCCCAGTGACGCAAGGTGAATGGGGCAGGGGCAAGCATTCTCATTTCTCTACTCCACAAGTATTTCCACCAAGTGATGGTTAAGAGCATTTGTCAGAGTTTTGGGGCTTTTTTAGGCATGTCCATGCAGGAGGATATGCCCAAAGGGGAAGAACACACTGGTAAAATTCCTGATGTCCTGACCCTTGCTCTTGACTGATGCTACATGATCCCCAAAAGCCAAACTCCCATCCTTTCTACCAAGAGCAACATCAGATTATCACTCAAAAAAAATTTAGTCCTGAGGTAGTTTCTTAGCATGTGAATGAGTATCTCTGATGCAGAGCCTAAATGGAGGAGGCCTTAAAGGTATTTTCTACTCTACAAGGCAGGGACCTGAGACTATGTTACAAGTCATCATGTGGGGAATGTTTTTTATTTTACACATGAGCAGGACCCAGTTCTTTACTCCAAAGTGCCGTAACTGCCTGAAGAACAGAAGCTCCAATGAATGCAGCAAAGTATCAAAATCACAGAATCACAGAATGGTTTGGGTTGTAAGGGACCTTCAAGGATCATCTAGTCCAACTCCCCTGCTATGAGCAGGGACATCTCTCACTATATCAGGTTGCTTAGAGCTCTGTCCAGCCTAACCTTGAACTCACTTCCAAGGATGGGGCATTCACAGTTATTCTGGGTAACCTGCTCTAGTGTCTCACCACCCTCACAGTAAATGCTGAGATCCAAATCATACTGTTGGGACACAGCACAGATCCTCAAACCAGATTTTTCTTCCTGGGCTCTGGTTCATGTTTGCTGAGAAATGAGGTGCAGCTCCTGACACACCTCCACTGCCCCACTGGAAGGTCCTGCCCCAGTCTGCTGCTGGTGAAAGGGACACACTGCTCAAGCCACAGCTCCTCAGTCATGGCCCAGCACCTTCATGGAAACCAAACATCCTCAGCAGCTTGAGGATGGTGTGAACCACAGGTGATGCCCAGGAGTGTGGTACAGGTGGGGTCCCAGCCATCCCCAGTGACACCACCCACACACAGGCAGGCACATCAGGCAGAGCCATCACTGGCAGCATGGCCCTCGCTGCAATGTCCCTTGAAAAGTTTCTCCTTTTAACTCCAATTTTCCCTCACTGCTGTCTGGCTAAAGCCACCTCAGTCCCCGGCCATCCCATGTGGGTTAACACCTCCCCAGCAGCTCCTGCCATCCTGTACATACCCCCCACCTTCACAGCTCTGCTCCTTTTGCATCTCCCCAGGCAGGTTCCTTTCCCTTGCTCATTACTACTTGAATCTCACACAGCCTTGTGGCCAGTGGTTTTGGAAGCAGAGGGAGGTTCAGACCCATGCTCTCAGGTAGCCTGCAAATTTGTCCCTGAATGTAGCAATTCCAGGGCCTCTCTTGGAGCTGAGTACATTGGGTACAACTCTCACTTGCCATTGAGTCAACATGGGGTTTTTTTTGCACTTTACCGCAGCCAGTAGTTTGCCCTTAATGATTCAAAAGTAACACGCTGCAACAGCAGTTGCCTTACCTGTTTCTGCACCTTCTGGTTTGTTCTGCTGAAGAAGGGGTATAATGGCTCTGAAAAAACACAAACAAAACAAAAAAACCCAAAGAATCGAGGAAAGTCAGTAATAGCATTGGCTAAAAAGACAAAATGTTCTTCAGCATGTCCTGAAGAACAGCTATAAAGCTGCAGCCTTTGAACACTAGCTTTCATTTCAAGGTGACATTGGATGCCCCATACCCTGTACTCACTCAGGGAAGCAAAACCTCCCCTGCGAACCCTTTAGATGGACAAACCAATGAGAAGAGGTGCCAGAGACCCAAAGCACGTTCACAGAAAAGCATGGATAGCTAAATTAAGGTTGCTGGCTCTTGGCATCACACTACAGCTGTTATAAAACAGGATATCCATCTCAGCAGCACAGTTATCAATACTCCAGCATGAGTCATCTGCAATACTTATCTAATGGTGAGTAAGCTGCTCCTGTCAGTCATACTTTCCAGATAAATCTGTGAAGAAAACAAGAACGAAGAAAAAACCTATCAGAACATGTTATCAAAGAAATAAAATGTAGGGGATGGTATCTGGTCAGGAAGACAGCACCCAAAGCAGCAGAGGGAAAGGTGGTTTGGGTGTCATTGGATGAAACATGCACACCAGGAACCCCAAGACAAATATAAGGGTCCATATGGAGTATGAGTGAAGTACCACTAAATCAACCATAATTGACCCTTCCTGCTGGTGGATGCTTCCGCCAGCACCTGTGGCAGGGGCTGAACACGACACAGCTTTTGGGACTGTGACTCCAATGTACAGACTTGTCAGTCTGAGGGCTTGTGCTCATCACTTCCTTGCTTGGCAGTGAGTGATTGTTCAAGTGAGGACAGAGTGATCAGAAGAGTTGCTTGGAGTCAGCGTCTTTAATATCCCCAGCAGCAGGGAAACCCCAACCCAGCCATGCACTGGGTGCAAAACAATCCTGAACATGGGGGATGCTTCCCCACATCCCTCTGTTTTGACTAAAGCACAACAAGTAAATTGCAAATAATTTAGTGGTGAAAATAATGACAGAAAAAGATAAAGACACCTTCTTTCAAGTCTGTTTGATGAAAGCAACCCTGAATGACTCCACAGGCTCATTTGCACCCAGCCATATGAGACCTTTGTGTTCGCTGCCTGCCTGTGCCTTGTAGAATCTGGTGAGCCACAGCAGCTGAGGCCAAGCCTTAGAGAACTTTCTCACAGAGAAATCGCTGCTGGGAAGGTGGAGGAAATACCCCAGGGGTCTCCCAAGGGGGTACAGGTGCATCACAGAGATTTCAGAGGGGAGCTGGGGAGCGGGGGCTGTGAGGGGAGAAAACTCCAAACACCTCCCCAACTTCACATGCCAGAAAGTGAGAGAAAACCCCATGTATGAATCACCCTGTGCTGATTCTCAGAAGTGTTTCACACAGGCTGCTATGTGGGCTCCTGCCAGAACAGAGGAGCCCATTTGCTGTTCTTGCAGCCCAGCTACGAGGCTTTGTGGACAAGGGGATCCCAGGGTGGGCACAGTGCTTCTGTCAGCTTGCCTGCAAGTGAGGAGAGGCACAAGGGCATGGCTGTGGGTACCAACACAGATCCACCAAACCCCAAGACCTCCACATCCAACAGTGAAGCCTGAGATGGCCACCTTTGTCTCCTCCTACCTGGAAGGGACTGGAAAAGAAGAGCTCTTGTCATGGCTAGCATTTCACAGAATCGCAGAATGGTTTGGGTTGGAAGCTGACCTTAAAGATCATCTTGTCCAAATCAAGTACCATGGGCAGGGACAGTTTCGAGGCACAGTAGACCAGGTTGCTTAAAGCCTCATCCAACCTGGTCCTGAACACCTCCAGGCATGGGGCACCTACAACTTCTGTAAGCAAACTGTTACAGCATCTCACCACCCTCATCATAAAGTAACTTCTTCCTCATTTCCAAACTACACCTAGCCTCTTTCAGTATGAAGCCACTCCCCTTGTCCTATCACTCCATGTCCTTGTCAAAAGTCCCTCTATGGACCTCTTGTAGCCCCTTTAGAACACGTGTTCTAAGGTCTCCCCAGAGCCTTCTCTTCTCCTCCAGGATGAACAACCCCAGCTTTCTCAGCCTTTCCTCACAGGTGAGATGCTCCAGCCCTCTGACCATCTCCATGCCTCCCCTGGACCTGCTAAAACAGGTCCATGTTCCTCTCACACTGGGGACCCACTGCAGGGCCAATTTCACACTGCCCCCCCAGCACTGCTCAGGGTGACCTCTGTTTTCCCTGCCCATCCTGGGGACAAAGGCTCTTGTTAGACAAGTGCAGGAACCGACACCACCAAGAACAAGCTGTTGTTCTTCCACTGGGTTAAATTTTGTTCAAATCAGTGTTACAATGCTGAAAGATCCCGTGCACCCAGGCACCACCAGCAGGGATGGGACAGAAATCAGTTTGAGAGAGTAAAGACAGCAGGACCAACCCTCGTGCATGGGCACACTCACACCAGGTGAAAAGGGCCACATAACAACACCTCACACAGCCATTCTCAGCATTGAATTTTAGCAGCCTTGGAATAAAACCAATTCCTTCATTGGAGCACAGGCTTTGTATGGGGACAGCCATTTCGAAATATAACCAGGCCAACTTAATCTCTCCTGAAACCTTAAACTTATTTTCATATACACATTTTTCTTCCCTTTTTTTTTTTAATAGGATTGAGAAGGGCCTCCCTGAAGCATGATCTCCATAAGCATCCACTCAGGCAAACACATAATCCTGCCCAGAAACAAACCAAACACCTTAATCCCAACACTCTTATTAAAAAGCTTCCCCAAAAATTAAAAACTTTCTTTTTATATTCAGCCTAATTACCACCATAACAGCTGAGATCCATTTGCTCCTGGAGCATCAGCATCCTTCTGTCTCAGCAGGTCATCCATCTCCTCCCCGATACACCTGTACTGGACTGAACAAGCAACCTGCTGCTCCAGGCTTTCCCATCCCAGCTCTTCCTGGTCCACCTCTTCCCATCTGAATTTATCTGAAGAACACAACTGGACCCAGTAAGCACTCTTGGGAAGGCAACTTTCTTTTGAGATACCCTCGTGTTTTTCTAGGTTCTCCTCTGAGACATTCCTACTGGAGTTTTTTAATTCTGGATTTGAGGCTTGGTTTGGTATTTTTTGTTTCAGTTACACTGTATGATCAAAATTGCCTTTAAAATGTCTAAACATGCATTTCATATGAAATTAGTACATAGGGAAGAGGGGGAAAAACTGTAATATTTTCTTGCCAAGATGCAAATAAAGTGCTGAGTAGGAACTGAACTGGCCACAGATGTAATCTAGCCCTGTTAGTGCTTTGGAGCATGTGTGATACAATATTAGACCCAAATTAGGAAATTCCTGCAAATGAAGACCATTTTCATTTTTTGGTGGGGAAAAATAAAAAAGAAGAAGAGAGGTCTATTTGGTCTAATGTAGCATTTAGCCTAGCCAGTTTTGCAAGAATAAAAAGAACAAAATCAATAATAACCTGTGTAGCAACCTATCACGGTTCTGCACATTTCTACTGGTAAATAAATGTAGCTGTATTACAAGGATTGCTCATCTGTATTACAATATAAAGGCAAACAAATGTGCACTACCAGCTTTGGACCAAGGCTCTGGAATTTACAGAAGCAAGGAAAAATCAACAGGGGCTTTGCCTGAATAAAGACCGCTGGTTTAAGCACACATGGCTTGTGCCAGTGTTCAGCTTGGCTTGCATGCGTGTGTGCACAGTTAAAGATAACTATCTCAATATATTTATATCAAAGAGGGAGAGCAAAAAAAAAACTCGCATGCAAAAGAAGCTGACGTTCACACAGATCTTGCAGATCTGGAGGCAACTGAGTAGTGCTCTCACAAGAGGTCACAGCTCTCGAGTTAATAACCCTCTGACGTGGGCCTTTTCTGAAAGGGGAGCTCATTTGGCTGCCCCTACAACTGCCGTTGTACACAAAGCTGGTGCAAAAGTCACATAGCAAGCATGCAGTGAGGTGATGCAGCACTGAAGTCATCCAGCTTCTCGTTTTCTGCATAGTAGAGAACATTCCTGAGTTCCTTATTTTTAGGCATGGAAATTTGGAGATTGGATTCTTCAAAGAAACTGTGTGAAAACACTCTATTCCTCCTAACTACTAATGTGTCTGTTTGCTTAGGTAGCACCTTTGTGCTGGTACTGGTAGAGCAGTTGTGTTTTTAATGGAGCAAAATTGCAGTCAGTGGTGGAATTCAAGAGAACTGCAGCTCAGCATCATCTCCTCTGCAGTCATCTGCTGGATTTGCATCTGGTTTGGTCACTCAGCTCCATGCAGCTGCTCCGAGTGCACCTCCCAATCCCTACAGTAACTAGTAATTCTCTTGGGGTGTAAATATAGCCATCACCTAAGATGTTTACAGCCATTAATTAAACTTCCAGCTCTAGGTGCTACGAGATGCTGCCTCTCTTCGAAAGCAGCAGCCCTGACTCAGCACATGCCGGAGAGAGGGAGAGACCCGACCGTGCTTCTTCACTTTCTTGAAAGGTCAGCAAGGGAACGCCCCGGAAACCCTGAGCAGCAACACCTCATCCTTAACCCGAGTACAGGAGCTGTGTTTAGGCAGCTGACTGATCACAAGAGCTACAAGGGCACGTGTCTGCTCAGCAGCAACCAACTGGAAATGTGGATGCCTTTTATTAGCCACCCTTGTATTTAGCTTGGCTCAGAAAAGCGTGCTGCTCCGCTGGTGGGTCCTGCAGCGTATGGAAGAGCAGTTATTAGGGAAGCTAATTACAAACAACGTGGCTGCTTAGAGGGCTAAAAATAGCGTGGTGTATTAATAGATGGAGTGAAAACTGGGACACAGAGGATGATGATTCTCATCTTGAGCACAGCAGCATCCTGCATGATCTCGGGTAATTCTCTTCATCTGTGTATTTTGTTTTCACAGTTTACCAAGCAGGCAGGAAAACCTCTTCTCAGAAAGGCTGAGAGGCTGAATTCCTCAGCATCTAGAAGCACTGACAGGTCCTCTCTTATATCTCCACACAAGTGGAAAACATTCCTGTGTCAGCCGAACTGGCTCCGTGACAATAATTTCACGCCATTTATGTGGCAACTCAGGCGGCAGTTCCCAGAAAGCTGTAACATTTACCTTAAATACCTGAGTTCACTAGTCACTGATCAAAGGAATGCAGCCTTTGGAAATGGTTTCCAGTTGACCTGGAGCTTCTGGAGCAGAGTGTCAAGTGAAGCCTTCAGTGCCCGCCACCAATCTGCAGACAGGAAGACCATTGCAAAGGGGTAATGTCTGACTCACTTATTCCATGCAAACTTTAGACAACCTAAAAATCTTATGATTTGCATCTAGCTAATGACCAGAGACACAAAGACTTGTAATGACATCATAAATCCCTCTGCCTCCCCACCAGACAAGCATAGTCTCAGCCCAGCACCCGAGAGCAGACACATGAGAAACCAAGCTCTTCCCTCCCCCAGTCTGCAACCTCCCAGTCAATCTAATAGCAAAAGCAAACAAGACCCTGACTATCCTTCCAGGCTGGAAAAATACCACTGCTGTGCTGGAAAATATCTCCTGAACAGCAGGAGACCACACCAGTCATAAGAAGGAAGGGACATGAGGAGCCACAGCTTGTGTCCCAAATCCCTCATGTCCCGGAGAAGCTCCAGTGCCAAACCTGGCCAATCTTGCAGGCACCATGCAGGCTCCATCTCCCCAGCTTCCAGCTTTCTTTGAAGCTTCACAGTGCTGCTGGCTACATGCAGGGTAGCCAGATGTGTGCAACCCCTGGTCCATACATGCAAAACTGTATTTGTGTGGATCAATGCACTGCTCCAGGATGCCAAATTAACCCCTCTACATCTATCCCTCTGATATGGCTGTTTCTGTGAAGAATAAAAGCAAAAGATCTTTAATAATGATGCAACTACTGTGTTATAAGAGATCTGCATGATTCCTAATAGCTATAATGCACCATACCTTAGTGAGTAAGAAAAGGGTGTGGAAAATTAACGTGCATTTGCAGAGGGATTCATCTATTTATTTAAAACAGAGGGCATGCCTCTGAAATGAGACAATGCAATCCCACGGTCAGTGACAGTTCCACCTTCACACTGATGCAGAAGAGATAAGACTCTGCCCTTCAGCGTTTTGTTACTTTCTGCTCAGGAGTAAAAGATGATTTAAAAAAAACAAAAAACCAACAACAAACAACAACAAAAAAAACACTGCAAGAAAACATAAAAGCCACAAATCATACCAGTTTCAATACAAACAAACAGGAATGTTTTCTTTAGCCTTTTCTACCACGGAAGGAGTGAGATAAGTGGACCTTTCATATATGAGTGTTGTGAAAACAGCTGCAGGAAGATAACAAAAATTGAAATATATGTCAGATGCAACTGTCAGCTACTGGCATCTCAGGCTGCAACTGTTCCCACGCTTAATCTCCAAGATGAGTGAACAAAAACATCTAACAGGGCTTCCAAAAATCAGCATCCCTCAGCTGCATAACTGGCTTCCTGACCAGGAGTGGTGGTGGCACCCCGTTAAATGGAGGCTGAGTCCTAGAGGCAGTGCCAAGCAGGAAGAAGAAGGATGGAGAGGGGAAGGAGGAGCGGTCTCATTCCTCATTGCTCTCATGGTTCCATATTTCTCAAGGCTTCTGCCACCTATTGTGTATTCTAGTGAACATAAATTCCTTTACCACCCTCAAGAACAGAAACTCAATGCAACTCAAAGACGCTTCAAGAGCCAAGCATGGCCCACCACAGCCTGAGCTCCCCACTGAGCTCCAGAAACCCTGGGAGAAGATCTAGCCCAAGGTGGAGTAGCTGGAACTTCACCAGGGCTTCAAGCTCCAGCTTTACCATGCCATAACCCTCCCTGGGTTTGGCTGAGGCATTTTATCTCCCACAGAGCTCCACAGCAGAAGGAGGGATGACCCACTCTCCTGCATTTTGCTGCTCACAGGAACTCAGCTGCAGCCCTGCTGCAGCCCAGGACCTGGGCAGACACACGAGGACTGCCCAGCACTGAGGGTATGTGCTGCTGATGGATGCTCAGGGGTGGAACTCCACAAACCACCAATGGAAACATGAAAAGAAAGCAGCACCAAGTTATGACCATGGGAAAAAAGAACAGACACACCTGGTGCATCCTTCCTTTTCAAGCACACTTCTTTTTTTTCTAACCTATGACCTAATTTTTTCTAAAACATCCCTTTACATTGGGATAAAGCAATTTGTGAAGATGGAGATGCTCTCTAAAGCAAATATCCACTGCACCTGTGACAGACCAAAGGATTTTTATCTACTTAAAAGCAGAGTAAGATGTTTAAATTGAAAAAAGAATATATAAACTGTCAAAAAAGTTATTTTTTTCTTTTCTTAAATAATCACTTAAATCACAAACAAAGTAAAATTAAATTAGGAAAGGGGAAACTTCAGCCAGACATTGGGAAGTATTTAACAACCTCATGCATCTTCCTGTTGGGAAAAGCTTCCCATGAGGAGGTCAGCGGCGGGGGAGTGAAGTCACCACCGGCTTCTGAGCTCAGGCTGCGCTGCCTAATCCGGCACTGGCAGCGTCCTGAGCGAAGGATGGGGGGTGAGGAAGGGGGGATGAGGGGTGAGGGATGGGGGATGAAGGGTCCTTCCCAGCTCCCACCCCCGCAGGACACAGTCCAGCTGACTTCATCGGAAGCAAATCCCCCTTTCCCTGCTCCCCCTCCGGCCCCCCATTCATGTTGGGAAGGAGCCTGGCAAACCCTGGGGGGATTACAAGGCAGGGGAAGCAGGAGGTTAAAACGCTCTGAGGCCCCTTTCAGTCTAAAAGACAAAGTAATTGCGAAGCTAAAACAGATGCTTTGCTGAAAATAAAGAGTGGTTTACACAATTCTCAAAGAGAAGCCAAAAAACGAAAATACTGTACAGTCTCAGGAAACTGAGAGCATCCTGTTCTTATAAATAGCTACAATACTTGAGTCTACAATAACATTATTGCAGCATTTTGAAATTATGCTAAAAATTACACGCGTTATTTGAAGGACAGATTTGAGATGGCACAAAAAAGAGACCATGCTGCTAAATATGATGTAATGAAAGCCCTGAGTTTAAAAATTTATTTACAATTTACTTCCATGAGTGACGCGAGGAAGACTGACAAGACCAGCCACCCAGGTACAGGGACAAGCAACTACCCATTTAAATGAGCTCTCCACAAACAGAGCAAGAGATGCCAAGATAAAGCCATGGAGAGATTAAGTCAGCAAATGTCCCTTATAAATGTAATTATTGTTCACTCTTGTCGCATTTGGTAGGCTGACATGTTTTCCTGGAGAATCAGAGGAGTGATATTCTGAGAGACTATTTCTGTAAGTTCACTGACATTTGTCCAGGGCATTTTATGGTGCTTTGATCCAGCTCACCTGTGTAGGTGAAGGGATGCTATACTCAGGCTCTGGGCTCAGCCATTCCTCCACCTTTCTACTGGACCTGCCACCTCTGAGTTGCAGCAGTTGCCAGTGGTGTCTTGGCACGAGCATGTCTCTGCTGCTGAATGGACTGAAAATGTCAGGTTTCTTCCCTCTCAAATAATGGAAATGGATCAACTGAAATAGGAGATCACAACTTGCAGGATTGCAAGAATCACGAAGTAGTTTGGGTAGGAAGGGAGCTTCAAAGATCTTTTAATTCCAATCCCCCCTGCCATAAGCAGGGACATCTTCCACTAAACCAGGTTGCTCAAAGCCCCATCCAGCCTGGCCTTAAACCCTTCTAGCCATGGGGCATCAACAGCTTCTCTGGGCAACCTGTTGCCAGTGCCTCATCACCTCACAGTAAAAAGTTGCTTCCTTATTTCCAACCTAAACCTGCCATCTTTCAGTCTGAAGCCATTCCCCCTGTCCTATCACTCCATGCCCTTGTAAAAAGGCCCTTTCCAGCTTTCTTGTAGCCCCTTTTAAGTACTGGCAGGTGCTCTAAGGTCTTCCTAGAACCTTCTCTTCTCTATGCTGGACAACCCAAACTGTCTCTGTTTTACCTCACAGCAGAGGTGCTCCACTGGGACACCAGAGTAGATTAAAGCAGCTCTCCTGGAAGTGAGCCCACATCTGGAGTTTGGGCTCTATTTATTTATCTATTTGATCAATACCTCTGGCTGCTCCTTCAGAATGGCTAAAGGACTCTGATTTGTCTTCCCTCAATCTCTGGAGCTCCAGGTGAGGAGCAAGTCTGCCAAGTGAGGAACAACACAACCAGCAAGATTTGTCTCTACATTGTGTTGCTTTCCAGAAAGTTTGAAACACCTGTGCAACTGTCCTGGGACCCGCCAGTGAAACTGTGCTGTACTTGCTCTGCAGCTATTCACACCAGACCTCATGGGTCTGACATTCACTGGCTACTTAGGCTGAATTCAAGGGTCTTGAACTTGGGCTCTCCAAGTTATCTCTCAGCCCACAACTGCACAGCTTTTCACAGACTTCCACTCTCTGTCCACAGGTGATTTTTCATCTCCAGGTTGAAGCCAGACAAGCACAGAAGTGACAACCCCTTTCTTACGTCGTCAAAATAGCCACAGTTCAATTATAGCCAAAAACAACTGCCTGGAAAAAAGAGATGCTGACTTTTCATAGATAGAATAGTGGCAAACAGCGGAGAAGAGAGAAAAAAAAACAGAAGAGAAAGAAAAAAGAAGGAGGAATGAAAAAAAAAAAGATCAGAAAAAGGAAAATAAGGGCAGGGGGTGTGGGAGAGAGAAGGAAAAAGGGATAGAAAGAACAAAAGGACTGTGTGGAATGACTCTGGTAGGGTTCAGGCACTAATCCAGCACTTGTTCACCTGGCATACTGCCCATGGAGAACAGGCACTGCATTAGGTACCAGGTCTCCTGCACACTGCTGGCCCCAGGCTTTAATCTTCCTCCTGCACAGACGGCCCCATGATCACGTTTCAAGCCTTATAAATTATTTACATCAGATATGAGGAAGCAGAGACATTAGAGATGGAAAAGATGCACCAGCCCATCCCCTGGGGAAGAGAGCTGGATCCTTCCCTGTGTCACAAGAGCAAAGCAGTGATGCTCTGTCTCTCCTTAAGAAGGTGTTTTGCTGCTCCATGCCCTCATCGGGCTGAATTTCTTCATGAAGCCTTTGCATAAATTGCATTTATTTTGACCTCTAATCCCTTCCTTCTGGCATTACCACCTGCCTGCATCCTCTGCAACCCTCTGGAGTTGTACAGCATCACTAAGACACTTCCTTCTTGAAAGTTTGCCAAAAACATGAAATATCCTGCAAAGCCCAGTTAAAGATACCTCGAAGAATAACCCAGCAATCGAGTACTTAAAAAAATAAAAATCAGACTAATTTTGAAAAAAGAGGACTTTCAGCTAGCACTTTGCTCTTCCTGCCTTCACTCCTGGAGTGGGAGGGCAGTTGCTAGCTAGGGATGTGGTCAGCAGGAAGATATTTCCTGAGCTATGGACCGACTGCTTTGTAAAGTTACTCCTCCAGCACTAAACTAAATAAAAGACTCCAGAGCAGCTTCATCCTTCCTCCCACAGTGCTCAGCCAGTTGGAGTTTGTAGGATGGGGCAGCACCCATCCTCCTGAATGCTTGGCAAAGTCCAAAACACAAAAGCACAAAAGCAAGCACAAAATAACTCAGTCCCCATCCCCAGCACCACATTTTAAGAGCTAACTCCCTCCCGACAACTAAGATAGAGTACATAAAGGAGCATGTCATGCTTTGAACTCCACGGTAATTCACCTTCTTGCCAGGATTTACACATTCTTTCTGTTGGCTCCAAGAGTTGCCAATGCTTCCTTCACTTACAGAGCTTCATGCAGATGAAAGACTCCTGCTGAGAGTAGTCAAGATTTACTGCAGTTTTGGTTCAGATCAGGAAAGCACTTACACATGCTCTTAAACACTGCCGAAGTCAAGGGCACCTGGCTGCACACTCCCATACTTGAAAGCAATCAAGAGGAACCCCTTTTCTTCCATTGGAATAAAAAGGAATGTAGAATCTTAATTAGAGCTACATGGAAATTACCTAAATGAGCTGCTTGTTACTGTAACAAATCAGATGGGAAGATAATCAAGTACAAGACATAAGGACAGAAACTGGATGGGGAAAAGCTGGCACTGAGGGTTTGCTTGATCAAGCACAAGGTGCAGGACACAGGGCTTGCCCATAGCACCTCTGAAAGCAGGCTCTGTTTTCAAGACACCTAAGTCAGAAGGAGAGGTTCCCAGATACTATTACTGGAGACTCCTCTTCTGAAAGATGTATTCTGGCTTTCTCAAAATGGCAGGGAACAAGCCAGTCTGCTTTTCCCCCATGTGTAATGCATTTCTTCTGGCTTGTCCTGCCCTGCTTGCACAAGCTTATGCTGGTACTGGAAAGCTCTGAGCATGGAGCACATTGGAGACTCTTCTATACTCCACAACTCATACCTGGCTGGCAGCATCTATGATGAACAGATCTATGGATATGAGTATTTGGGAATATTCAGAAGTTCAGCCTGTTCAGTCCCCATTCCCATACCCCCAGAGCTACACGTGGGACATCTGGCAGTCACCATCAACTACAGCCCCAACAAGAGGGCTGTAGCTGCTCCACAGGCCTCTGCCACTCCATCACCCACAGCTGCACTAGAGCAGGACTAACACTGGGCACTAACAATGTTCCAGCTATGTGTTAGAGCCACTTCAACGTTCCCATTATGTGTGTCAGTCTAACTCAGATAATGGTTTCTAGTAAGAGCGCTGCGGGTTCCAGGTTGACTGTGCCTTAGCAGTTTCTAGAAAAAAATTACCTCAGCTGACAAATAAAATGACATGTTTTGCTTTTTTTTTTTTCCAACTGCAAACTCAGACTGGGAAAAAAGCAGAAAGCAAAGGTCAGAAAGCAAAGACATGAGTTCTTGTCACCTGCCACCCAGGGCATAATCTCAACAAGCTTGCAGTGTGCATGGAATTGGGTGTGCTGGGTGTGTGGGGTACATGCCATGATGCCCTGGGTGCATGGGCTGCCTGTCCTGGGTGTGCAGCATGCTCAGTGTGAGTGTGTAGGGTGCATGCTGTGGGCATCTGGGGTGAACTCTGTGGGTATGCAAGGTGCACACTGTGGGTACATTGCCAGAGTCCAGCTCACTGAGGTTGCCTGCAACAATGCAGAAACCACAGCCAGACACGGTGCTGAGACAAGGGTCAGACAGTGCATGCACTTGGCAGTTGGAGGGAAACCCCTCTGCTCTTTCTTTTAACAAATCAAACATGATCCTGCAATTGTATTAAAAGCAGGCACTCAGCTGAACAGGCCAGGCTTACAACTGGGAGTTACCAGCTGGTCATCTCAGACAGTCACTAGCCCTAAACACAGCATGTCCTATAACCTCCTCAATCTCCCACTGAGGCAACCCCCTGTTCCCACAGGACAGGAGAGCACTGCATCCAAGGCAAACAGGCAATAAACAGCCACCTCAGCAGGAGCCAGGTAATGGAAAGCATGACTGTGGTGTGATGGCATGCAGACACTGCTGGAGAGCGAAACCCAAGGACTAGCTGATCATCCACTGCCCTGGAGACCTCCATCCCAGCATGACCTCAGGGCAGTGGTTGCTCAACTGCTGGTGCAGGGCCAGAGGCTGACAGGCAGGCCTGGGGTTGCTCCATTGAGGTCACGGTGACTCAGCATGATTCAGGGGGAAAACGGTCAAGAGAAAAGGTCTGAAGGAAGGAAGACCCAGCCCACATGTGACAGCACCTGCAGGTGCCTGGGACCCCCAAGCTGCAAGCTGTGATGGACACTGGGCTGCACCATCAGAACGCAGGAGGAAGGACATAAAAAAACCTGAAAGTCAGGCTGAAACAGCATCAGGTGGATGCTCTTTCAAGAGGAGGAAGATGGCTGCACATCCACGAGAAGGGTGCTCTCTGACCCCTGCCACCCTTCCTGGGAGATGGGGCACTCTGGGAATGCTGCACCCATCAGCCCCAGGATTTCTTGATGGCTGCTGCAGATGGCAGAGGAGCCTTCCCAGGAGTCACTCAGAGTCACTTGGCCCACTGCCACACCACAGAGGGCTCTTATCTCCGGGCATCTCGTAGGGCACTGCAGAAAGCAGTGCTGGTGGTTTGGCTCTGAAATGAAGTGGTCTTCCATGAACAGCATCGCTCAAAGATGTGCCCCATGCTTCCAAGACCATGCCAGAATTGAGCAAGGAAGAGTGCAGACAGGGGGACAACACCCCGTTATTCTGCCACAATGTCCTCACCGTACTGGACATAGTACCACTCTTATACTGACCTAAAGAATGGCTTCTGCTGGACACCAGGGACTTGACCTCCTGCTGTGCATTACATGGCTGCCACAGGCCAGCTTGAAGATACTTGTAATTAAAGAGGAAATGAAATACCTTGCCACGGTCACAGATAAACTGAAAAACTCATTTGAGACCACTTAGCAGAATAAATTGATGCTGCACGTTAAGTCTCTCCCCATCACAGACAGTGTTTTATCAGATTTATTTTGATTTGAGAAGATGACCCTGCCCTTTGTACAACACTACAAGAGTATTGTCCTGTGGAAGACACCCTCCTGCAAGGAAAAAATGTGCTAATTCAGATATGCCTTTCCTAGGAACGTCTTATGGGAAGTTTGACCATGCTTGGGTGGCTGGGTGGGTAGCTAGTCTTGTTTCCTGTCCAAGAGGACTCCGAGGAACAAACCTGCCTTTGTGGACAGTGCTCAGTTAGGGAGTTCACCAAGGCCACTGAAGAGGCCCTCCACTCTCCATCCACAGCTTTGCCCAGACGCATTGCAGAAGCTGAACATCCCATGTTGTCAGTTCTGCTCTAAGAGGCAAAGACAAGGCAAAAAGAAGGTGCTTGGGCTTGATGGGAGAAGCTTCTCTGACCCTCTTCTACCTGATAAACAACCAGACAACCCCTTGACTCATCAGTGGCTACCAGGTAACTTCCAAAGACAGAAATGGAAAGAGAGGAAGGAAAATAATCTGTCCTTAAAGAGGTGGGTGCAAGGATGGAGAGATGCAAGCTCTGAGCCTGGAGAAAAGTTGTCGCTGTCAGTAGGAGGGGATGGCTTTTTACACCACAGGACTGAAAGCAAAGCCTTTGTCTCTCTGTGAGAAAAGAGTCCCTGGATGTGAAGCCTGTGCATACAAGGAATTCTAAGTGAAGATATATTTGCACAGCTCTATGATGCCCTGTTGTAGTCACATGAACAGTCTCACTTCCCCTCCTCAATCCCACATCTTCCCAGGCACATGGACAATCCTCAGAGCTTCCATCTGCAACAAAACCTTGACACAAGCACCTTTGACCTACAGACACAAATCCATTTATTGCTGGGCTGGGAGGCTGGACAAAGAGGAGCAGTGTCTCAGAGCTGGGTGCCAGGGCCACCCTCTGATTCAGCAAAGCCCTCGATAAGAAATGTCATCCTCCATTCAGTAATTTTAGCCCATGAGATAAGAATCTCTATCAGCCTCAAACATATGGCTGGCTGCAGTGCATGCAGCAAAATGAGATGGGTAATTTATTTGCTTGTGCTAAGAGCACTCCCAGACCCAGAAAAGCTGATGCAATGAAATAATAAGTGCTAAATTACACTCTATTCTTCTTTGGAGACCTGGAAGAGGCTCCTGTGAGATACAAGGAGTTGTATCTCCCTCCTTTAAGCACCAAGCCACCAAGATGACAAGTCCTACACGACTAATATAAGACTGAGCTGTACGGGATTTTCTAAAGTCTATTCTTCTCATTAAATCCTACTTGTTACACAGGAATTCACACCCACAGATGTGACTGGTGCTCTCTATGAAGTGCCAGTAGATGCATCCCAGGGGAAGAAGTGGAGGGGTTAAATGACAGAATTGCACCGCACTGAGGGTGAACTCCAATCTCCTGGTCATTAGAGCAGGACCATCAGCCCACCAGCTGCTGTGATGTCCCCTGGCTGAATCCAGCTTAGCACCTCTGGTTTAGGTGACCTTGGCTAATCCATATAAACACAATACTGGCCCAGAGACTGCATGGCTTGGGCTGCTCAGAGTAACGAGCTACATAACCTGAGCACGACAGGAGCATATGATCCATGGGGACAAAGGGACATAAAGCACACTCCCAAGAAATGCTTAGCACATTCAACCACTGGATTCTGCAAGGATCTGCTGAGGAAAGCTCATTCTTAGAGCACTCTTTCCTCTCTCAGCTATCACCAAGGGAGGTATCAAACTAGATGGTCTCACTCTCCTCTGTACAGCCACTTCTACTCTCTTTCATCTTAAACTGTGTGGCTGCTGTTCAATGTGTATCACATGTTTTCTCACCTCACCTTTAAATGGGGAAATTTCAAATGCAAGATTAAATTCTAAACATCCACTCTGAAACAGAAACTTAGGCTTAACGAACAAATGCTTAAATTTGGGTCTTCCAAGGAACTGGGGCAGACCCAGACTGAGTCTTTTCTCTCTCTGATTCAAATCTGCTTTGGAAAGGTAGCAGCTACGCACTTAGTCATAGTCCCTTCATAGATGTGAAACCATTATTGCTTCCTAGACAGTGGTATCTTCCCGTCACCGTATCTACCTATGTCACTGGCATTCTCACTGGAAAAAACAGCAGTTAAACCAACAACTGAAAGAGTCACAGAGGTTAAAAACCTCTAATACAAAGTGATGGTCGTTCCAGCTCAGTGCTGACACACAAGGGTGAGGGACAGCCAGGAAATCTCTGATCTGAAGAAAAGGGAGGGATTTTCACCTCAGTGGAGTTCAGTTCAGCATTTTTCATCATTGCCAAATTTATTAGGGAATATTGCCATGACAGTACAGGTACCCATGCACACACTGCCATGGCTTTCACGGCAACATCATGCATACCACACATACTCAGAGCAAGAGTCTGATGAGCCCTTTCCACCCTTCACCACCACACAGCCTTCAGAGTGCACGGAGTGCAGGAAGTGCAGCAGAGGAAAGCTCTATGTCCCCTGTGCCCATGGAGTTGTATCACTAGAACAGACCAAGCCTGACACCTCTCTGCCATCCTGGCTAGCCTTCGCCTCCAAGGAATGCTTCCAGCATTCCAGAGCCCAGGGCCCAACATGGGAGGATCCATGCATGCTTATGAGGAAAAATATGTGCAGCAGGAAAGAAGATAAAAACTAAATCAAGCTTTAACTTTCTTTTCCACAACCAATGTTTTTCAGTTCTCCAAAGGTAGTAAATTGAAAACAAGTAATTTTGCTCCGTTTCCTGCCTTTCTCCTCTTGTGGCTTTAGACAAAGCAATGTGATAAGCCCATACATTTCAGTTCTCTCTGTATCTCATCAGTTTGGAAAACACATCACTATCCTGCTCTGGAGCCTCAAAGAGTGCAGTGCAAACAGTGTGAGGGATTTGTCATCCTCTCTGCCAACAACAGAGCAGCAAGTTCCTGAGGCATAAAGTAAAGGCACAAGCATCCTCCAGAAACAACATGTGTGTGTGTGTGTGTGTGTGTGTGTGAGCAGAGATGCTTGAAAAATTAAGTCTTGGATAGGTGAACAACTAAGGCAGTTGAGATTTGCTGATGATTTTTACATGAAGCCTGCTCAAGGCATGCGTGATGCAGGACATGGGAAGTGGCCAGTGGAACAAGACAGAGGCTGGGGGCAGTAGGAGAAACTACTCAATGCATGGACTCATTACCCATCTCACTTCTTGTCTGATGGATATTTCAGTGAGGTATGAAGGAAAGAAAATATTTTGTGTTTGGTTTTTTTTGTACCTTGTTACAAAGCTTCAGTCCCACTCGGGAGGTCAGGAAGCTGGCTTGCAGCATCATCTCTTTCTCTTCTTCCTGTATCTTCCCCTAGGCACACTCTTCCCAGGCAAAATCTGTCTCTAAACCAAGATCTATATGCCAGGCTTTTCTTCTTTCTTCCAAGAGCAATGCAGAATTGATTTTCATTACTTGGGCAAAGCAGCCAACTCCTTTCTCCTTGTGCGACACTGGGAATGTAAATTTAAGCTCCTCTCTTCCCAAAGTCTAGGGGGAGGGTTGCGTGGCAAGTTCAGAAAGTCTTCTCAAATACTGTAATCCAAGCCAAATTGCAGCTCACCAAGTTTCATTATCCAAACAGTGGATACACCTATAAAGAAAGCACAATTTTAATATCTGGATTAGGACAGATTGACAAACCTTCAGGTTTTATACATGATTTCTATTAGTATCAAGACAGTGATGTCGGCTTCACCCTTCAAAGGACACCCTGACCTTGCAGTACTGACAAAAGAACATCTTGTTGCCTCAAGATTCAGCCAACAGAAGATGACTAAGAGATGTTAAAGAAAGCTGAAAAATCCAGTTCTATCACCCTTGTGGGATTTAAAGATCTTGAGGGTTTTTTTTCTACCATTCTGAATAAGTGGAAAGAAATATAAAAAACTTGAAATTTTAAAGGTTGATGTATTGAAACTCATTTTGACTTGAAGCACTTTGTTTCAACAATTTCCCTTTGGAGTCACAAACTTTTACATTTTGTATTATAACTTCCATTAGAAACAAAGACTCCTTTCAAATACAAACCAAAATGCAGACGGAGTCACAAAGTTTAGATGTACTATCAGTAGCTAACCCTCTCCAAATTTTTACTATACTTTTCCCAAAAAGGAGGATTTACTGAAGCTGACTGTCTCCTGAGGGTGCATTCAACTTCAACAGGGCATGGGATTAGTGACAAAGTAAGTCAGCTCAAATGCAGACAAAGGAAACATTGAGCTACTTTAATCAAATTAGGTGGATTTTAAAACACAACACAATATAGTTAGCTTTACATGTAAATTCTACCCTAAGACCATGTAAGTGTTCAACTACAGACTCTCACAGACTAGCAAAATGACTACAGTGTGTGTTGATTAATACTAATGCAGAGATTGCTCTGCTGGGTATAACATACTGCTCTACTGAGGAGGCAGGAACAACTCCAGAAATCATATCTAGATTAAATTCTAAGTTTTATCAAAAATAGCCAATTTTTTTGCGTGCAGAGAGAAATGGAAACACAGTGTTTAGGAACTTTATCTAAACTAAAGACTACCATGATGTCCAGGAGCTCCTCCACTGGCCAGACACAAGCAGCCCAATGTAATGGTCCTGAGAAAGAAAGAGGCAGCCTTCATCTGTGTTCAGGGGACATTTGAAAGAGATGGAAAATAATCACAATGGAGACGTCTACAAGGTTCCTTTGGGATGGAAGAGCTGCAGAAAAGAGGCCAGCAGCCCTACCCCATTAGGGAGGACCTGCAAACTAACTCCAACTCAGCAACTGAGAAGGATTGCCAGGGTGGGCTGGTGACATAGAAACTAATTCAGGCTTAGGAGGCAGCTGAGAATAACTTGTAATTCAGCCTCATAAAAGAAGAGCTTTCTCATATCAGTAGAAGCTTCATCCACATTAAACCCAGATTTAATGTTCTTAGTTACAGAGACCAACAGTGAAGCGGAGCCCCTGCCCATGGCAGAGGGGTTGGAATAGATGATCTCTACAGGCTCTTCCAGCCCAGGTCTTTCTATGGTATCATTCTAAGAGAAGCAGGAAAGCTGGTCTATGCTGCTGAAGAAACCTCTTCTTTGGGTGCAGGATGTGGCACAGGAGGTACAAAGCCACTGATGCTCAAACACACCTTTGCTAGGGAAGCAAGCAGCAGGGTTCATTGCCAGAAGAATCAAGATCATAGCTGATGTGGTGGATCAAATGGCTCTGGCACACTCCAGGAGCATGGGAGGTACAGCTAAGAAGATGGCTACTGGAAACAAGATGGGCCCCAAGCCACAGAGGTGGCAATGTCTCTCTGACCACCTCTTGCTGCTTTCTGTGTTCACATGAAAAACATTTACAAGACACACTGCCTCTCCTGCTTCAAGACCTGCAGTGCTGTTGCAGGGTCATTACTCTCTGAAGGAGCACACACACAAACCAAGGTGCTGCAGGCTCCTCTGGGGCTATACAGTGTCCACCTCCATCCTGTGAATCACCCAGCTGGGCTATGAGCTCTCTGACATGTAACCAAGAGCACTTGATGGTCCATCCTTGGCCAGCCCATGGTGCTCAGCTCAGCTGTGTCACTCATTAGAGAGGAAGAGACAGGAATAGGATGAGACCTATGCCTTTGGGCCATTAATCTCATAGGCACCTACCATACCAACATCTCCTCCTCACAGCAGGGCTCTGCAACACCCCAACCACACACTTCCACCTTCTTCCCCCATTTTAACCTGCATAACCTCCCGTGTCAACCCACCATCCCCGGAGGGAGGTGACACACTAGCCTTCATATGGAGAGATGAGATTCTTTTCTTCTTCAAAGACCTTGTGGCTGCCATCACCTTTCAGACCAGGTGTCCACTTCAGTACTTTGCAGTAAGCACCACAAACTGGTCTGCTCTGCTCTCTGTGACACTGAAAACCAGTCAGAAGTGATTGAGGAAGAGGGAGGAAGAGCAGCATGGTGTAAGGAGCTACAGTGCTCACCAGATCTGAGCCCGTGTCGGAAGGGCTGTGACCCAGAGCTTGGAGTGTGCAGCCTAGAAAGGCACTGCACAGCTCAGAGCACTGGGAATTATGGAATGCTACCCTCAGGCTGCTGGCAATATTCCCTTGGGCAGGGCGCAGTGCTGACACAGTGACATTAAAAGCACAGCTCCCAGTAGCATCCTGGCTGCCCAAAGCCCTGGCATGAGGCAGCTGAGCTGTCCCAAAGCTGACCCTCCCTGGAGGAACACTGCATGCTGACAATCCTGGCACAGGGATTAGCAAGGAAGTGCTGAAGTGCTAAACAGATACAACCAGGGAGAGAAACAGCTTCCCACTAATGAGGGCACAGGCAGGAGTATCTTTTCACACATCAGTCGCTGCACAAGGAGGGCTTGCCCTGCTCTCAGCTGAAGTCAATGTTCAGACAGACAAATGTCTTGCCCACATGGCTGAGTTGCAACTGAACAGGTACACAGTGACCTGTAACCAGGCAAACCTGGGGCACAGTACTTATAATTACATGCAAGAGTACTTCCAAATACCCTACACAAATGGTAAAAGCAAGAATAATTTGGGTTACAGTCTGGATTGCCTTCCTTTCCCACGCTTCCTTGGCAGCTGGTTGTCCTTGCTTCTGCTGCTAAACTTCCCCCTCCTCCATTTATGCATTACTCATAAATTAGCATCACACACAGCAGCAGGCAGTAAAACACACCAGCAGCACTGCTGAAGGCATTGACTTCAACAGTGGCTTAAGCAGATGTACTAAGGGAACATCTGGATGTTATTACTAAAAAGCTTTCTAGGTTCCCCATCAGATCAACACCCCTGTTTCCTCTGAATCACTATACATAAGAAACAACATAGAATCAATAATAAAAACACCTCAGTTGGAAGTACAGTTAACTCTCTGGGTCTAGTATCTAGAAATTCACCAGCACTGACCCAAACCCCCAACAGGAGCAGCCAGTCCATGACCCCCAGGCAAGAAGCTTTGTGCTACACTCCACAGCCAGCAGTGACAGGTTTGACTGGCACAGGGCTTGCAGGTTAACCATCTCCATGGTTAATCTTCATGGGAGAACACAATCCATCAAAATCTGAAGAGGTCAAAAAAGCCTGCAGGACTTTGGAGCCAGTGGTATGCATCTGTCCTGTCCCACCATGCACTGGAGATACATCTCAGTGTTATTTCCCTCTTGTGAATAACTTTCCTTCCCCCAGCACTGTAGGACACACTCCTAGCAGCTCTCAGCTTTGTAAAGATTTTTGATGTGTGGCTGGTACAGGGAGAAAGGTTGGACTAAAATGCCTTTCAGAATACAAACCAAGAAAAAAAAATACATCAAAAAGATTAAAGAGATGCTTGGCATATTAAAGAAATGGGTGCATGGAAACTTTTTAAACATACAAGACCTACAGGACTGGCTGAGGTAAGAGGCATAATTAGCCCAACATGAGCTTGCAAGGCAGGTCCATGGTGCTCGGCTCCACAGACGAGGGATGTCACGTACCAGCAGAGGCCCTGTTATCTTCAGGCCTTGGGCTGGCACAGCTGATGGGAGTGTGAGGTTTCATACTTGTACCCACACTTCAAGAATACTGCTGGATAAACTGGAGAGAGTTCAGAGGACAACCACCAGAACAAACCCAGGCTTGTAGCAAGGAGCTCAAGGAAGTCAATCAAAGAGAAAGTTAAAAGGCACCTCGCAGCCTGTAGGTACCTGTCAGAAGAGTGCTCTTAGCCTGCCAGACAGAGGCATACCGAGACCAAAGGTTGAAAGTTGAAGCTCAACAGAAAACAAACCAGAAACAACGATACCATTTTTCAACATTGCAGGTAATTAACAGAAAGAAAACTCCTCCAATTGGCATGGCCAAGGATCCAGCACTGGCAATTTTTAAAAAATAAGATGGGATGCTTCCACCTTGCTTCTTTTGCTCCCCCAAAAATGTATGCTTGATTACATTCACAACTGCTGACTGCAGAGTGGAAATTAATTCAAAGAATCTCTGTTATACAGCAGGTCAGACTAAACAATGACCTTAAAGCCTAGAAATCAATGAGGTACAAAGAACAGGAGGCTCAATTACTGGTGGTACAAAGAACAAGATGTCCCACTATCAGCTTATGTCGGGCTTGTCCAGCCCCAGACATCCTTGCCCCATCCAAAGGTCCTCTGCATCCCATCACTACCCAGATGTGGATTTTGAAGAGCAGCAAAAGTGCCATATCCATACCACAAGCAGCAAAATAAAATGCTCTTAAACCAAGAAACCCATTCTGATGTTTTTTTCCCAGCTAAAAAAACAGGAAAAATCATATCCAGACAAAAGCGAGTTTAAAAAATGACACTCACAGGGCAGAAACAAAGCATAATGTAAGAAATAAGCACTTTACAGTGAGAAAAAATCACTCATTGGAATAACCTCCCCAGGGAGATGGTGGAGTCTCCACCACTGGAGGTCTTCTAGATACAACTGGACAAGGTTGCTACAATCACCTTGGCTCCCTTTCCCACAAAAGACTGAACCAGACAATCCTTTCCAGTCTGGGCCAGTCTGTGGCTCTACAAAAGGCATACAAAACTTTCTTGACTACAAGCTCTTGAGCCAGAGGAATGAAGCTCCCAGATCTGACCCTCTGAAACCACCCATTGATGTTTATCATAATTATGCTTGCAGGTTCCCTTTTGTGCTTCTTGATTCCAGGATCTTCACATCTGCTGGGTTCCTCTAAGCCTCAAAAGCATATCCCAGGACATAGTCCCTGACTGCATTCTCTCTAGAAGAGCTGGAAAGCCCTGCCTGCAAACATCAGCTCCTGCCTGGTTTGTTTGCAGTTTTCATCATCGTGGTACTGGTTCATGGTTGTGCATTTGCAATACCTTCCCTCACTCCTGCCTCTTCTCCCTTTAGGGCTTAAAAATGTGGGGGCCTCATTGTGATAGCTGTAGGATTAAAAGGGCAACTAACCTGCGGCACAAAAATCAAGGAGCTGCTATTGCTCCCTAGGAAACCTGGAGGCTGCAGTCAAAATCCAGCCTCCACCAACCCTAAACCTGCACTTGGTAGCTGGAAAATACAGGGGGAACCAGGGGTAGAGATGAACTCTTGGGGCTGCAAAGCATAGCAATCACTCCCAAAGACTTTAGGACCATTGGGTCACCCAGTCTGAATCTTGCATAAGGGAGGTCACAAGTTTCACTCCTACCTTTGATTTGAGCAGTACAGCTAGTGTTTGCCTAAGCCCCACCTTCCATGGAGGTATGCTGGCTCCATGCAAAGAGCTCAAGATATGGAGATGGCATTTTGATGGCTGGCTCAAATACTTGAAAGCCTTTGGTATTTAAAAAAGGCACTTTAACTCTGGTTTATCTGCACTGCATTTGCGGCCAGGGGTGCTCGTGATATAGCTGCTAGCTGCAGGAGGTGCTTTGCCTGATTTCCTCAGCTGTTCACAAAATCCATCTCCAGGAAAAACCCTGGGGCCTCTCTGCTCTCTTCCCCTGCAGACAGCCTGTCTTCTGCCTCCACCCTTTTTTCTGTATTCATAATCGCCAAAGGAGAAGGGGAGCTTTCAAAGGATTTAGCACAAGTGCCTGGCACAGAATTTCTTTTGCGGGTGGCTGGTGAGCAGACCAGGGGAGGAAAGGAAAGGCAGAACTAATGCTTTCATCCCCATTGTTTCCTTTCCAAGGTGAATCCACACATTTCTCCAGACCCATTTCTCCCCACACCCCAAACACCTCCTGCTCTCTTACCAGCTTTTCCATATACTCACACATATAAGGCTGCCCTTCCCCAAATATCCTCCTCAGATGCCTCACAACCACAGACTCCTGTGACCCTGTGCCACTCTCCCACAGTCTCGTTAACAATAATTATTACCCAGGTTACTAAACCTGCTCCTCAGTGCTCACCTCTCAAAGGACAATTCTAACCTGGCTGGCTAAGAAGCATCCACCACTAAGCAGGGAAACCCGGACTAAAGAAGATGCTCACACCAAATGCCTCTGATAGAAACAGGGATGGCATTCCACTACCCAGAGCTACATATGCACAGAGAGCTCCTCTTGCCTACCCCAGCTGCTGTCTGCAGCACCCTCATCCCATTTGCAAGGGCACAAGTTTCAAGAGCCTAGTGCTGAGGCTTCAGCACTTCCACAGAGTCTTTGGTATTCAAAAGGTTTCTTTTAAAATTGGGTTTGTTTATCTCTAAGCACAGATTCATTTCCAATTTATGTCAGTAAAAAAAAAGACCAAAATGCAAAACAAAAATTAAAAAAGAGCTCTCCTGACTTGGAAGCCTAAAAATAGACCTGTGTATTGCAAAGAGTGAACTGTCAGGTAAAGGCTGTGGATTGAAGGTTCAAATGAATAATGTGTTTGTTTTTCCTGCTTCAATACTTTCCTGCTGTTATCACTGTACAAATAAGTCAGTACACGCTAATTATTCTGATGGCAATTTCCTGGGAACTGGTACTTAAGTATCAGGCCAAATTTATTGCCAAGCATCACAGAGAAGTCCTCCCCCTGCACTCCCAAACAAACAAACAAACAAGCCCAGCTGCCAAATCCCCCTGTCCTTTCCTTCATCACTGCAGACCCATCACTGCCAGCACGGTCCCACTCCTGACTCCAACCTAAGCTGCAGGATCTGCCCTCAGGAACAAGTGTTTCCTGACAAGCCTGTTAAAGCTAAGATGCTAGTGCAGAACATGGATCTGGCAGTACCAGAACCTGGACTTACATCCCCCAAGGCATTCAATGTATGAACAAATTGTGGATCCCAAGCAGTATTCGTGCAGTAAAAGGGGTTTAATCTTGGGAGCTGAGAGTACAAGCACCTTTTCTGCAAGGCACACACATCAAGAGAGAAAGGATGGGAAGTGAAATGCCTGTGAAGTGTTCTTATAAGGCATCCAACAAACCAGTCTCAAGCCCCTTTTAGCCCAAAGCCATCCCACAAGGCTAACAGTTTATATTCATGGGTGAAATACATCAAAGAACCACCTAAACAATGCCTGTGGTTTCTGCTGCATTTTTTCTCCCCCACTTGGTATTTATACAGCCATGGATTTGCACTGTAATTCAGTCAAACGCATTAGAGCAAAGATGAAGCGAGGAGAGAAGAGGGAAAAAAATGCTATTACCTGTGTTACATCCCAAACGGCATTGAATTTCTGTATAAACCTTCACTGCAACCTCAACCCAGATGCAAGCTGTTTGCTGAACAAGCAATATAAACCTAGCATCCTCCTTCATGGGTTTTTTCAGCTTTCAGGATCTTTTTTTTTTTTTTTTTGGAGGATAGTTGGATTGCTTTGGATTTATTGTATTATCATTTCTTTCTGCTTTCACTGTGAGGCAAAGGGTTAAGTGACCTTTCACTTTCAGATCCTCCCTGGATGCAACTCCATGCATAAAAAGAAAGCTTCCAGCCCAGTGAAAACAACTTGAAAGAAGGGCAGTGACCCAGCCACAGGCTTAAGTTTCAGGTCAAAACACCCTTGCTCAAAACCATCCATCTTCTTCTGGCCACAAGTTTGCAGCCAGTCACCTCCCATTAGTTCTCCAGGATTTGTCTCCAGGATTTACAGGAAAACACCTTTTGGGGACCCAGCTGTTGTTAGCATCCTCTCTTGCACATGAGGTGAGAGCTGTGAGCTAACAAGGGACGCTGCAGGTATACACTGATGCAGCATCCCCTTGCATCCAGTAATAAGTGCTATAAACACATGGGCCATTAGGAAAAATAAATAAATAAATAAACCAAACTGCAACTGTGAGCTTGATTTCATTTACTCTCAACTTCTGCAAGGAAATGGGTGTTTGCAGCCCCTGTCAACCTGGACACATGCACACCACACTGCATGGAAGAATCAAAGCTGTTTGGCTAGCATAGGAGCATCATGCTGCTCTGCTAAAAACCCTGGATCAAAGGAAAGAGAGGGTTTGGTGTTACCACACACTGAGCCAGGGAGATATTGCATCTCAGGAATGCTACATGCTGGATAAGGGATGCAGAGAGGAAGGATGTGCCTGTTCTCCCCTTCTCCAAAAGGAGTTCCCTCAGGCCAGTTAGAAATATTCACCTACTGGACCACAGAACTGGGGATCATAGAATCACAGAATGGTTTGGGCTGAAAGGGACCTTTAAAAGTCATGTAGTTCAAGGACCCTGCCATAAGCACAGACACCAGTGGTTCCATCTCTGCGCTGCAGGAAGGATACCAGCAAGCAACCTGCTTTTGAGAATAGTCAGCAGAAGGCTCCAAACCCAGCTCCACACAAGCCAAACAGAAATATGGCTCCTGGGAGGGGGATCTTGGCTCATCTGGGGCAAGAAGGACAAAACATGTAAGTGTGGCAACCAGCCCTGAGCCTGGCACTCAGCCCAGCTCCTCCCAACCTTACATCTACCAGGGGTGGCCTTGCTCTGAACTGATGCTAATACAGTGTACCAGGATGGGAAGCAAATACAGAAAAAGACAAGAATGTAAAAAGAATTATCAAACACTCTCCCAACCTCTACCATTTTGTGCTCTTAACTCTAAAAGCAAGAGCACAAAGAAACAACCTGTGTGTGCAGGGAACTGATGCTAAAACTTCCCCATTTATCATCATCAACCAAACTGCCCTGGGAAGTAGGGCAGGCACAAAGCCTGAGGAGGTTCCCAGTTCAGCTGCAACTCCCAAGGTTTTGATGTGATTAGGCTGGTGACTCTCCCCCACACACTTTCTGGTACTGCGACCAACCCATGATATTGTTTCCATTCGTTCCTCCCTCGCAGCCATGCCAGTGCATGCCAATTTGCCATGCGAGACTGCAAACTGGATTGGGGAACCAAATCTACAGAACAACAACCCAGGGGAGAGAAAAAAATGTCAGATGGATGGGTTCCCTGCTGCAAGTGTGTTTGGCAAGGTTCTTTGTTGTCTGAGATTGGTTTGGGGTGTAGCAGTGCAGAAAGACAAACAGATATTACAGTAACACTGCTCAGCTGAAAGAATGAACCACCAAATGTTGCCTTGGGCTTTTCATTTTTTAGTGACTAGCTGTATTTACGTGTGTTATTAAAAAAAATCTGGACTGAATTTGGTGAAGTGATCCCATTTCTCAGCTGACTGGCTTACTGTGCGATCCTGCAGCACCGGAGGAACCAGGTAGAACATCAACTGCAAACCCAAGGCAAGCTGTTTCTGACGAGGTCCTGAAGAGAGAAGCCCACGGTTGAAGCTTGGCATATACCAGGGACAAGACAGGAATGAGCTGAAACACTTTCAAAGGATATGACAACTTCACTGGGGCTCCCTGGCCAACAAGCTATGCAGGAGTAACAAGATGCTGAGCCCTTCAACTGCAGTTATCTTCTACTGCCTTGTATATACTCATGTGGGATGGATATGTGTATTTATTTTAGTATTTGCTGAAAGTATTCACACTATGTCCCAAAAAATGCAAATATGTCCTTTGGTGCTTAGAAAGGCATGTTGTGGGAAGAGTAAAAAAACCCCAAACTTGTTTTGCCTCTCCAGCCTGCTTTCAGACTGACATATCCCGCTGTTGAAGAGCAAGCACAGGTAGGGTCTGTATTAATTAGCAATAGCCTTTAAAAAGGTTCTGAGACACCCAGTTAGGGAGGAATTTGTAACTGAGCAATGTGAGTGCTCAGATCTTCCCTCAATGCATGCAACTATTTGTTGCTGGGTCAGCCTCTGTCCTCTGCTCCTGCAGCTCTGCAACAAGGTCAGTGGGATACTCTGCATCCCATTTGCCTTTCTGGTTTAGCCAGGCTGGGGATTGCCCTCATCAAATCATTTGGGTTGCAAGAGACCTTTAAAGACTATCTACTCCAAACCCCTCAAGTGAGCAGGCACATAAACTAGATCACGTTGCTCAGAGCCCAGTCCCATCTGACCTCTAACATTTCCAGGGATGGCGCATCTACCACTTCTCTGGGCAACCTGTTCCTTCCTGCCCTCCTCCTCCAAGGAGATGAGTGAGCACCCAGGCTGCATCAGTCACTGTACCCTGAAAAAGCTGAAGTATAAATTATGACACAGTCAGTGGGAAGATATGGGGACAACAAGATCATGGTGTTTTACACAGTAACTCCAGTAACCCTGGGTAGTGCCAAGATGGGAACCACCTCTGGGGAGATTTGAAGCCCACATCTCTTCACTTGGTTTGGAGAGGGCACGACAACTCACTCCTTGTCTCTGGCACACATCTCTACCCCTCTTTCACCAGCAAAGTACCCAGTTTGGGTTTCTGAGCTACACAAGGGCCACCAGCTCTGGAAGAACTCCTGGGGAACAACAGCACCAGAACTGGGGACTGTGACATTTTCCCCAAAGATGTCTTTCACCACTACAGAGTACATGGGGAAATTCATGCAAGGGATGAGATCTCCACCCCAAACCAGGGCATGGCTCTGATGGGGCACCCGCCCAAGGTCCAGCAGAGCAGCCCAGCACATGCAGGAAGGGCTTGGCCATCCAGGCACTGCCACACTTCCAGCGTTCATGTACAATTAACCACTAATGTACCATTGCCATGGCACAGCTGACAGGGCTGCCAGCCACAGCCAGCGCCAGTGAGAACAAGCCCTGGGGAAGAAACACAGCTTCATGTCCTGGCTTTGCAGCCCGGCTCCTACGTGGAGAATCGAAACGAGAGGCACAGCTCACCCTCTCCAAGGCATACGCCCTTCCTAATGAGAGTCGACCCAGGAGCTATGTGGGAGTGGCGCCCATTCCCAGGCAGGCTTCAACGCCACTGAAAGCCAGCGACGGAGACAGGTAGCCTCCGAGAAAAGAGACACCAGTGCGAAATCTTGCTTTGATGCCGGCTCGCCAGCTAGCTCTGGCACCAGAGAGGAGGAGGAGGAGGAAGGACTGCCGGCTCTCGCGATGCTGCCCTGCATGTGCATACATGCAGAGCTGAGCTCAGCCCTGAGATCCTGGGAGAGGGCTGCAACAACCGCAGAGCAAGCCACCAGCGGTGCCCTGCCTGACTGGGCAGCACATGGCTGGCACAGCCCGAGCCCCACGGTGGCAGCCACCCACCCGCCATCGGACAAGGGAGCCCACGAAGGAGAGCTGCCACTGCAAGGACGCTACCAAAGGACCGTGTCGTACACCCGTCCATCGTCCCGAGATGTCGGTAGGAAAAGCTCCATTATCTGTAGCTAAATCTGGGCAGAGCGCAGTGCCAGGACCTCTTCTCATCACAAAGAGGTTGTGTTCCAGGAGACACAAATACTTTTTATCAGCCTTGCTGCTGCTGTTAGCGCAGTAATGATGTCAAGCGTAACCCAGCGGCAACAGCAAAGTTCAGGGTCTTGGATTCACCACAGCCTTGACCTAGCTCTAGAAAGCCAACAGTCGGATCAGAATAAAGACAAAGGTGATACAATGAAAAAATTTACTAATTAAATTCCTGACACTTGTACGCCTTCCCCCACCTCCTCTCCTTATCTTTAAATTTCCTACCACAGATCTAAAAGCACTTAACAACTACTTAAGTGCTATTAGCACCTCTCATTCCGATGGAGAAACTTCCACTGGGTTGAGCAATCCTTAAATTGCCCAATAAGTCGTTGGGTGAGGAGAAAGCAGGCTGGTAGAGCACAAGTCTATCCATCCCTCTGCGATGTCTTGCTGCAGGGTATGAGTTACCGGCAGGAGGGCAGGGCAGCTACGTGGCACAGCCATTTCCCAGGATAGGGTGTGCCCCACCTTTACAGGTGCTGGAAACCACTGGGCACTGTCCCTGCTAAGAGGGTAGTCGGAAATAGATCACTTTTTTCTTTTGTTTGGTGTTTGTTTGTTGCTTTCCTCATTAGAAGTGTTCTGAGTTTAAACCTCGGAGTGGAGACTTTCTGCAGAGAGCAAGGGCTGTCAGGGCAGGTAGCACGTGTGGCTCACTTTCTCCATTAATGAATAAGATTGATTCCTGAAGGTGTTTACAAGCAAAAGAACACCAAAAAATCACCAAGGACTTTTGTTTTGTTCTTACTGTCCCAAACCCTCTGTGTCCAAGGTCTGAGTTATACAACTCCACATTAAGGTGACTGGGAGAGGGCATTTCAGAGAACCAGGAGCTACCAATGTGTGGACCTTGCCAATGAGAGTCCCTATCAGAGCAAACAGGATCTTAGAGTTGCCCAAAGGTTGCAAAGTTGCATCCCTCCAGCAGCAGCAGACACAATGCCAGGGACTGTGGCTGTGATGGTGCTTGACTTTTTGAATCACTTGTACAGGTGACCATGGAGGACACCCCATGGTCAGCAGGTCCACCTGACTGGAGGATCACCAAGACAGAAGATGATGCAAAGTATTTCTATGTGCTATATATATTCTCCAGTGTGCTGTCAAGCAGCTGCTTCTCCTCAGCCCAGGGCAATCAATGTGTTAGGTGGAGAAAGCAGACAGAAAATCTCTCACCTTGCCACAGACTTATTTGCTCGTCTTTAATTCCTTCACTTGTTCTAGTGGACCCATCTTGTCCATCCTATCCTCTCATCTTCCTAATATTAATTCATTTGGCCTTCTTGTAAACTCTGAAATTACTGCAAAAATGAACAATTAAGGGATTATCATTGTAGCAATTGAGGATAATGTGTCCAAAAGTCACACCTTCAGAGAGGTCCAACTTAATCAAGAGGAAACTGGACAGGAACTATCTACTGAGGATACCCAAAATTGAGTCTCAAAAATGAGGCTGATACAGAGCATGGAAGCACCTCTGCCCTAGCTCTTGCTGTACAACTGTGGACCATGGGCATGAAGCAGTATAGTGATTTGACCAAAATCCAGCAGTTGGGTACCAAAGCACTGCACTTGAGGATCCTAAACACAGGAACAGAGGGGCTTAAGAAAATCTCTTTACCACTTAACTTTCTATCACTCAGTCCTGCCAAGAGAGAGGGTTTAATTAATGTTTCAAGTACAAGTGCAATTAGTAGACTCTGTCCAATGCATCCCAGCTGCTGAAACACAATTAGTTTCATCTCAGCTTCTAGGAACATGCTGTCTCCTCTTTGGCACTGTGCAGCAGGTGAAATCTTGGGGTGCCCAGCTGATGGCTGGGTCCCAGCTAATGAACTGAATTAGGCTGCTTCCATTCTCATTACAGACCCTTCAAAACAGTGTCCTTTAAACAGAGACCTTGAAGCTACCTTCAATAAAACCTTCTCCATGTCTCTGTGCCTTAAATTCAACTGTACCAGCTTCTGTTAGGTCAACAGTGCTATTGTATCCATGGTGCTCACTTCTGCTGACAAATTCTCCAGCTGCCCAGCCTGTACATCCACTCTCACACAGTACTTGTCTTCTCATTAGGGACCCAGCACTACCAGTTCCCTCAGCTTCCCAGGCCCTTTATGTGAGACTCCAGCAGCAGAGCTGAAAGCAGTGACGGCAGCAGCTGCTGCAAGCAGCCAGGTTATGCAGAGCACCACATTCCTCCTCTGGGAACAGGCAGCACAAATAAACCCAAAATCCGATTTTATTGCATCTCTCAAATTCTTAGCAAGCCAACAAACATTACTGATTCCTTTTTTTTTTAAATTATTATTTCCCATTTTTAAAGTGACAAGGCTTTTAAATTCAATAGTTAAATTTTAGATGCTAGGATACTATTAGATGTGTTTGGGGATGGTTAGGAAGAGGCACTAAAGAAATAATAATAAAACAACAACATTAATTCCCCAGCAGGATACGTAAGAGTGAGGGAGTGACTGTCGCCCTCTTCCCTGCCCAGAGTTAAGAGCAAAAGAACATCCACAAGTCTCTCTGCCCACCCTGGCACTGGGGCAGTCCCACAAAGGCAGGATGGCCCAGGACACAAAGAACATGCACTTTGGAAAGGTGGGACCATTCAAACATCAGCAGAGTCATTTGCAGGGCTGAGGGTTTGTCAGGGAGAAAGCAAAACCTTTTTTTAAATCAGTCAGCTGCCCACAGCAGGGGAGTCTGGGAAGAGGTGTGAGTAGGATGGGATACAAGATGGGATGCAGGGCAGGATGTAGGATGCAGGATGAGATGCAGGGCAGGATGCAAAGCAGTGGTGGAGCGCATCCCAGCGGGAAGGACAGCCCTGCTCCAAAGCATTAATCTAAGCTTTCCTGGCTCCAGCCTTCCTTCCCAGCACTGTGCCACACACATCTGTGTGGGGAGGGCCATGTGGCAGAGAGCCAACTCAACAACTCAAGAGGTGCAATTATCATTAAAGCCAAACAGGCTGGAGCAGGGGAGAGGAGATGCCTCCCTGCCAAATGAATAGGTTTAATGCTGCTCACATTCCTGCATTCCTCTGCTGAAGTGTAATGAATAAACCCTCACAAACTGCTAAAAATGAGGTGGTTTTTGGTTAAGCTTTTTGAGTGTGTGTTTTGTAATCTTACACCTTTGCAGACAGAGAGCCCTGCTATGCTGGTAATCTAGGAGCTGAGGTTTTCCAGAGCTGGCTTGTGTAGCCAGGCAGAGACATCAGCACATGCCTGTTTTATAGGAACAGCATCCCCATCACAAGTGGGGAGATGGGGTAGAAAGAGCTGGAGCCAGGCAGATCCCTTCCCAGGCAGAGTGCAGTAGGCACACACACAGACACTTGTGATGACAGAACAGGATAAGACAGCATAGCACTGGACAGGATAGGATTAGAATGGAATTGAACAGAATAGAATAAAATAGAATAGACCATTTCAGTTGGAAGGGACCTGCAACAACCATGTAGTCCAAATGTCTGACTGATTCAGGAGTGATCAACAGTTAAAGAATATAATCAAAGGCACTGTCCAAATGCCTCTTAAACACTGGCAGGCTCAGAGCATTGACCACCTCTTTAGGAAGCCTGTTCCAGTGTTTGACCACCCTGTTGGCAAAGAAATAATTCATAATGTCCTGTCTGAGCCTTCCTTAATGCAGCTTTGGACCATTCCCACACATCCTGCTACTGGATCCCAGGGAGAGGAGCTCAGCACTGCCCTCTCCCCTTCCCCCCCTCAGGAAGCTGTTAAGAGAGCAATGAAGTCACTCCTCAGCCTCCTCCAAACTAGACAAGTGCAGAGCCCTCAGATGCTACTCACAGGACATGACTTCCAGCAATTCCACCAGCTTTGTTGCCCTCCTTAGGATGCATTCAAGGATGCATTCAAGGACCTTCACAAACTTCTTAACTGATGGGGCCTAGAACTGCACACAGAGCTCCAGATGAGGCTACACCAATGCTTGTCAGAGTGGGATAATCACCTCTTTTGCCCATCTGGTTCTGCTGTGTTTGATGCACCCCAGGATGGTGTTACACATAAAGCTTTTCCCTGTCTGCACTGGTTTATCTGCAGAGGATCCTGTCTGGGTCTGGAAGCAATAATATTATATATTCATGACTCTACTGAAAAAAGTAGTGGTTCCTTAGCCAAAGGTCAAAATCCATATGTCCCTCTGCTTGGCCTTGGCTTCTCCAAACTGCCTCTGTCAGCACAATCTTTCATCTCTCCCTTCCTGCCTCTTTATCATCCTCCAGTTCAACTTCAGATTTCCCTCCCCACGGGCCCTGTGGTTCAACCCATGTTCCCATCCTTCTGTACCTCCCTCTCACCTCCACCAGAAATTTGTATTGTTATGATGGTCTGTGCCCTCCTCCATGCAGACTCTCTTCTCTACTCCAGACTGTTCTCCTTATGTTTGAAATTAAGTTTCAGGACATCTTTTGATTGCTCTTTCATCCAGCATCCAATCTGCCATTGTCATTGAAGCTCCTGCTTTCCCACATCACAGCCAATACCCACCCTTCCCTGAGACACCCAACTTCTCCTGACCAGCAAGAGTACGACCACATGGGTCATGGCTTCTATCCCACTGCATCTTCTCCAGGATAGCCCCTTTCCCTGTCTCATCACACAAGAGTTCTGTAACTCTCAATGCTTACCCCATGCCCTACAGTACCCACGATCTGCTGTTGATTCTTATAATGTTGACTGTTACTTAGGAACTTGGTCTCCTGGGCCAGTCAATGGAAAATGCCTTTGATATTGAGTGACATTTTTTCCCTTCCTGCCCCTTGTCTGGTATAAATTCATCTCAAATGTCTGCCAAACCACCTCAGCAACTTCATCAAAACTCTCCTTTGTGTGACATTTACAAGAAAACTCAATAACTGTGAGGCTGCTGGTGTTCTGAGGCATGTCTGTCAAGATGATCAATAGTGTCCTGGCATTTTTATTTTACTCTCCCATATGCATGTACCAATCACAGCCTCCTGTCATTGATCCAGACCATGAGCTCCCTAGGGGTTGGACAGGCTTTGATTCAACATTTGTACAAAGGACAACAGGCTCTGGGCCACGGTTAGTGCTCCTTCTGTCACAGTGGGGAAAACAACACTTTTAAACACCTATCAAGGTCAAGAGATATCTACTTGCACTAGGTATGATCCCCAGGCTTACAGCAGACAACATGGCCAAGAAGTCCTCTTGCATAATGTCAGGAAGCCACAAGTTACCTGAGGACACTTCACAGTGCACCAAGACCCAGGTGTCCTGTTGTTGCATCTATTTACAACAATATCCTATTTGTTCCCAAACAAACCACAGCACAAAGTGTTCCCACCAGTTACTACCAGCACCTCTTGATACACCACTCTTGGTAGCATGGAAGGCATCCCACAATGATTTCTTGTACATCAACAACCCCAGCACTACCCTTGTTTGCAAGCACAAGCTCCATGCTGACTACTCAACTACGACTGCACTGCAGCAATCTTCTCTCAACCAGATTGGAAATCGTGGAATAGGCTGGATTGGAAGGGACCTTTAAAGGTCACCCAGTCCAACCCTCCTGCAATGAGCAGGGACATCATCTCAATCATGTTGCTCAGAGCCCCACCCAACCTGACCTTGAATGTTTCCAGGGGCCGGGTATCTACTCCATCTACTCTACTCTGGACAACCCATTCCACCATCTCACCACATACATTGTAAAAAGTTGTTTTCCTGTTATTTAGTCTGAATTTACCCTCTTTCGTTTAAAGCCATTATCCTTCATCATTACAGGCCCTGCTAAAAAGTCTATCCCCATCTTTCTTATAAGCCCCCTTTAAGTACTGAAAGGCCACAATAAGGTCTCCCAAGAGCTTTCTCTTCTCTGTGCTGAACAACCCCAGCTCTCTCAGCCTGTCCGTGTTGGGATCACTGTGAGACTGGATGAGCTGGTCTGGATCCCTGAATCTTCGCCATCCCTCCACTTCTGTCATCTAAAGGTGACCAACATCAAGCATCCTTTGCTACCATTTGGCCCCAGGAGCAGGAGCAGCCTTGAGCAAGACCTCAGAGTGTTCTGGTCTAAATTCTGCCAGTAGCTCCAACTTCCACATGTGCACTGGCATTTCTGCTATCCAGGTCAAGGAGATGCCCAACTGGAGAAGACAACCTGTGACTATCACATCTCACACCTGTGACACAGAGCTTCTACCAGACTGAAAGAACACAGGGGGGGAAGAAGCAAGCCCATGTGGAGGTGACTTTCCCTCCACTGCCCAGGAGAGACTTGCAAGGCAAATTTTTCCGCCAGGCTCCAGGGCTGGCCGTGCTGTGGGCAGGGCTGAGCCTGCCCTGCCCGGGCACCAGTGCCAGCAGCCCCAAGCAGGACCCACAGCCTGATGAGAATCCAAGAGCCACATGGGACCTGTGCAGTGCAGCACAGAACAAAGATGCACACACAGCAGGGATGGGTTTGCTCTCCCTTTACACTCACCCATTAAATGAACTTGACCTGAACTAATGCTGCAGTGACAGAAACCAGGTGTAAACCACAGACCTTACAGACTTCAGACACACAGGGAGAGCTCCCCGACCTCCTTCAGTGCTTCTCACTGGGGCTGAGCTGTGTCTCTGCAGCCTTGGGATTGATTTGTCCCATACAGAGGGACACCACAGCACCTGTACTGCACAACACAGCCCTGCCTTCCCTGCTGGGAAGCACTTCCCATGCTCACATCACACATTTTGCACATGTGCACATGAAGAAGTTTCTTGGGCAAGAGCTTGTGCCTGCCACATTGCAATCACCTGTGCTGCAGGTCAGCAGCAGCACTTTTGATCAGGGTTTCTCCAAGGACTGCAAGGCTGAAAACACTGTTCTCTGAGAAACAGGCACAACTCTGCTTGGCTGAACACAAACAGTTCTTTTGTTTTTATTAATGTTACAATTTCACATCACAGGCATTTTCAGGCTCCCTGTGATTATTTTGTATCCAGTACTACACATTTCACAGGCACAGCCAAAGGCGAGAAGGTTCCTCCAAAACTCTGATGAGTAGGGATTTCACATGACACAAGTGGGATGTGTCCACCCAGACATGTGCAGACAGACCTGGGCTTGCTCTGCTTGTGCCTAAAGCTGACTGGGACTCAATCCAGCTTAAGACAAAAGCCACAGAGGCACATTAGTACAGCACTCTGCCCAAGCTCATATGACCAAAGTGGTGCCCTGGGCAAACACCAACAAGACCTTTGATTTTTACTGTCCACAACAGTTATATGAGAATGGAAGGGTTATAAATCACCAACAGCATAGAAAATTCCTAATAACCGTAACTGGTAACTATTAGAAAGAACAGATTTAAGTGAACAAGTGTGCTACTCTACCCTGGTTGAATGATGGATTTCAAGCCATCTGGTCCTTGGGGAACAATGTTCTATATTGTATGGTCTGTGGAAAATAACACAAAAAATGCAACTCTATTGTCAGAAGGCTTCAACTTCTTTGAAAGGATCCTACATCTTCATTAAAAAAAGAACAAAAAAACCAACAACATATTTAGAAGCTCACAAGGTGAGAAAGGCTTGGAAAACCAGTTAGAGGGTACATAATGAAAGGCAATCCACCCTTGGGTGGAAAGAGCTATTAAAAACCCAATCACCCAAATGTCTCATAACATCAGGGACCTCACTGGTATGGTTTGTGAGGGACAGTTTATACAACAAAAAGGTAACTATTCAGAAGGAAGACGGTGAATTGAAATTTAGCCAATACAAAGATAATGTGAGTGTACAAATAAAGGCTTTAATATCCTGAATGATCATTAAAAGGCACTTCCAATAACAAGTGTCTCATACAGGTGGGAGAACAAGCACACCCTGCATCACCAGTGTCCTCAGGTAGAAATGGCACCTGGAAGAGCCCTATAACCCATCCAAGCAGCCACCAGGCTCAACCACGTTTAGCTTGAATGCACCAGTGAACATGAGAACAAAGCGTATTTCTACATGTGTGTGGGTGACATGGCAACCCTGCACTGAAATGAAAGCAGCTGATGGTTCTACCAGGCTCTTCCCTTCTAGTGAAATAAAATTTTACCCTATGCCATGATTATTTGCAGAGGACTTGGATAACTTTCAAGGTAGTTTAGAGGAGAAAAAAATCAATGATCATCTATCTATATCTCAGTGCTTTTGGGACTCTCAAAGCAGTTGACCTTTTTGGAGAGAGGAAAAAAAATACACAAAACTTTTACATCTCTGAGTGATGGGGATGCAACCTTGATGGGTGAGGTGGACTGGGCTGAAAGCTCCACAATGTGTGCGAGTCTAACACTCCATCACTGAAAAAGACCCAGTAACCTTTCCTCACTTCCTAAAGCCACTGCTGGCCCTGGTGCTCACCAAACCTCTCCAGCTGCTGATGCAGTTCATCGACCAGCAGGAAGCTCACTCAGTACTGACACACCCTGACACTCTATCAGCACGGTGAGCTGTGGGTGGATCAGTGCTGGAGCAGACCTGGAGAAAAGAGCAGTGCCATCCCCATAGTGGCAGGAATGGTGACAGCCCAGCAAAGCCCAGCACAGCTGAGCACACAGCCAGCAGACAGCAGCAGAAGGGAGAAGTGGACAAGGAGGAAGAAAGGAAGATGGTAACGAATAAAACACTAGTTTTGGGGAAACTGCCTATAATTAAAACCCCAAAGCAAACACAAACTTGACACCTAGACAGAACAGTGCTGGGTTCTATTTTGGATGTGCCTGGCATTTATCAGCTTGGTTGGCAGGACACTTGTCAAGTAGCTCATCCTGAAGGAAATTCCTCTGATTTTCCTAAAAATTCCAAGCTGCTTCAAACAAACAAAAACTTTACTCAGGTATTGCCTGTACCCAGGTTTCCTCATCAGATAAATGTATTTATTTTAACTCTGAAAAAATATTTTGCCACTCCCTACCTCTATGTGAAGAAACCAACTAGAGGAAAGGAGGACACCTGCTTAGTCTAGGAGAAGAGGATCAGGATGCTTTGAAATGCTTTGAAAATTGAAAAAAACACTCAGGTGGGAAAGAAAAGTAAGTGAACAATCAGGAAAGTTGCTCTTGGCCCTGGTACTGGCTATGGTACCGTGAAGCTCTGATTGCTCCTGGAGGTACCTGCAGCTGGTAACTCCTGCCTTGCAGCCTGTCTGTGCCCAGTGCTGGGCTTTCTCTTCTGTTCATTAAACATCACTGAAACACCCTTTTTGAAGTGGTTTTCCAGAAAAGGCTCTGATAGATGTGAGCTGTGCCTCCAAAACTTCTCTGTCAATCCGAATTAGGAATGCTGCCTCCTGATTCATTTCCAAAAGAGGTTCCACCTGTAAAAAGTGATGCTTAGGTTTCAGAGGACTCTTCTGGCTGTCTCCATGCAGGGTGGGAACACACCCCATAGAGAAGGATTGCACTGAGAGGGGTATTGCTGGGTGAGAGTGGGTATCTATCACCACGGCTATCCCTATCCCTATCCCTCAGGATCTCACTGAGGGAAGTCAGCATGGTAGAACAAGGCTGATGTGTTGCACAGAAGCCTATGATGCTCCTACCCAGATGTGTCAGCTGCAGCGCTGGGAAATGGAAAGCAATCTAGGAGGAGGAGAGCTTGTATAGGGGAAAGGTACAGCAAGTGGAACATTTGGCCTATGCCCAGTGTCCAAAGGAGAGGGTTCAGCCACATGGAGTACATGCTTCCCCTGCAGAGCTTCACCAAACTCCCAGCCTCTGCTGCTGATCAAGGGCTGCCACCTTGATGCTCAGCACTGCAGTGCCCTGACAGGCTGCAACACTTTGGGGCTCACATGTATGCCCCAAAGTCCCTGCACCCATCACTGAGTAGTCTGCTGGACATCCCACTGTGAAAGTATCAAAGTGACATATGTGCCATAAAAATAGCTGAAATCTGTATTCCTACCCCTTTAATCAGCTTTTAATTGCCAAAGTAAGACAGTACAGATGCTCAACAGGAGTCATGCTTGAATGCATCAGAGGTGTGATAGACTTTTTTGTGGAAATCTTCCTTTTTTCAACAAGTGTCTGAAATCAAAAGCAGCCTGTGGGAAGATTGGGAAAACCCAAAATAGCAGCAATGACCCAACCAGCATGCACCGCTCAACAAAGCAAAGGCAAAAGCACTGAAACTCAGTGAAGTCAACAGCACACCTTGGAGGTTTATAAACAAACAAAAAGTTGAAGAAGTACAAAGCAGAAAGATTCAAAATTATCAAAAGAGATGGGCAGGAAACAGAAGGTGAAATGGAGAGAAGGTAAATCTCTGATCATACCAGCTTTTTGTGTGGGACCATGGGTACCATTTCAGTAACTTCTTCAAACAACCCTATTTCATGAATGCATCCAAGCACATTGGCACAGCCCTGCTACCACTAAAACTTTTCATAAACCTGTTTTACCACACTAAATACCAGAAGTTTATGGGCAAACTTCCTGGCAGGCTCCTGCCCAGAGAGCAGCAGACTCAGCATTTTGTCCAGGGAGCTCTGGCAGATGCTCCAGCTGTGGGTCACTATCCTGACTTCAGACTGTTGGAAAGACATTAACCGGTATAACTGGAGTGTTGTAAAAACAGCTGAGCTCATTCAGGGGAGATGAAGCCCTTTTCAGTCTGGGAAGTCTCCCACTACATATTTTTAAATCACAGTCATGCATAGGGAGAAACCCAGGCAGAGGGCTGGAGCACCAGCTCCTGTGTCTATGTTCTGTGGCTGAGCATCATGGGCAATGAGCAACAGCCTCATCAGCCTGTTACACAACAGCAGGTTGTTTAATGTTCTTAACTAAAATGGTAAAAACAGAGGTGGGGGAGAGGGTGGATTCACTGCAAACTAGGGTATTAACCAGCCAGAAAGAAGGTACACTGTAGCTGCCTCCTCCACAGCATGTATCATGCCAAACTCACATAGTTGGATTGCTGATGAACTCTATGGAGGTCAGTGAAGGAGCAGGAGGAGGTGCAGCCCATGGGGAGGGAGCTGTGCCACTCAGCCCATGGAGGACCGCAGGGATGCAGAGATCCACTTGCAGCCTGTGGAGAAAAGCCACACCAGTGCTGGTGGATGGCTGAAACAGGGCTGTGAACTTGTGCTGAGCTGGCTCCTGACAGGGACCTGAGGACTCATGGAGAGGAGTCCACACTTAGAGCAGTTTCCTGGTGGGATCTGTGACCCTGTGGGGACCCACGCTGCAGCAGCCTGTCCCTGAAGGACTGCACCCCTTGGATGTGTGACCCACATTGCAGCAGTCTGTGAAGAGCTGCAGCCCATGGGAACTGAACACTGGAGAAATTCGTGGAGAACTGACTCCCGTGGGAGGGACCCCATGCTGGAGCAGGGGAAGAACTGTTCTACCTGAGCAGCAGCAGGCACAACCTGTGATGAACTGACTGTAAACTCCCTGTGCTGCCCAAGGGGAAGGAGGCAGAGCCTGGGAAGGAGGAACGGGTGGGTGGAAGATCTTTATAAGATTCATTCTACTTCTCATTATCCTGCTCTGATTTTGATTGGCATATTTTCACTGGTAATAAATTCAATTAATTTCCCCAAGTCGAGTCTGGCCCATGAACAGTTACCAGGTGATGATCTCTCCCTGCTTTTATCTCAAATCATTAGCCTTTGGCTACTATTTTCCCTCCAGTCTCCCGTTGCAGAGGGCAGTGACAGAGTGGCTTCTGGCATCCAGCCAGTGTCAACTCACCACAATAATGAAGGTTGGATGGCAGATCCTGAGATGCCCTTCACCAGGGCACCCATGTACCTCTGTGACAGCCTTGTCACTTCATTTACCCACCATGCAGCACTGGCTGTGGGCATTTGAAATGCAACGCTGCAGCATCCAAGATGGGATGGATGAGCCCTCTCTTAGCTCTGTCATGCTCAGAAAACAGCTCTGATCTAGCAAAACTTATCAGCCAAAAGTTTGCCCCAGGACTCTGCTTTTTACCACAGGCTTCTTTCTCTCCCAAAACAGAAGCACAAAGGCAGGGGTTTAAGTCCAGCCTGGGATGCTGAGCCCCTGCAGATGGGAAGAGTGAAGGATGAGGAGGAGAAGCATTTCCCTGATCCACCTGAACCCACAGAGAATCTCCTGCACTGCTACACTCCTGCTACTCCTCTCAACAACTTTATTCACCAACTACAAGTAAAGCTCCAGAGGGATTGTCAGCACTGATTCAGAGATCTGTGAGGTATTTCCACATGATTTTATTTTTTACTGGCTGCGTATTTCTGGCTAAGTCAACAAATCCAGTCATTGCCGTTACACATTGTCCGCAGTCTGACATTTATTTTTGCTCATGGTAAAAGAAACTGCACTTCTTTCTGATTAACTCCACAGAAATGCCTATTACTCAGACAGGAGTCTGAAAGTTGGATTGAACTAATCAGCAAAATGGTTTAAAATAATTAGGTTTTGAGGATGAGCATCCTCTGGCATTCAAAATGTAATTCTGAGGGGTTTATTTGCTTCTAATGTTATTTTTTGTCTTACCGTCCCTATCAGGTTAATCCAAGACAGGACAGAAACATCATCAGACCCAGTCAGCCCATCATTGTATAACCCAAAATAGCACAATGAGCTTCCAAACGGGCTTCTCTACAGAAGCAACATATCCTGTTGCAGTCTTGGCTCTCTACATGCCTTGTGATCCAGTTTTGCCAGGAAGAAATTCACGAAGAAGCTGCATGAGTTAGTGCAAACCCCAGAAGAGCATCCTGCAAAATGCAGTAGAGATGACCCTAAAGGCGATGGCACAAGTCAATGCTTTGCCATAGAAATACAGAATCATGAACTGTCCTGAGCTCCAGGGGAGCACAGGGGTCATCAAGTCCAACTCCTGGCCCTGCACAGGACAACTCCAGGAGCCCCGCACGTGCCTGAGAGAATGTTCTCAGAATGTCCAAGAGAATGTCCAAACACTTCCTGAACTCTGGTAGGCTTGGTGCTGTGACCACATCCCAGGGGAGCCTATTCCAGTGCCAAAACACCCTCTGGGTGAAGAACTTTTTCCTAATAACCAACCTATCCCCCTTTCCCCCTACTGCCCAGACTCAGCTTCATGCCATTCTCTCAAGTCCTACCACTGCCCACCAGAGAGAAGAGATCAGTGCCTGCCCCTCTGATCCTCAGACTTGTAGCAGGCTTGGCCAGCTGGCCAGGCACGGCCGTTTGCTGGTGGTCCAGTACAGGACAACTCATCCCTTAAAACAAGATTAATGAGTTTCAGCAAGTAAGCACAGACTGCCTGACAGAGGGACACAAAAATGCCCTAAGAAAGACTTACAGCACATAAAAAAAGCCAAGGCTGTCAAGCCAAAGAGCTGCACAGTGCCCTTTCGTACACCATTCCCCAAGTCTGACAACAGAGGAACATGAGGCTGCAGCCGGGCTTTCATGGGAGCACAGTGCCTGTGCTGATGGTTTCAAGCTGGCTCAGGGTCAGTGCAGCTTCTCAGTGGCAAAACAGCCCTGAAGGACTCAACACAAAGCACAAGTGACTCTCTTCTCCTTGCTGTCAAAGCATCACTTGAAGCAAAAGCCTGAAAATGTGTTACCTAGGAAAGCAAAGCAACCACATTAGGGAGTGAGAGCACAAAGCACACCGTGACATTTACAACTGAGCTTGAGCTCACTCATTTGTATTTCAAAGGCCAGGTTGACACAAGATATTTTTCTTGTTCTAGTTTTGGCTGTGAAGGGAATAATACACAATTTTGAGTGCTACTGCCACTGTGTCAGCTTTCCTGCAGAGTCAGGTACAACAACATTCAGTTTGCTTCGCCTGGAGAACATAAGGACCAATCTTGGAAAATCCCCCTCTGGCTGACATAAACAAAATCAATTTAGAAGGCTTGCTCATGACCATACACTCACCAACCCATGCTCAGCTTCCTGTGGCTCAAGTGAATGAAGCTAACCATGTTGAGTGTCTCCCCTCCTTCAGTAACTTCACACTACGAAAGTTTTCCATCTTCAGAGCTCTCGCTGACGGATGGTGACATTTAGTGACAAAACAGGCTCAAAAGTTTAACACCTTTGTGGCCTCCATCACACTGTAAGATGTCCTCCTTTGCAGGAAAGGATCAGTATTTCTGATCCCACCACCAGCAGCAACCCCAGCAGCACTGATCAGGCACAGCCCTCTTGGTGACAAGACACAGTGCTCCTGACACCAAGAGCTGCCTCTTCAGCCCAGAAACCCAGTGTGATACTGAGTAGAAATCCAGTTTACAGACTTCCCTGTCATGCCAGACCCATCAAGACCCTTGCTGGAGCTGACAGTATCCTGTTCTGGCATAACACCTGCCTCAGCTGACAACCTTGAAACTGGCAGCCAAGGTACACAGTGCACTCACTTGCAATAATTTCAGCCTCACATCCTCTTCCTGATAAACACCCAACTGTCTCAAAGGAACAATTGATCCTCCCCACTTTTCACTTCACATGTTTTATGCCTCTGTTTTCAGGTCATCAGTCCAGGAACTCCAGAGCTTCCTGGAAACCTTTATTTGCCTACAATAAAGCCCACCACAATTCAGCCTGGCAAATATTTAAAACTGACAAGGCCACAATGAGCCAGGTCTCCATCCCCTGGTAGATACCATCATGACAGAGTGGAGGTCTTAAAGAGATGCCATCATGCAACAAAGACCATGAATGTCCAAGCAATAGAGATCATCCTCTTCTAAGCAGGACCAAAAGACAGGGATATTAAGTGGTCATTTTGCTCCACTGGTTCCCTCAAGTCAGAGTTGACTATAAAGTTTCACTCTCCCTCCATGACTGGATCCCGCAGTTAACTTTGGCTCCTTTCCTGTCCCCAGACATATTGGCACTGTCACAGTCCTACCCAGTTTTTGGGTCCATGCATGTCACCCAAGCAGGCACACCAGGAAAGCTGAATAACAAAGGTAGGTGTTCAAGAAACTACGAGGGAATCAATTTGCTCAATTAATGATCTTCATATCTGAATCAGAATTTTCCTTTCAGTGCATCCAGTGCAGTTTCTCACACTGATCTTCTCCACCCACACACACATTCCACCTCTGCCCTGGCTGCTGTCTCCAGCCTTCATCCACGCCTGTTACACTCTAGTTATGGTCCAACATGTCTCCCCCTCTACTTCAGGGGAGTTTTATCCCCATTTTTAAAGCCATTTTCTCCATATACACTTTGACCACATTTGCAGACCCGTGCTCATTTGCACACACACAGCTCACAAGTGTGAGTAACTCAGGGATCTGGAGACTTCCACCAGCAGCTCCAAAGCTCCCACATCCCTCACCTGCAGTCACCTGAAATGGTGCTCAGTAATTTGTGTCTTCCCTTGCCTGGGTGGAGCAATGGCCTTGTTTGGGGATGAAGGGAAGCAACACAGAGAGACCCAGCAATGGTCTGGTTGGACACAACATGTCCAAGCCAAGATCCCATCGCAAAAGTGAGAGTTATTTCCTTGTGACAGCACAGACAAGACAAGCTTTATATAAATCACATACAATAATGCGTACTCACACAGAGCTATACATAAGATGTATATGAAGTACACACCAAAATAACACCAAGGAGTATGGATGCCAAAGAAGGGGTAAAATTAGCATATTAGAGAAGTGGCAAAATCTTATAAGAGAATGGAAAAAAATGTCTATTTTGAACAGTAATGAACACATTTCAAAAATATTGGATATTCTTGGCTTGGAGCCCTACATACCACAACATATGACAATCACATCAGTTTGAAGAATGAGGAAAATCAGCCAGGAGGTCCACGGGAGATATCCCAAAAAAAACAAGGATTGCATGTGGTAGGGCACTGCAGCAAATTATTTCCTTGGAATCACAGAGCACACCAGTGTTCTGTCTAGTCCAGCCTGCTGCTGAAATGCAACTTTTTGAAAGTCACACAGCCCTTACATGGCAAAAAGTAGCATAACCTCAGAAATAATTTTTCAAAGTCTGTTCCTTGAAGGTTAGTCCAACATTAAGGAGACAAAAAGCAATGTTGGCAGGGAATACCAGGATGCCATCCTTGAGACTTAACCCAGAGAAAGCTGAAATGTCGGTAATGTAAACTGGAACTAAATAATACTGTTGTTAACTCAATGACTTCATAACAATCAAGTTAAGGAGGAAAAAGAAGACGGAAAATAAATGAAAATGGGCCAGACAGTTTTTACCACAATTGGATAATACGTCCAAGGGCATTGGAGGGGGCAGATGAGCATCCTAAGGTTAGGAATCAACCCTGGGAATACTTAACAGATCCTCTAGAATGGAAAAACTAATAAATGCAAGGTAGTACTAATCTGTAATAAAGCCTACTATAATATTAAGCAAGAACTAATTAAATTCAAATAAAGGCACTACATATATTGATCAATAATAAATGCAAAATGTAATCAGAATCACAACACTCAAAAATTAAGACCTACTACTGAGATGGGGGCAAGCACGGTGCATTTGAAGACACATCCATTCCGCTCCACACTTTATGGACATCAGGGCTTCAATGCAATACCTTGGCTAAAAAACCCCCCAGCACTTTCTGAGGAGAAATCTGTGCCCAAGACAACAACACAGCTCTGAGCATCATTTGCCCAGTTCAACTTACAGCAAAAAGTTTTCCTAACTTTCCCATCCTTTTCGATGCCGTTTGACTGGATTGTTTGGTTATAGGCATGAGGGATGAATTGCAGGCAGAGGGTAACTCAATCCCTCTCTCCCTGGAGGAGTTCTACTGGCAGCTTGAAGAAAGGTGCTGACCTTGGTTACTTTACCCTGTTTTTTTTTCTCCTGCAAGCAACCACAACAGAAACCTCAAGCAAAATTGTCCTAAACTCTCCTGGAGATTTGGAATTCAGTCCAACATGGGTGCTATCTGAACTTCATGAAATGAACATCTTAAATAAAAAGGTTTGTGGTGGTGTGCAGCAGTAAAATTGATTTTAAAGCCTTAACATGCCAGCTAATCAAGAGAAATACAAGCACATTAATTAACTCCCAGCATGCTGGCAGTTTCAAAGATGCTACCCATGGCCAAGATCAGCCTGTTATCCCAAACACAAGCATTCATTTGCTGCTGTAGCCAGGAAACAGCTCCAAGTTTATATTTATTCTCTTCTTCAGGGAAACAAGGACTCAATACTAAACTCATTTTACACACAAGCAACAGAAACATCAAGAAACTACAAGGTGGGACTGCTCTCTCCCTAATTTAAGTTGTCTGGAAATTGGGCATCTAACATAAACCAAATGTTCAGAAAATTTCCATGATCCATAGAGGATCTTGGTCCAAAGCATTATTTGCTCCCACTCTTCCCACAGAATATAAGTGGTGTTTACACTGGAAAACCATTTTTTTTTTTTAATTTCACACCCAACCTCACCTGATTCTAAACTACAGCCATTCAGGAGCCATGAAGTCCACCAAACAGCAGCTCAGATTGGCACAGTAATGCTGGTACAACATGTCCAAGTGGGTCAGCATTTTGGATGCCTAGTCACACTTTTGCACATTTCTAGTCCAGCTGTCTGACCTGCCCAAGGTCACTTGGGAAGTATGCTGCAACACCAGTGTTTCACACTCAGGCTTGAGCTCTTCTTCATTTTGGAAAACGAAACTGCTTTTATAGCCTTTATTTGTGCTCTCAGAAAACACACAAAAGTTAATCCCAAGAATCATCAAGCTTTTTGGACCTTTTATTTTTTTTAGCACAACTGTTACAGAAATATGAAAATTCAACTCAACAAGACAATCCATTTTCCTCCATTATCGAGACATCTCTCCATGGATAACCGACATGGTATGGGATTTGCCAGCAATCAAACACAAGGAATGCTTTTCTGCCACTTCCCACCTGGTTCTGCACAACTGCCCAGCAGCCCTGCCCACACCAGTGGCACCATCACAGCAGAGCACATGGAAAGAGCTGCAGCTCAGATGTTCATCCAAAACACCAAGGCATTGGGAATAACACAGAAGAGCCAGAACCATCCAATTCATGCTCTTTGGGACTATGCCCAGTTAGGAAATCTTCCCAGGAAAAGATGATTTGTAAAGCACTATCTATACAGTAAGGTCTGTTAATCCCCATCACAATGTATAGCTGATGCCTTCCCACAGAAGAATGTAATCCAGCAAGGATTCCTGGCAAGTCACTACACATTCTCAATTAGAAGGATCATCAGCTCTCCCTGTCATGACCACAAGGAAAGACAAGATGGAAAACCACCACCCATCTCATCCCAAGTCAGCAGCTCCCAGTCTGTCCTGCTTGGTGCAATAAGGGCAACCCTTTCCTCCAATAAAGGGAGATGAGCTCCCTTTATTGCTGTTAAAGACCTCCCAGGTCCTCTTTTTCTGAGGAATCCAGTTGACAAATTCAGGCAAACAGACCCAAACAAAAGAGAAAGAAAAAAAAAAGCAAACCAAACACATGCAGCCATTTGGACCCTGTGTTTTCCTGCCCACTTTTAATCCCTTTTTCCACAGGGGTATATTGGCATCATGCACCCAGCAGCCCCATCAGTGTGGACTCCTCAAGCCTCTAGGCTCCAGCTTCCATGCCAACTTCCCTAATGTGACCCTGCTTTGGTTGGAAGTCGAACTGGGGCAAGCAGTTATGACTCAGGGTTACAGCTCAGGAGCTTTACCCCTGGGGCACAGGGATGTTAGCAGAATACACCCCAGTTTTCAAAACTAACCCTTCTTGACCTCAGCCCCCCTTACTCCATATTGGTTTTCAATACACAACTTCATAATTCAGAAAATGAACACAGTTTTCTTCAAAGTGGTCAAATTTATTAAGGAAAAGCATCCACACAAGGACAACATCTCCCCAAAGGAGCCATCTCTGCAGGACATGCTGCAGATCAGCCATTCAAGATAAAAATACAGACAATATAAACCACCTCTGAGAGCAGCTTTTTCATGCATGTGAGTAAACCACCCACAGACACCGTTAACTTTAGGAGGAAACAGCAGAACCAAACAAATCATTGATGCAGAACCTAAAAAAGAAGACCAGAAAACACCTGGTTTAAGTAAATATATGCAGTCTGCAACTGGATGCCCTCCACGAACACAGATAATCACACAGAATGACAGACTGGGCGAGGCTGGAAGGACCACACGGCCATACACACCATGCAGTTTGCATAGGAGACTGTACAATCCATAGTGATGCCGTGCTCTCTCTAGACACAGACGTGTCACCACGGAACGTGGCAAGCTGCCAGCTGGCCCAGACAGCCATGGGAGCTGCTGATGGAAAGCAGCTGGATCTTAAAGAGAAGTCTGCAAGGAGCTGAGGGGAGACCAGACTGAACAATGTCATAATTTTTTCCCCCCAGATTTGTAACAGTGGATCTGTGAAGATACAACTCCTCAAAACCTTTGTTCAAGCTCCTGGGTGCGAGGATGGAGCATGCAGAGAGCACAGGACTGCCCAGCCTGCTGCTCCCTCCCCACCTTCCTACCCAAGCACCCGTGTGCACACTCATTGTCCCATGAAGCTACTTTAAAGAAGCAAAAATGTCTGAAACAGGAGACAGCTCAAACAGATTTTTATCACCACATCCTGCACATATCAAGTGAAATCAGAAAGAGGGAGGTGCAGTCCACAAAATAAATAAGCAATTAACCCTCACAGTGAACGAGTCAACTCTTGGCTTTGGGGAAGGGGGGGGAATGGCAGCTGGGGAAAAACTCATTAACAGCAGGAAAATTAGTGAAACTATCAATGAAATGAAGCAGGTCACCTACAGGACAGGAGAGCACAGGTGAGGGGAGGGGAGTCCAGCCATCTGCAGCTACAGCTGAGCTGACAGCACCCGACAGACACGTGCAGGTCCAAATCACAGCAAAAGAATAACTTCGTTAAAAGCTCTGGCAGAGTGTAAATCCAGGCTGGGTGTAGAACTCGACTGAGGCAGAATCGGGGCAGGATGGGCAGAGCCCACACTCAGCATCGCCAGGCTGGCCATGGAGGGTCCCAAATCCTCACCAGTTTCGAGCTAAGGCATTGTCCCCACCTGGGCAGCCACCCCTTGAGCTGCAGGAACCGGCTGGATTCATGTATCAAACCTGAGACAAACACGGGCTGGAAGCCGCTCCAGGTGGGGTTAAACCGAGCAGTCCCGTGTGGAACCTTTGGGGCAGAAGCTCAGGGGACTCTGCTCCGTGTGTTCCTCACACTGCCTGCATCAAGGAGGGTTTGAGCTGCAATTCACACACCGCACTGGGATGGGCACTGACTCAGCTGGGCACTGAGAAACCTGGAGAAAGCAGGGACCTCACCAGTGCCAACAGGGGCCCCACCAAGACAGCAGACACAGCCCACCCTGTTCTCTCAAAGCCTCTGGGCTTTGCTTTTTTCTGCCTCTTTTCAAGGTCGTTAGGTTTGACGAAGTCATCTTCTCCTGTTGGACCGAACTGCTTTTTCTCAGGGTTGATCAACTTGTGTCATGCAAATTACCCAGGGTGGAGGTAAACCAAGAAAAGGGGCATTCAGATGGTTCCTTTTATGTTTCACAGATCATTTGCATCCTTATTCTCTGTCTTTAGGGCAACTCTCAGCTGACTGAACACCTGCTTTTAGCTGCCGAGAAGCACAGAAAAAACCTCCTTCTCCACCCACCCCCAATTCACACCCCTTCCGAGTACTTAACTGGTGTCACTGAGGCTTGCAAAACCCTCCTCACTTCAGCCAGGCTGCTCATTTCATCTTAGTCAAGATGGAAATGACAACATTCCCCTGCTCACCATGTCCCAGAATCCCAAAGCATCCCAGCTCAAGGAAATCCCAAACTCAAAGAAAGCAGAGAGCCTCACACCAGGCCACCAGCTTCGTGCCTTTGCATCCATGAGTCCTGAATATCCTTGCTGATACCCACGGTGTCAGCCCCGCACAAAAATGCTTCCAAAAAAACGGAGTGATAGAGAAAGAAAGCCAGATGGAGTGAACTTAATTGTGAAAAATCCAGAGAGACATCCAACAGCTAAGTAAAAATGAGGCTGTTCCCTGGGAATCACTGATACTGCAACAAGCATCGTAGACACAGTCCTCATATCTCACATTAAATTGCTCGTTCTTAATGTTAATTCTTATGGCAACTCCAAAGAATCATTTTATTCCTGCTCTCCAGATGGAGAATCAAGGTACAGATTCAGAGCAAAGAGACCAGTGGCAGAAGCAAGCATCAAATACAAGGGCACCCTGAATCCCTGCAACATCTTCTGGTCACCAAGGAGGACAGACAGAAGGCAGATGTGTGTGTCAGGCTCAGGCAAAGGGCAGTGACCACATCATTTCACTGTGACAGCTTCCCTTGCTATAAAAAGGAGAGATTCCTCTCTCCAGGGTGACAATGAAAACACTCCAATTATTAGTAATACAGAAAAGCTAACAGTAATTACAGAGAAAACATTAAATAAATGAAGAATAACACACACACACACTTCCTTTGCCCACTTACAACTAAACAAGAGTGATGTACTACAGCAAATTGTATTTGTTCTTAAAGGTGACAATGTTGAAAATCATCATCAATCCCTATTTCTCAACAAACTGCCCTCAAACAAACATATTGAGGGCAGAGGCATAAGCATACCAAAAATCTTCAGTTATCTCTGCTTAAATACAACACCTTGTACATCTAAATTTCAACCAGTGTCAATATTTATCCTCACTGCAGTAGGGATGAGCCAGCACAGGCTGAGTACTCTGCAAACACAAGCAGAAAACATTTCCACCTCTCAAAGAACTAGGAGGGGAAGCAGAGGAGGTGGCCTAGCAAAGTCAGGCAGATGTCTGTGGTGGGATTTCTCCTGGCTGAGAGATGCAGTGATGTGCACAAAAGCTCTGGATGGAGATTCTAATCAACACAGAGCTGACATGCAGGCCCCAGCTCTTCACAGAACCATACCTGGGGGATTCTGCACTTTAGCCAAGGTACCAGGATGTGGATGCTCCCTCTACAGGTGTCAGGTTCCCATGGGGAGATGGCAAGCATTGTTCCAAACCTTCCTGTAGCTGAAAAGCCACAAGCCACATCACTCAAAAAGCCAAAGAACAGAGCAGCTCCAGGGCTGGTTCCCAGGGGGTTACAGTGCAGTCCAAGCAGCCTCACTGGGTCTTAGTGCAGAGGTTCCTGGGGCTGGAATAAACTCCTGAGGCTGGAATCATCTTGCTGATTCTCACTGGGGCTGCAACAGCCAGCATGAGGTGACCCAGTTGGACTGAAACTTCCCCAGCAATCATACCCTATCCTTCAGGAATGTACATATGCTGCCAGTCAGGGTGGATAAATGCTGAGAGCAGGCTCAGACAAGTGGCTTACAGATCTAAGCTGTGTCCAAACCTTGAAGAAAATTTAAGGGCAGCTTAGGAGAGCCAAGCTTTCATGCAGTGGCTTTGGACACCCAAAGCCACAAGCAAGCACCCTGAACTCGAGTCCTCCTACACAGGGTACAGACATTACACATGCCTTGCAGACCCTACAACCAAACAAGCTGCCCCAGCTGTGCTGACAGTGCAGAGAAACAGGTATTGTAGGGAATGATTCAATCCATTCATATGCCTAGGGCAGGTCAGGGTCAGGCACTTCCTAAAAATATCCATTTCCCTCCAGCGACTGTAAAAGGAGGCTGGGGGGGCCTGGATCAGTAGCAGGTAATTGCAGCAGAGTTCTCTAAACACAGAGGAGTGAAGTCCCCTGCTGTGAAGCCCAAATGCAGTCAGAAACAAGACCTGTGTGATGCACAAACCTCAACATATTCCATAGTCTCCTGTCCTTCTGAGACTCCCAAGCACAACAGCAGTCTACAATCCTCCCATCAGCCCTGAAGAGGCAAAATACAGTGAAACTAAAAGGAAAATCCAAAAGGAAATCTGGAGGATCAACAGAAGAGGTCTCACACAAAGGGTGCAGGGCAGACTGGGAGGGTTTCTATCTCCAGGCTTATGAGCACTGAAAGAATCACCACTCACCTCATTTCCCAGGAAACCCTGGCAGGATCTGACCTCCCTTTGACATGCTCCTCCCGTCTCCTTTCTGCAGTCAACCGAGACCTATATGACATTACAACAAAAGACATGTCAGCAAGCTCAATCTTGTCCCCTCCCTCCAAACAAAAACCTTCAATTCCCTTAATTTTTCAACATAAGGCTGCAATAGAAGCCAGTTATATATAAATTACATCTTATATAAATTACAGCTTATATAAATTGCATCTTATGTATACATTTAAATATTTATATATTTATTTTATACATATTACCTATTTAAATATATACATATGTATGTATAAAATACATAAATTGGTGAAGGGACAGGGGCCCATGCAAGTGGCTGAAGCAGCAGCACATTCCTCTGCAGCCACCAAAGATCAGGCATCAATGATGGAGCCCTACAGCCTGTCCCATGCTGGACTCCCACAATGACCCAGAAACATGGCATAAAAATGCATGTCAGGGTCCTCCTGAGATGTTCACTGCCAGCTCTAGAGCAATCCCTCAAACACTCCTAAGGAGTAATGGGAAGAAACACAGAGAGGAGTTCCAGGGAGCCTGGGTGGCCCAGAGGAATGGAGGCAGCAGACTCCTGCTCCATGACCCAGAGCATCCCAGTGTCATCATGGAGAGGACATGGGCTTTTCCTCGTGGTGACCTCCAGACACTGCTGACCCCTCTCATGACAGCCCAAGGGTCACACAGGGCAGCCAGCCAGACATCAGGCTGTTGTTCAGGTTCTCAGTGCTCTGCTGGATTGTAGTCCTCACAGACTGTTTTCATCCACCATCCAGTCCCCATCCTCTCCTTCTCAAGCCACAGAGCCTTTGTTGGTACAGCCATAAATCACACACCTATATATCAAACAGCCTTCTATTGCACAGGCTGCTGGCAGTGCAAGTGTGAGGCAGAGGAGGGAAGGGGACCTTTATCATCATCAAAATCTCCTCATCACTCAGCCTACTTAAACTCAGCCACATTTGCACTGCTAAATTTGGGAGAGTATGAGAAGTATTCCCTCCTAAGCGAGGTGGGGGAGGGACAAGCCAGCTTCTGGCCTTCTTTAACTCCTGCCAAGTGCTCTGTAATTCAAAGTCCATGCCAGGGAAGCCACCCCTGGCCCAATGGCCTAGACCCAGCAAACCTGGAGATCGGTGCCTTAACCCCTTCCAGTCAGCATCCGAGCTTGCCTGTTTTAAGAAGACGATTGAGTCAGGCTTTAGGAAACAGCTCCCACTGAAATAGCAGCTATCCAGGAGGTATGTGGAGGGAATTCTGGACACCTCCACACATCAGCTTCAGACAGTGAGTTTGAACACCCTGCCCTGAAGGGATGCAGTGCTCAGCCTGGTACCAGCTAGCAGCAATCCTCACCTTCAAACTGATTTAAGAAGCTGCAAAATTACTATTTTTGGGTGCAAAACAGATGAACTACTCAGGAAAGACAGCATCAATATCTGCAGCAGGAAGGGGTCACCATCCCTGCCAGCATCTAGAAGCACTACCCCGACCTACAGCACAGGCACCTATAAACAGTTACCACCGGGTTTTGCTTTTGAGGTCATAAGAACAAATTAAACCTCTCTCTCCTTGTTGCTGGCATGTACAGGAAGGAAACACAGGTTACAGTAACATTTCTGGGCCTGTTGTCCATAGACACTATCAGCACCTGCACGCTTCTGCAGATGCCCAGAGAAATCAGCCCCTGGAAACACAATCCATGGAACATCTGGGGGAGCAAATGTGTTGCTGCCCACACCAACAAATAAACATTTTAATTAATTCCAGAGGGTGCCAAGTCCAGTGGTGTACACGGTGAGCCAGCACTTTTCCTCAGCATCCACACTGAGACATTCGAGGGAGCTTTTCAGGAATCCAGGCATGAGCCTGGGCAGGTGGCCGGAGACATTTCCCAAACAATTCAAATGCACACACACACAGAGAAAAACAACAACAACAACAACAAATAAAAACCAACAACAGAAAAAAATAAAAAAAATAAAAAACAACAAAAAAAAAACTAGGCTTGTTTTCCACAGAAGTGGGCATCAAACGTTCTGACATCAAGAAGGATGATTAAAGACAGCTGAGGTGCAGGAAAGATTAAAAGAACTAAATATGCCCAACCTGGCTAAGCAATGAGTAAGAGGAGACGTGATAAAAGACTCCAGGCATTTGAATGAAGGGAGTGGTGTGGCATTAAAGGACTGAATAAAATATCTTTCTGAGAAATGGATCCATCAACGATCTCTCAAGAGATAAGGTACAAGCCTCATTTTTTAGGCATTTATAAAACCAGTCGCCAGAACTGAGGTTTTTGAGCAGAAATCCACATTGCCCCGAAGGGAACACACACCAAAGCTTTTCATCTCTGCCATGGGGTGCTGCAAACAAGGACTTCGATGCCACCATGGAGTACAGGAAACTTGGGATGGGGCAAGAGTTTCATACCACCTCACCCAAGAAGCAGAGATATGCCTTTTCACTGTAAAATTAAAATTTATAAACATACTTGATTTTTCACACCTTATTTTTATTCAGCAGCTCTAATCCATAATGTTTCAGGTTTAGGGGTGAAAAAAAGAGGGGAAAAAAAAAAAGAAGGAAATAACTACCAACCTATTAAAAATGAACAGATCTAGGGATCTAAGGAGTACTAGATTTTTTTTTCCCCCTGCAATAAATGAAGATACATGGCATGGTGCCAAGGAAGCAAGAGCCTGGATTGAGCTGGGCAGCAGTGATCCTGGCAACTGGCAGCTCTCTACAGAGCACACATATGGGCAAGGTGACAAAATCCTGGGAAGTTTTTCAATACCTGGCTCTGATGAGATCATACCCTTCAGTCAAAGTACCCTCTGACTGCCTGAAACCCAGGGATCTGATACACCTTATAAAGATCAGAAGTGAGCCCTAAGGCCTGAGTAAACCACCCAGGAGGAGAGATAAACCTGTTATGCTGGCTTTGCCCCAAAAAGCCATCTAATGAACACCTAACTATCAACTCTGTGAAGCCAAAATAGTGGATTTCTGTGTAATGTCCAGCCATATAAAGGTCTTCTGAACATTCCCCCCTGGCATAGAGTGGTGCCCCCTAGGGAAGGAGCTTGACCTGGCCAAAACTATTTACTGAATGCAGACATATGCACGGTGAGGTTTCTACCAACACCAGCTTATCAGTTCATCTGATGTGCCTGGGGATTGCAACTGACCCCAAAATGTTCTTTCAGGTGCTTCTGCCCCAGTATTGCTGATGCAACTCAGCCACCAGGGGTAGGACTTACAAAGCTCAGTGGTATCCCAGATTTGGGTACCTAGAGACTTCTTCCCCAGTTGGGAAAAGCCAGAAGACATTTGCTTGTGGTGTAATTTTAAATCACAGTTAAATTCACACAATGGGCACGTATCCTGTTCCAGCTGCCCCTGGCCCCCAACCTAGTAAGCCAAGGCAGGGCAGTTGAATGTAAGAGGAAACTAGATAGGAAAAAACACAAAAGGTGAGTAATTTTCTTCTAATTAATTCCCTAAACCAGTTCAGTGGGGCTCAGGCAAGTACTAGAAATCTTTCCCCTTTTGGCATGAGCAAGATCAGCTGAACTGCAACATGTGACTGCAATCCAAAGCAACCTTTGTTTGCAAGACCAAGACTGTATCTTTTTAATTTTATTTTTTTCTCCTTTCCCACAGCAACCTCTTAAGTCTGCAACTGCCTTTCTCCATGGGAACAGGAGATCCACCGTTAATTGACCAGTGAGTTTTATTGCAGAGTTGAAACAGGATGTTCACAAGAGGATTTTATTGTGGGTTTTTTAATAAGTGGGACATTTTAGTAGGCAGTGTATCTTCTTGCTTTATGCTTGCTTGTTTCTTTGGGAGGCTGAAGTACAAAACCAGGCTGACAGATTCATTTTATATACTGAAGAAGCATTATTTTGTTCTACCCAATTATAAAAAGAGAACATAAAAAGACGTTCAAAGTGGAGGGAACTCTGCTCCTTATGTTTGGGATGAAAAGGGAAAATTAAAATCTAAGATAGATTATTATACCTTCCATCAAACCTTCATCTTCCCACAGAATCAGCTGCTTCCATCACTGCAGCAACACTGATGCTGGAGATTACCTGACTCGGGGTATCACTGTCACACAGAATTAAAGGTTTGCGGGACTTATTTGGACAACTCCCTCCTTTCCTTTTGATGTTAATTTTAGGTATCCCTGCTCAGGCCATGACTGCAGTTTTACTCTACTCTCATCATGCATTCAGACTGACAGCCAGACCTGGCAGCTCTCACAGCAGGTGGGGCAGGAGGGCACAGCCCCTCTCTGACCCACAGCTCATCCTTCCAGGAATGACTTTGGAGTCTGGACAAGGGAATGTAAAACTTTGACTTGTGCAATTCCCACTACAGGGAGTGGAGGTTATTTTTTCCCCATTCAGAGAATTAATAAGAAACAACTCTCTCCCAAAACACAGATTAGTTTCTACTCTGAAGAGTGGACAGGGGATACTCCATGTATTAAAAAAAAAAAAAACTGCAGAGAGCTCCCACAGGATAAGCCCCAGGAGGCAGCTGTGTGCTGGGAAGCAGCCAGTTCTCCATGTCCTTCCCAAGAAATGCATTTCTCATCCTGACACATACATTTTGGTACACCCACTCCCACTCAGCAGAGCCTTTGCTGGCATCCACTTCCCCTGGATATTTTACAAATGCTTATCTAGAGCCTCTCATTCTCCCTCTCTCATATGGCAGTAACTGCTATTCTATTTTTCCTCCAGTTTTGAAAAGGTGTGAGAGAGAAATGAGTGTTTTTCATGTTTCAGGAAGATGGTCACCTCTGTCTGAGCTGGCAGCAGCTCCTCTGCTGAGGGAGAGGGGATGCACAAAGCTCTTGGAGAGGGAATGGAGCAGGATATAAGTGCCTGGACTGCTGCTGGTCGTCTGGAAAGAGTTACTGCTGGGCCGGGGTGAAGAATGCAAGTGACGCAGCAGCATCCTGCAGGGAGAGAAAGGAAAACGTGAAAAAAAAGAAAAAATAAACGCCTTACAAAACCTCCAGCTCTTTGGCTGAGGTTCAGGATGACTACACTTTTACTGTAAGTGTTTAGTAACTCAGACTCATATAACCCTCTCTGCCCACTTGGGGCCACAAGATGCAGCTTACAAGCTACAAGAAATTCTACACACACACACACACACACACACACACACACACACATGCTCAGCTAAATCCCTGTCCAAGGGAGGACAAAAAGCCTTTAACAAATTAAACTGCGTTTCCCATTTAAGCAGAGCTCCATCACTATTTATTTAACAATTTTAAAGTGTTATTTTAGCCTTCCTGGTTTGTGTGTGTTGAGAGATTGTTCCTGGGACAGGAGCCAAAGTTGCTTAGAGCAACCCAGCAGCCGGAGAGGCAGGGAAAGGAAGGATAGAAGAGAGGAGGAGGAAGATGTCAGGGCAAGGCTTCACTGTGGTCACAGCAGCCCCCAGCCACAGAGCTGGAGGGAGGTGAATAGAAAAGTGGGGACAATGATGGGGAAAAAGAGCTGGGGTGGAGAGCTGTGTGTGCTCTGTCACCATTTGGTGCTGTTGAGGATTCCTGCTTTCAGCACCCTGAGCAAGCATGTGGAGAGATGAGCCGGTGAAAGCGAAGCTATGGCAGTCCTGCACACATCAGCATCCACCCCAGGAAGATGCCACACAGCCCTCTTGGGTACCATCCAGGAGAGATGCTGATCCTGCCTGAGAGATGCTCTTACAGGAAAACTGACCAGAGATGGATGACCCATCTGGTCACAAAAGCTGTTCAGTATCCACCTGCTCAGAATGCCCTGCAGTACCAACAGCCCTGGAACAAATGCATCAAGGGAAAAACAACATTAAACATCTCCTGTGGCTACTCCTCCTGCCATGACTGTACTTCCAGATTGGCTTCCAAGAACATCTCTTTGCATGAAGTACTAGTCCTGTGAAGTCACCAAAGCCAAGATTTCACCCTTACATATAATTATATTCACCACTGTTATTAACATAACAGATCTGTTCCTTGAAAAGGAACTTCTAAAGAGGAAGGTAGCTGTTATTAGTTTGTCTTCCTTAAGAACACTTTTAAAATCCTTTTTGCCAGTGTCTTTGTAGCCCTACCTTTTACCCTGTCCTCTGAAGTCCAGCAGTTGCTAGACTCTGCACTTCCTCATTTGGAGTTGATGCTATTGAGTCACCTGTACAGCATCCTGGGATGCAGGATTTCAGGAATGCAGTTCAGAGCCTTCAGCATCACCCAAACCACCCACTGTGTTTTGCAAAAGATGGGTTTTCTGTGTGTCCAAAGACACATCCCTGAGATGCCACTACAACTTTGCTGACCCTACTGAAGAGCACTGCAGCTCCACTATCAGCAGTCCTGCCACACCAGCCCTGCCACCAGTAAGCATCATGTGATGGTCACTCCTACATCTGGTGATATTATATGGAACTGTCTGGGGATTTGACTTCTTTCCAGAGTAAGCCCCAGCCTATCAGCCTGGAAAAGGCAATGACTAGTAAACTACTTGCTCCCTTCTTCACTTTCTCTGTACCCTTTTTAAGACAAATTACCATGCTTCTTATATTTTTTAAGCAACCGAGATCAGCACAAGTCAGATTCAGCACCAATATGTCAAATATGTCACAAGCAAACATAGTAAGCTTTATTCTTTTTTTCCCAGGGGAATTTTAACATTAACAAGACTGGAACTGAAGCACAGATCTTCCTAGCACAGCTTACATCTATATCCTCCAAGATCGTGGACACAGACACTGTGCTTTGAGCTGCGCAGAGTTGTTCCCTTGCCTTGCAGAGATGCAGCAAGGCAAGGGAACTCTGAAAACAACAGGGGAAAGCTCTGCAGCCTACAAAATATCAACCAGGTGTATCCTGTAGGTCTGCCTATCTATGATCTTCCTCTTCAAGGCACTTCTATATCCTCCAGTGATTTCACAACCCAGCACATACTGTTTCAGCTTTCATGCTCTGCGCTCTCATTATCAACCAACCAATACCAGAATATCCTTTCTTCTTGCAGTAAACCCCCTTTTTTCCCTAGGGGTAGAGCTGGTTGGACAGAACAGGCCAGGCATTTAGCATTTCATCATAAACCTAAGTATCAGCTTGAATCACTAAGGCTTGCACAGCTCCAGCACATTCCCATCAGCTGCAAACACGACCCCGGTAACATCTCCGTCAGGCAGCAGTTGCAGGGGAATTTGGTTTAGCATCCACAGCAGAGGAAATCATCATCTTACATCACAGCACAGAGTGACCAATTTGTGGTCAACCAAACTACTCTCAAGAGCCAAAAAGCCAAGTGCAATGCAGTAATGACAGAAATCTGGATTCAGAACATCAGGAGGTGCTAAGACACTCAGCCTCAGCAGGACTGACAGGGGCAAAAGCCATGCCAAAATCTGGATGCAAGAACTGCAGAAATGCTGGGCTGGGAGGGAAGTCAAACAGCCACCAAGCCCCGAACCCTCTCTTGGCTTGTCTTTGTGCTGCTCTCCAAGGCAACACTGGCACAGCCCTGCCAAGAGCAAGGAGGACTCGACTGCAGTTCCCAGTGACGAGCACCACTTGCCCCACCACCCGGGAAGAGCTGCTGTGCTGCTAACAAAGAGGTTTCTAATGCTTTTTGGGTCAGCTCCAGCATCACTCATTCTCCTTTACCACCACCACCAGGAGCTGGAACCCACACTTTGAGAAATGCCAGCCTACCCCACTGCTACCAGGCATGACGGAGACGATGCACTGGAAGACTGTGCCCAGAGAAGGAATTCCTTGTATGCAATTTTTGTCTAGTCCTGTCTTCAGACATGGGGAGACATTGTGTGCTCCACTCCTCACACCAGCTTCCTGGATGTCTCAAATCTGCTGTGTTCCCTTCAGGTCTCAACTCTACCAGGTGCTCACAATCTCCAGTTCCTCTCCTTGCCCTCCTTTGTCTTGCATGCCATCTGTTGTCTGTGTGGCCATACTTTGAAATAAACTTGGAGACACTTCAGCTTTTTCTATACTAAGAGAAGTTCTTGTCCCAGCTCACAGTGAGGACATAAGTTGTGGCTACACAACTGATCATACAATGAGTTGCGGCACAGTCAATACCAGGAGAGTACAGGTACTTAGCCCCAAAACTACTGCTGAAGACGGCATACCATCAAACCACAGCCTGACACCTGTGGGCTGTAGGGTTGTTGTTTTTTTTTTCCCTAGGTTTCACATATGCAAATCTGCCAGCTATTCCTCATAAGTAAATTTTCCCAAACAGAAGCTTCATCTTCCCAAGCTGCCTGCTTTCATATTTAAAATAGAGGGGTTGAGACTGGATGCTATGTTCCAAACAGGGTTTTATAGGACACCAAAGACTGAAGAGCTGGAATTATTACCTTTGCCATTTTTGTCTGGGCTATTCAAGATCTACCTGTCTTGTAACAGCATCTGACTGCAATTCACAACCAGCTTGTGATTCACTGCAGCTCACAAATCCCTTCCTGTAGTTAACCTCTCATTTTGAGAGTTACTGTTCATTTTGGGTACATGCATCCGTTTTCCAAGAGTGCTGCTTTGCACTTGTCTTTATTGAATTTTTTTCTTATCTTTAAACTACCCCTGCAGCTCATTAAGGTAACTGTAGGAGAAGATGTTATGACCTGAAGTACTTGCGATGTCCCTGGTTGTATTCCATCTTCTGTATCACCTGCAGTCTACCAACTGATCTACTACTGACCCTGAAAATAACTTCCTGATCCAACAGAGAACTATTTCTTTTAGCTTAAGTACCAACTTACAATGATTCCATCTTCAGCACTTTTCCCAAGTTAGTTTCCTGCGCTGTTGGGACTTCCTCAAGAATTACTCTACAGTCACTGAAGTCACGAAAATACCAGACTTTGTATGAGACTGCATAGCAGTTCTGCAGGCTCTCCATCCTTCAGGAGAACTTGGAACATCAGGAGGTATCACAGCTAAGGGCTGGCAACTCAAGACAATATGAGCTCTAAAGTTACTTGAAATTTTCTTTAAAGTCAGGTCAAGCAAATAATCTATTTCCCATTTAGGATCAGCATTACAGTTTTTCAAGTCTTACCTATCCAGCTCTCTGTTGCTATTTCCCGTGGTTGAGCTAAGACTTTAGAGCTGCAGGCAATTACAAAGAAAAGCTCATACCCAATGGGTTAAAAGTTGTTATTTTTATTAACTTTAAATCATAAATATGATTTCCACTTGAAAAGGGAACACTTCATTTAACAGACACAATGGCTCTGATGGGTAATGAAGGGTTTTGAAGGAAATTAAAGAACAAGGAAGCAAGGGGAAAAAGAAAAATAACACTTCCAGAAAGTTTTCTGAAGGAAATGAGTAACCACTTGTTATTAAATGATAAATCACAGTCCTCGGGAAATGGCATTGTCTGTGGTCTATTTTTAATGAGAAAATACTTGTCACTGGCACAAGGGCTATATGGGACACGTCTGTGACAGTGGGAGTGTTCACTGGGAGTCATCATCTCACTGCTGCTATTCCCATCACTTATCAGCAACAAAAACAGGATGAAAAGAGCATGGCTTAGAGAAAAAAAAAATGCATCCAAGGCAACAAGGAAGGGCTACTGTTCTCCATCAGTGGAAGACAGACACTAGAGACCAAGTCAAGGCTGAGTGTAGCAGGCTTTGCTTGTTTCCCATGTGTGAGGGATGCACAAGAAGGCACCAGGAAGCAAATCTATGCTGACCCCAATGTCTCTATAGGGGGTTATTGACCTCCCACATGCACTAGCATCCTCTTTGTCCCTAAGACGGGGACACATTAGGCACACAGCCACAAGAAACCTCTGGGCCTCTTTTCTGCAAGGTTTGCCACCAACACAAGTTTTCTGGGTAAGCACCTGATGCTGCAGCACCACTGATGCTGAACACTTCAAAGGTATAATTAGCCTCATTTTATGCTTATAAATGAGTCCCAGATTCCTGTGGCAAAGTGACTTGCCAGCTGGGAATAGGCACACAGTGTCAAGAGAAGGGAAGCAAAAGACAGCAGAACTGGCTGGAGGCTCAGCTACATGCACAGCCTCAAAATGAAATCAGAGGGACGACAAGCTCCCAGATCTGGCCATCAGGCAGCAAGACAACCTGCACACAGCTGAAGGGACCATTTCTGGCATCTTATGCCAAACCCAACTCTCCCAAGTCCCAGCCAAGCACTGCCAAGCCCGAGCCACAGGGCTCAGCTGCAGCCCACGATCCCCATGCACTCAACACATTCTGTCCCAACACCACAAATCCCCACAAACTTTCCAGACTGCAACAACAACGAGCAGGAACCCGTGGCCAGTGTGCTGAAAATACCATGCACTATGCCTCATTTTACCTTGAGGGTGACCAAGCTTGTTCAGGAAGGTTGTGGAGTCCCCATCTGTGGAGATATGCAAAAACCATCTGGACGTGGTCCTGGACAACCGGCCGTAGCTACCTGCCACCTGCACAGGTCTCTCCCAGCTTCTACCATCCTGCGACTTTTTAATTGCAAAGCCAACTGCATCGCAATCCTTCGCTTTCACTGACCCGCAAAAAAAAGACTGTAATTATTCAGTTTCTCAACTATTTCTGACATTCTTTCCATAGATGAAGTTTAAGCCTTTTTTTCCGCTTTTCTTTTTAATAGGAACGTAACCCCACAGTTCACAGAAGATTATAAAACATGCACACACACATCTCTCTTCCAAAACAGCATTTGAAAGTGTGTTTGATTTTTTTGTCCTCCCACCCATAAACCACCACCCTGCTGGTCTCATTCATTATGTGGCATTTTGCAACGAAGCGTAAAAAGGGTATTAATCATCACCCTGAAAAAACACAAACTTCTTCACTGAGGTTTGAAATAACCATTTGGAAGAAAAACTTCCAGGAGCCAGAAGGACTGACAGGGCTGGAGACTGAAGTCCTTGTTTTCAAAGGCCAAGTGTATCCCAATATATCCCTTGGACAGTTGCCCCAAGCCAGAGTTATAATACTTTATTCTTCAGTTCAAGTAGCGAGAGGGAGATTTGGTACAAAATCAGGACAAATACCTAAAGGGAATAAGGAGGAAAATGTGCGGTAAATCTAATGGGAGGCCTGAGCTCTAACTACAGCTTTGGTGAGAGTGTCTGAAGTCTCAGCTGCCTCTCATCTCTAGGATGTTGCAGCCAGAAAGATGAAATATGGGTACCCATCTCTCACAGGCAGCACCTGAGCATCACAGAGTGTGGTGGCAGTCATCCATGGCATAGTGTTGCTTCAGCCACAGGCAGAAGCACAGAGATCCGCCAAGGCTATGCCAAAAAGTAAAAATCATTATCATCCTTATGTTTTCTGGCCAAACACCACTGGAGAAAACTACTTTCTACATAAATCAAGTTCTTTGTCCACCTCTGTAGATTCAGTGCTTCTCAGAGAAGGGGAGATTCTGTCAAAGATGGAGTCAGAAAAAACCATGAGGCTCTTTTTTAAGATAGATGTGCTAGCAGAGATTTGCCAGGCTTCGGAATCCCTCTGTTTCAGTGCTAAAGCATTAATAATTTAAACACCTTCTCTTAAATTAGGAAGGGCACTAAAAGAAAGTATTGAAAGAGAAAAACCATCAAGATTACCACCACCTCCAACTCAAATACTGACATTTTCTCTCAAACCTCAAAAGTAGTTTCAACAACCTGACAAATAAGAAATTTACGTTTTTCCTATCTGTCCTTCCCTCACATTTTCTCCTGTGCCATTAATCTTCCAGGCAAAGCAGCTGACCACAAGAACAGGGCACACCAATCATCCTGGTACAGAGAGACCTAGGATGCTGTAATCAGGGGCAGGGTGGTGCAAACAGTTGTAAAATGTTTCACAGGGCATGGCAAACATTTTGTGTTTACTGTTATATTAGTGGGACGGGATAGGATAGGATAGGATAGGATAGGATAGGACAGGACAGGACAGGACAGGACAGGACAGGACAGGACAGGATAGGATAGGATAGGATAGGATAGGATAGGATAGGATAGGATAGGATAGGATAGGATAGGATAGGATAGTTGGAAGGGACCTACAACCATCATCTAGATCAACTGCAAGTACTTTGTGTTAGAAGAGCAAGACAGAGAGAGAAAATAATCAATTATTTTCTCTTCTTTTTAATCAGTAATCCCAGACTCTTGTGCATGGTGAAGTTCCCTGCTTATTCAAAGCCTGTATGCCTCTGCCTGTCTCAGCTACCAATGCCTTCCTTATCAGCACGTTTTATTCTTTCCTATTCTTTAAAGAGCTCTGCAAAATAGTGTATTATCTCCATATTTAAGAGAAAAAAAGACTGGCAGAGATAGGTCTACCTCACTATCAAGGTTTTTGCAAGAGCAGGAACAATGTGGCAGCCCAAGATCCCTGCTGTCTACACAAACCCCATCAGGGACCCCACCTCCTTCAGCAGCAGCTGGCCCAGGCACAAGCCTCTGTCCTCTGGTATCAAGGTGGCCAGATAAAAGCACACACTTGGAGACACATCCCCCTCTCCCATGCAGATGTATGAACTTCAGATGACCACTCCAAATTTGCAAAGATGTGTATGGCCAGGGAGCACCATCCATTTACTCCATAACAGGTCTTCCTTTGAAGAAAACCTCTTTGAGTCCCCAGTGCAGCTATATAAGCACCGGAAAAATGCAACCTTATGCCTCTCCAAAGGATGCTTAAACACATCCTCTTCCTCAAGGGAAAAAAAAAAAGAGGATTAGCTATTCAAAACCTACATGCCAGGCAATCTGGTGACCAAGTGCCTTCCTCTGATAGCTTTTCCAGACAGTCATGAACTTTAAACTATTTTTTTGTCTCCAACTCCCAGCAGCTCCTAAACAGTGTGAGCTAAATATTTATAGAAGAATCACTGTTTGTTTAAGTTTCAATCCATACTCCCTGAGGTCCAATATGCCCAGATCCTGAAGTGACAGCTGATTACAGAAGAGCCTGAAAACACCACAGAGGGGACACTGAGACTTACCAGATCTTTCATCTGGAGCTTTCTCCACTGGTTGTCTCAGGGAGCCTTTCCCAGTTCTTTCAAAAGAAGAGGAACTGCAGCTCTTGCCTACCAAGGTCCATGTTTCATCAGACACTTTGGCACAGCTCTGCTCAGTGACACAGAGCCCCAGGTTTTGGGGGGCCCCCCACTGTGCTCCAGGGCTAGGGATACGGATTGCTGCTGGAAATGCAATTGCAGCACCCATCCTGCTGAACAGCAGGCATTAAGGCACGGCAACAACACAACACCAGTGCCACAGGTGGGGCACAGTGCACAGACAATGTCTGTCACTTCAGCCTAACAAGTTCTACCCTGATCCATCTCTTCTGGACTCAGCAACAGCTTTTCCAATTTACCATAGTGTCCACTCCAGTGGAACAAAAAAGTCTTCCCATACCTTGCAAAAGAACTAAGGATACCTAAGCTTTTCGCCTAACTGAACAGCATGTCAGAAGCTGAAAAGATACCTCTGTGAGCCAACACACTACTGCTATAAGCTAGCTAAGTCCAACAAGTCAGCTGCTTACATATGGTGTTACACAGTTTCATGGGTGAGATGGGTGAGGCAAGAAAAAAAAAAAAAGACTATGCTTCATCCTCTTTAATCATGTGTGACCAGAGTCACATTGCTTTTGGAATGTAAGTGGGGACTCATCACCATAAAGGAGCACACAAGATGCAAGATCTACACCAACGCATCCCAAATGAACACCACCCTGTAGACCTCAGTGTCCAGCTTGGCAATCTTTTAGAGAGACAGCAGAAGCCAGGAGACAACACCCAAGCAAACACACTTCCAATGACCTCCCAATAATTCCCTACTTTTTAATGGTTTCACATACAAGCTCCTGCATGAAGAACAGAGCAGAAAGTGCTTACTCCCTTCAGATGGGTGAGAAGTTCGGATGTCTTTCTTAAGTCCAGATACCTCAAGCCTACTTTGCACCTGCTTTGCACCTGCTTTGAACAGCCCCTTGGATGACTGGATGTTGCTGAAGAACTCAAAACTCCCACTGACACCTGTTGCTATGCCTATCCCATCAAGATGAATTCTTCCACTGCAGCAAGATGGGACTCAGCAATGTTGCTCTGTCCCGGAGTTCTCCAAGGGATAGCAGGACTCATCCTCCCTTGCACAGGGTGCTTCAAGGCATTCAGCCCCAATAAAATAGAAAATGTGGTGTTTCAAGCAAGACGATGACTTTTGTCATCAGGTGGATCTCAAGGACACGTTTGCATACCCATCAGGAGTCTTGATATCCAGCGTGAAGGGCTGTGCATGGATGAAGGACCAATGTGGAAATGTCCATGCCAATGCCATACATGCACTCACAGCCCACTCCACACTCATGTATTTTCTATCCAGATGTGCCTATGCACACACACACAGAGGAAAGTGCCATGAAGCCTCCTCATGTGTTGCATGCACGAGAATTTGCAAGAGTACAGAGGCCCACCACAAACCAGCCATACTAAAGAGGAGACTGCAACAAGAAAGCTGGAAATAATGACAAGCACTTTCATCAGTAAAACTGCAATTACTCAGCCAGCTTACAGCCCAGCATGTCTGTGGAACAAGCAAATCTACTCATTAGAGAGATGCCTCTATTGTGATCTGACTTTTCCATGTTTTATTTCTCTGACTCTCATTCCCCATTATTGGAAGCACGGGCATCACCATGCACATCACCACGGCTGCTGGGTCCACTGAAGCCAGCCATGGCTGGGAGGTTGAAGGCACAAACACGCAAACAAGGAGCCTTCAGAACTGCAGCTGATCTCCTCCAGCATCATCCACACTTCAACACCATGGAGTCGGCTTTACAGATGCTTCATGGAAGAAAATTTTACTAGGGCATAGAAGAGAGACAGGTGAATTAAAATTTTCTATTTCAATTCACCTGGCCCTAAAAAAGAAAAACAAAGTGGAAAATAAAGAAGAAATACAGCCCCCCTCTTTCCCTTTTTACATAAATATTGGATCTGAGCACTTTATGCTCCTAAGAAGTTAAAAATAGGAAAAAATATCAAGTCTGTGTGCTGCATCTTTTATCAAAGCCCTTTATAAACATCAAAACCACCTCCTCTGTACTCTTTTAATACTTTCCTGCTGTCACTCACTATTCATAAAAGGGGTATACAGAGATACAAAGGGTAAGGCACTTTCCAGTACTGTCACAGGAAGTCTGGGACAAAAAACAGCTTTTCCTCAAAGCTCTGAAATCTAAGAGCAATTTTATGACATAATGTCACTTTTAGCACAAGAGATGAATAATAGATATTCAAAATATAATAACACTTTCATAAGTAAACAGTGCTTTGCAGTGTCAAAGCTTTTCAGCAGCAGTGTCAAGCCTTTGCAGAAGGATCAACAGTGCAATCACCGAGCACCACTGGGAAGCAAACACTGCAAGAACACACACATGTTTAACCAAAAGGCAGAGTCTCTCTGGCCAAACTCCATCTGCCTTCTCTACAGACACACGTCCAGATCCCTTCTACAAAAAAAAAGGGGGGAAGGGAGATTAACAGAAACCCCCTACACATAAACTCGACTCTGACCCTGCCATCTCTGAGAGACGAGTGATAAATCCAAACCTCCTCCCCACCTGAAAGATGAGCAGGCTTACACTCACCTATATTCAAGAGATATGAGCATTAATTAACTCCAACATTAAAAAAACACATTTGAAAGATGATAGCTGCTAGAATATTCATGACTCTTACCCAGCCTGTTTATATAACTGGATATGAAGCAAATCCTCCATGTAAACCATGGCAAACCTGACAGCATCATTTACCTGTTCAGCATCTTTTCCACAGAAGGCAAATTCCATAACTTGTGGTCACCACTATTTTCTTTCCTGCCCTGCACATAAGAGTTAAGAATTCATAGGGAGGAAGTGATAAACCCATGATACAAAAAATTCCAGAGAACTGTCAGCATTATCCTAACCAAAAAAGAATTTCCTCCTTAGTCATCCACAGGCAGGGTAAGCCAGCTCCCCCATGAACTACAGAAGAGCAGGGAAAAAGTGCTTATCTGGAAAATTATTTCTCTTCCTAGTACCCTGGAATCTAATTTTTAAGCAGGGCAAAGGTCAAATGAAAACCACCTGATGGTGATGCAAATGGAGCCCTGGATAAAACTGCACAGGGGCCACCACAAAGAGCTGCTCTTTGCAAAAAGCTTAATGAAAGCCAAGAGATGGTGCCAGTGGATGATGGAGGATGATGGCAATTCTGCATCCATGTGCCACAAGAATGCTGCCAGTGGCAGGAGGCCACATCCAAGCTGTGGAGGGGGCCAAGCCAGGGCAGTGCAGGGTCTCCAGCATCACTCCAGGGAATGCCCCCAGCCAGGCAAACTGGGCTGCTGAACCTGGGCTGAAGATACACTTCTAACTGGGATAGTTAGAGCTCCATCTTCCAGAGGCACAAGGGCTGGAATGCAGCTGTGCCTCATCCCCCAACTTGTCTACAATAATCATTATAAATATAGGTAATTTTCTTTGTTACACACACTCAGGCTCCATTTCTGCTGCTAGAGTCCTCAAGGGATAATCTGACCTCCTCTAATCTGACCTCTGGCTTTTACACTGCAAAGATAAAGAGAAGGCAGCACAGTGATGGTACCCTGCAAAAGTAGAGCCAGCAAAATCACAGGATACCCAAAACAGTGCCACGGAAAAACTGGGAGGCTGGGTTAGATTCCAGCTCAGGAAACATCCTGAGAATAAAATATTGCCCAAAATGGCATTTTGTGTTTCTGAACTGGGCTCCACACTGCAGGACAAGAAGATTAGGCAGACTAATCTTAGGCCCTCCCATGGTGGCAGACGGGCCCCCTAGCAGCCGTTCCTGTTCAGCAGTTTTTGCCTGCTGCCCTATGTAAGCAACCAAACCAGCTTGGAGATGATTAAAGCTTAATCAGAAACCCTTCAGATCATGCCCTGTTCACAGCTTTGGGATGGTGCAAATCCTGCCACCTTTACCAAGACCCCCTCCAAGGGCCTCTCACAGCCCTGGGATGCCAGCCAGCTTTGGAGGCTTTACATTTTCGTGGCATGAGACAAATTTCGCTAAGAGTTCCTCAATGCTAATCCACATAATGCTGCCCAGCAGCTGGGAGCACAAGAAAACAGCCTGTCCACACCTTCAGTTCTGCACAGAACCCCTCAAAGCAGCACAGAGGATTCAGAAGCTGAGCAGATACCTCTTGCTTTCTTGCTGGCATTAACAATATGTCTCATGATAGGTCACTGCTTCTTTGCAACCTGAAGAGCATAGCAAGTCAGCAGACAGTTCAGTATTTACTGTGCATAGTAAGTCAGCACCTGCAGATGCAGGCACTCATGGAAAAGCAAAGATCACACATAAAGAAAGATTTTTATTCTGAAAGTAATGACTAGGATGTTTTGGTTAATACAAAATTCCAAGCAAGGTCTTAAAGCAATCAATAGAGGATCATTAAAGACATACTAGGAGGATTATTCCAGAAATTTAAAAATATAGAAATATTTATTTACTTATATAAATAAACAGAAATATGGCCTCATGTATCCCCAATTACCTGCCCTGCAGTAAGTAAACAAAATTTGGGCACAAATGGCATTCATTAATAAGTGCCCCAAAGGAGGGACAGCCCCTTAAAGAGAGAAAATTCACACTGCAAAAGGGGTTGACGTTCTTAGCATAAACTAAGGACTGAGATCCACCATTAATTCACTTTGCTTGTGTTGAACTTTCACTGCTGCACAATGAGCAAAAGTCAGCCTGTGCAGGATGAGCACAGGTGATCAAGATCCTTCACCCTGGGCATGTTCTCCTCCAAACTCCCCAAGCAAGACAGGGGAAGAAAGATCAATTTCAGAATAGCCAGCTTCAGCATTTTCCTCAAGCAAAGGAAGATGTGAATCCAAAGATTCAGCTGTAAATATTTTAAAAGTGGCAAATGGACCTTTGGCAGCCAAAATAAGAATCTTTAAAAGCACTAGCATTTGCTGCCCCCAACCCTCACAAATCCAGCTTGCTGAAGTGGTAAGTGAGGTTGCCCACAAACTGAAAACTGAAACTAGCTTCAGCCCCAATTCCAAAAAACCTGGAAGTAATTTTAGAAGCAGGAAACCATCAAGCAAGACAGCACCTGTAGATTAAAATCTCTTCCTCTGTCAGGCTTCAACACATCTGACTCACAAAACCATAAAGAAAGACTCCCTTAAAAAAGCCTCATTGTCAAAATTTTTTATAGTTTTGAGGTTATCCTTAAACCAATAAATACTTGCAATTCCTTAATTTGCTGCCAGCTTGGGAGAGATTTAAAAACTTCTGCAAACCTGCAATTTCAGTGCTGGTCTGTGCTGGGCACTGAAAAATTCCACTGCGGTGAGAATGAGAGGGGTTAGTCATGACAAGAGCATCCCTGCAATGTGCATCCCTGCTTTTCACTGTCATCCAACCATCCTTAATACCGACTTAGACCATCAGTGATTTTTATAACCAGTTGTGTACTTTTGAAACACACATCCACATACATAACACAGGCAGCCAAATAGAAGCTTTCTGTATTTTTTTATTATTATTAATAACATGCATCTGTGTACAGACCAACCCCCTAAACGACATTTTTATCCAAGGATCTGCAACCTCACTCAAGGTAAAACTTTGCTACTTTACCAGCAAATATCTTGAATGCTAATGGAGTTCATCTCTTAATTAGCACCTAGGGAAGCAGCTGGCAGCCCCCCTGCCTGGATGCTCACACTGACCAACAGCAAAGTCCTTAAACTACTTATCCACTGAAACTGCCCCACACCTGTGCAGGGTGAGACCTGCTCTGAAGAAAACCTGAGATGATTCTACCTCCCTGTAAAGGACAGCTGTACATTTACAACTGAAACATCATTCCCAGCCAAGCTCTAATTCTTGGGCCACCCCCAGGTTCCCCAGATGTGCCAGGTGCCTGCCAGACTGTGTGACACACTGCAAGGGGCAATGCAGAACACAGAATTCAGGGTACATCTACCATGGCTTTTCTCCCTGCTCGCTGTGAGTGCAGACCCTACAATGCAGAGGTCAAGCACCCTGGGGCTGTTCTGGGTTATCCGGGTCACAGGCAGGTTTTGCTCAGTGTCCAGAAGCACCAAAGGGACTGGCAGCACCAGAGCAGAGCAACTGATGCCTCATTCACTCCCAGTTACTTATAAAAGATAAAGCTCATTCCACTGCAATGTGCTGCTGACAAAGGACCTTTTCACATTTACAGCAACAAGGGGAGATCTGGTTTCCAATGTCTTTATCAAACAGCTGACCACAGAAAGAAAAAAAAAAAAAAGGATTTTAAGTATCAGTGGTGTTTGCTTTAACTGTAGATAAAAAGAACAACTGCAAGTGATCTGTCTTTCTTAGGTGCTTTAGAAGTTGTTAGGAGCTAGTTAATAAAACACTAGAGATTTCAGTGATGGGAAAAGTGTTAATTCAGCCTAAGGAAGGAAAACTATCTGCAAATGAAGAGCTGGTTCCAGGGGATGTCTCTGCAGCAGAGCATCAAGTCCAAGTCCAAGTGAGCAGGTAAGAGGGTCTGGCCCTGCTGGGCTGAGCCTCCAGGCAGTGCTACAGAAGGCTCTGCCTTGGCACAGGACTACACTGCATGGGCTTGACCATGGACCATCCCCTCCAGCCTGGCAGGATGCTGCTGTCCACCTCCAAGTCCAAATCCCTGCTGTTAGCTCCAGCCTCTCTCACAAGCACAGCCAGCACTTGACTTTGCTCATTGATAAAGCAAAGAAAGAACATCTTTATCCCCAATCTTTGTATACCATCGCCATCTGGCCTACGAGTCACAGTCAAACTGAAGCGTGAGGCAACTGATTATGTTTCCCACTGAACATGCTCTATCCACCCTACCCCTCTCATTTCCTTCCTTTGATGCAAAATTTTGCTTACAAAGCAAGAAGATGAAACTTTTAACGCCCCACAAATGCTGAGGGGAATGCAGAATAAATTTACAGCAAAGCATTTTCAACCCTTTTCCTTCGGCACCTCCTCTTTGTATAGTAAAAATAAACGTTAGAGACAAAGAGCTATTTTTTGTCTACCCTGTAGAAGGAGAGATCTGTTCAATAGACCAGCACACCTGAGCATTTGACCAAACCAACACAAGTGCAAAAAAAAACTTTCACAGCAAATTGATACCCACAGACATCAAAACAATAATTCAATTGTCTGATAGAAAGAATGGAAAAAAAAAACTTGTCACCTTCACAAAACCATTTAATTAATTGTAAATGACTCTAAAAATGCAAATTTGGTGGTTATCATTAGTGCTATTGAGTTATACACATCTATATAGAATAGGAATAGTTTAATTTTAGAGCTAAAGGCATCTCCTTTTTATGGGATAAATCATTCTTAAAATTACATTCTTCAACAGAAATTCTGTTGAACTAGGAAGAGAAAAAATGGATTTAACACTTAACACTTGAGTCATCTTTTTTGAAATGAGACAATGAAGCCCGATAGGCTGATTCACACACGGCTGATGGCAGCTGTGGGTTACAAACACAGCTGCCCAAGAGTCCCAGAGGGTCCAGGTGGAGGAATAAAGAGCATCAGATCCATCCTTTCCCCCATGTATGAGGCTATGGTTGGTCGTCAAAACCTTCAGAAGCTGACACCACTGCTCCATGAGAACCTACATCTCAAACTGGGTCAGTCCCAACAAAGAAAAGCCAGCTTCAGAGTATGGCACCAGGGAATCTGGAAGGTCTTACCTTTAGCAGAAGCTAGTAAGAAAAAAAAAAAAAAAAAAAAAAAAACGAACTGAAGATGAAGAAAGCAAATTGGGCAGTCAATGAGAAAACCATTTACATACCTGCTGGACAGGAGTGCGGCTGCACTGGAAAAGCTCCGGGAGAAGAGAAAATATCTTCCAGCTGGGTAAAGCAATGGCTCCATTTCAAGAAGATGCACGGGGAGGTATTCCAGTAAGTGACTGTATGCTATAATCCTCAGGACAGGGCCACAAATGACACAGGGTGACCCAGGAAAAAACAGGGTAAAAAGATGGCAGAAACTTCCAGATGCTTTTATCCATAGCCAGCATTCTCCAGGGGGTTTTGTGGGTCCGTATGTCCATGCATCCCATGCTCCCCATGCTCCTAAAAATCCTCTGGAGCTACGAACAGGACCAGACTGCCAGACTCCAAACGTTATTCCAGACCAGTGCGACGCATGGGGCTGGGACCTTCAGAGAGAAGAAAGGGACAGGCCATTACACAACAGTTCTTACCACACTGGACAAGGTTTATTCCCACAGAAACTCCTATCTTTTGATTTATTTTTGCACAGAAGGAAGGTTGTAGGTGTTTTTTTTTCTTTCTTTTTTCTTAAATTTGCATGATTTATTTAAATTAATGTAACAATGAGCATAGGCACAGCATGGAGCACCACCTCCAGATGCCTCACTGGTTCTAGGTGATGTGAAAGGAGGAGGAGGACAAACCAGCAACTGAAAGAAGTTCTCAGCTAACCAACAGATCTTTCCAAAACTGTTATTTTTCTTTTTGTCAGGTGAAAGGACAAAATTTTCCTTCCCTCTCATTTTTTCCACACCTTCTAAACATAATGAGGTATTTTCACTACCAGGCAAGAGAAAAATGGGAAGGGTTGTAAGGCAGCAGGTCAGCAGCACCATCTGCCTTCCTGACTTCAGTGGAAAATGTCTATCCACCATCAGGAGAATCACACCCTCAGCAAGCCACAGCAAGGTCTGGCACAACCCACCAGTGACACAGCAGAAACACTCAGCTCTTCAGTGCAACAACCCAATGTGACCTCCGACCAGACACAGCCACACTTCCCACCTCCACTTTCAGAGAAAATAAACACATCCCAGCAAAGCGGCTCAAAATACCCGAGGAATTAGTCATAAAGATTCTAGCATTTGACATATATAAACCCATCATAATCTGGGGGGTTTGGGTTGTTTGTTTTTTCAGTTCTTTTAATCTGATCTTACTAATTGTGCTGGAAGTAGAGTTGCTGGGATTTTTGTTTGTTGTTTTAAAATATGAAAGCTGTCACATAAACACAGGCAAGTGCCAGGCCCGGATATAATGCCCAGCAAGTGCTGAAAGGAAACTCAAATAACTCACTGCCCGACATTGCTTTCTAGTTCATCTGTAAAAAGAAAACAGCAGAGAGCAGCTGAGAGCCAAATGAGGTTTTTTCACTTTGTTCTAGCTGTAGAAGCACAGGAAGGTGATAACATTGTGTGTAATGTAACCAAGCAAAGGAGTAATGAAAGTGCAAGCAAATAGATCAAATAGAACAGGGTTAAGGAAAAGGTGTGATAATCATTTGTTTTGCTAATTGTGTCAATAAAGTCCTATCTACCCTCAAACAGCAGAAACGTCACCAGACATTTAAAAGGGAAAAATCAAGTGAATAATTAAATGTACAAAACCCTGACAAAGTGTGCCCGGCTTTTCCCCCAGATGTTCTCTTTAAAGGGTTGATTAGGAGAACCACATGTTTATTTGAAATAAAATTCCACTGACTTTGATCATGTTTAAGTCACCTCACATACAAAATCTACTTTGAACCAAAACTTCTTCTTCCCTTGGGATAACAATCAAAATTGCCTTCTCTGCAGGAAAAGATGCACCATTACCACAGCACAATCCAGGCTAAGCTGGCTCCTGGGGACAACACCACAAAAATCTGGTGTCGCTGCAACATGTTTTTGTTGTTACAAAACCCAGCATACAAATCAGTACAAGGCAACTGGAAGTCTGCAGACAGGCTCTCAGATGAAGTTGCACTTGAAGTCTGCTAATTCACGGAAAAATAAACCTGAATTACCTTGTTCTTGCTTCTAGTGTTTTTCCAGTGATGGGGAGGGTTAGGAAATTAAATATTCCTTAATTTCCCCCCAGTTAAATGAGCTGAAGCTGAAGAAGGTCTGACCCAAGTCCCCGAGTTGATGAAAACATTTTGGGAAAGGATTTGAATCTCCCAAAAAAACTCCCATCCCACTAATTACACAGCCAATCTCAGTCACTCTGATAACTATATGACATAGAAAAATGCCTGTAAAACCTATTTCTCTACAGCAAGAACACCTGCCCAAAATCTAGAGCTGTTTTCTCCATAAGCCAATTACCTGCAAAATATGAGCACTCTAACAGAGACAGATTTCTGTTTCCAGAGAAATAAGGCTGGTCCCACCAACCCAGCCCCTCGCTATGCTGTGCCTGATGCACCAGCAGGGCTTTTTCTCCAGGCTCCAACAGGGATGTGTCAATATGTACTTTGCCCAGTTCTCCTGAGAGACGAGCTCAGCAGTCCTCACTGTCCAAAAAGCGAAAACGTAATTTTTTTTGTTTTCTCTCTTTTATATCTCTCCCCATGTCTCATACACCACGCCACCCACAGCACTCCCATCATCTGCCTTCAAGGCCAGCTGGATGGCAGCAGGACTCATAGGCTATGCAAGAGCTCAGTGACCAGCATCTTGCACAAATTATGTTTTTACATAAATGTGGGCTTTTCTAGTCACATTGTAACGGATAAACCAATGGCAGATGATTAACGTTCATTTTACACATCTTCCTTCGTGGTATGGAGGAACTTCAGCCCCTTCCACCCCCCAAAGTAAGAAGACACTGTCTCATTGCTACCCTGTTTGAGAGGCAGATGAAATTCAAACTCTTGTGCCCAGCACAAGAAAAGACAACTTTCCAGTTCTCTAGACTCTACCCTTAAAATGTGCAGATTTTTAAGACTGAGCACACAGCCTGCTGGAAAGAACATCACTCCAGCTCACTCACTGCTGCTTCCCCCTCAGACTGGAGGGTCTTCCTTGCAGACTGTCCATGGTGTTGTCCAACACCAACAGTTTAGATCTTGCCCTTAACAGCTCACTGAAGGTCAAGCAGTAGGCTGGCAGCAAAGCCCTGAAGCGCATCCAGAATTTTCAAGTAATGGGACAGCACTTGAAAAACACATTCATCTTGCCCATCCCTTGACAAGAGCTAACTCCATTACTTGTACACAGCAAGGGCTGAATCACTAGCACACAGAAACACCACGCACTGAGCACATGTCAGCTGTGAGCAAACAAGGCATCACCCCCAGCACGAGAGCAGCACCCTGAGCAGCACCACGGCTCCTCTCCAAGGACACCAAGAACCTGTCAGCACGAGCTGTAGGAAACCAGCAGTGAGCAAAGTGTGCCCAGCAAGAGAGAGACCCCAAATGATTAATAAACACACAAAAAGAGTTAAGAGACTTGTTCCTCATTAGTTGAAAAATACGTGAGCAAGAGAGAAGGAGTCCCACCTGCTAAACTTTGAGTGTTAAAAGAGTCCCAAGTGCAATGGCTCATTTTTAAAAACAAGGGATGTTTTCTGTGCCTGTGTTTTATTTGAAGGAAAGGGCTGGGTTTTTTTACACTCTAACATGTTCATTACAACCCAGCCACGTGAGTTAAATGCAGTAAGGGACCTGTTAAACCTCATGATCACTGCAGTAAGCTCCAGCATTGACTTTATTATGGGAAAAAATGCAATTGGGGCATTCATGTCTGCTGCTCCTGCCACCAGGCACTGTGAGCAGTATGTGCTCAGCTTGCCAACACCAAAATCCCCACCTAAACACAAGGTGGGCATCCCAAAACAGCTTTGTTACATCCTCATGCAGAAGAACATCTCCAGATGTTCTGGAGAGAACTGCTCTTCAGTCCAGAGACTGCTTATCAAGGTCAATGTTACCTAGCAGAGAATAAAAAAGGAAAAAACCCCAAAATAATTCAACCTTACTGTTTTTAAATAAATTCTCCAGCAAATGGTTGCAGGTGTATTTCCTGAATGGTACCAGTTTGCTGCCATGAGTATCTCAGCTACCACAAGGGATTGCATTTCTCCTGATTTAGTGAGACAAAGCAGGCTCAGCACAAGCCCTAGAAGAAGGAAGAGAAGGAAGGATCAAGCCCAGATTGTCCCCTGCAATAACATCCAGCTGATGAATCAGCTCAAACCATCTCCAAAACCTCTCCTTAGCTTCCTGTTCTTAGGCACGAAATTTTAGATGAGCTATAGACTGAAACTGACCTAGTGAGGGTGGCAAAATCAGGGAGTTGCGGGTCAATAGGACTTGTGTTTTGTATCAGTGAGGAAACATGAACTCATTTGCTTTATGGAATTATAGAAGGACACAAGTTAACAATCTCTTCTATCAAGTGCCCACAATATTTATGTCCTTATAAAAGATAAATAAACGAAACAAATTATTTCCCAAAGAAACACAGAGAAAAAAAAATTAAAGACTGCTGTGTCTTTTTCTCCTAACTCAGCAAGTTTTTGGAGTAACTCGGCTGCTTTCGAGGGCTTCACAAGCTTGGCCAACATCCCAGGCAGTCCCTAGAGCTGGGGGTTTTGCTCCCAGATAAAGAAAAAGCAGCTATGGCCAGGACATGGTTAATGAGGGGAGGGCACTTCACAGATGCTCCACCAGTCTGTGACCAGGCTTTGCACATTCAAAGTCTGAGTATTTGAGAACAGGATAGAGGCAAGAACCATTTATCTTGCCTCACCCTACCATTCTTCATCTTAAAAATCAATTCCTTTCTGGGAACTCCAACAGAAAGGGTTGAAAAAAGAAGCACAGAAGGATTGCCTGGTAGATTGGGAATTCCAACCTACACTCTGCCCAAAGAGGCATTGTTTGGTAACGCATAAAGTGCAACATAAAAATGCTTCCAAGAACTCCTGCAACAGCTTCACAGTAGTGTACATTTTAAAATGTAAGTCTAGCTATTCCATTTAAAGTATCATTACACTAATTTATGTCCCTCACATCCACCCAGGACTCCTCACCCACACTTGGGATGGGTCTGCCCACCAACCTGAACCAATACTCAAGGGACCAACAGGCTGTATATTTACAGCTCGAGTTCTCATACAAAATGCAGGTCATGACTACGCTCTTTGGACCTCACAAAATGACTCCACATGAGGATCACAAGCTGGGATGCTACAATTTTAAGCACTGCTGAGAAGCTTTACAATTAACCCCCTTCATTTAACCATTTTTGAACACAAAAAGCAAAATCTTACAATCTGACATTTTAAGCACCTGATGTCACCTTGGACCATTTTCAAAGCAAAATTTCATAACCTTATTCTCCATCTGCACCAACTGACACAGATACATTAAGAGAAAAAATCTTGAAAATGTTCCCTAAGGAGAAGTGGGGGGAGATACTTTCCTGATGAAGGGTAGATTTACATAAAAAGACCAAAGGAACAAACTGCAATACAAATATTAACTCACCTTTTTATAGTATTCAAGACATGAATGTTTCCCAACTTGGGTGACAGTACCAAAAAAAAAAAAAAAAAAATTATATTTCATGCTATCAAAATCACCTCTAATATGGAGCACAGCATTCCACATATTCTCCTCTTGGAAAAATACGTTTTACAATGAACTGAAGAGTGTGATTCTTAAGAGATACTGGACTGCCTCACCCAGAAAAACCGAAAGGTCACAGAGAAGCAAAGTGCACAATGAAGGAGCATTTTAGCCTTGAACCACTTGCAGCTCAAGACAATGACCATGCTCCTTCTGAGATGCAATCAGGTTCCTTGGGTAGGAGGAACATCCACTTGGACCACTCATTGATCCAAGAGTGTGGGATACTCAGTAATAAACACACAAAAAAGAGCAGTCTGATGTCAGTTGCCAAACACTGATGGCACAAGATGAACACCAGAGGAAAATCAGACCTGCAGATCCACTGAAGTGACCATAGTAATGCAAGGGACATCACTTCAGGATAGCACTTCATGCCTCCTGCTCTCCCAGGAGACTGCATTCTGGCTTAAAAGGTGTTTTTTAGAAATGCTGGTCCCAAGGCTGACCTTGCAGAGATAAGCTGTAACCCTTCAAGTGCACAAGGGAATGGATTTTTGCACTTTTTTGTTTGTTTGCTTGCTTTTCTAAAATAGGCACTCAATTATATCCACTATCTCTATGTTCAACTTCAACTACCACAGGAAGCCAAGACCTGTGCATCAAAACAAACGTCAGGTTCCCATACCTGGGTGAAGGAAAGGCCCTTCCATCCTACTGTTCACACGCAGGTGGGCACCATTTCACCTCCCAAGAGCCTCTTTCTTTACCCTGGCCCCTCATGCAGGGACAGAGCAGCTCTGCCACCAATGGCTCTCCCACCACCCCACGTCCAGCACCAAGGACCTGCAGGTGCTCTCACAGGTATGACACAGAGTTGCTGCTCCATCTCTAGAGCTGCTCCACTGCATATCAACACACAGCCCAGAGCCAGGTTCCCTTGCTGGATACAGCTGCAGTTCACAGAAAACTGGGAAATTTCCCTGCAAACTGGCATTGGCAAATGCCTTGGCCAAAATGACCCACAGCTCCCCACATCTGGCTTGGTCACCATGAACCATCCCAGCTTCCCAGAGCAGGGCTCAGTCTGAACCCTGCAGACACTTTTTGATATCTTTTGTTTATGATTTTCAGTCTACAGCATTAGTTACCAGTTTACAATGAAGGAAAGAAAAATCACTATGCCAGCTGCAAAAATAATCCTCCTGCTCATTTCATTTTCAGTTCTTTATCTTAGACCTATTCTTTAAGCCTTCAGGATCTAGGCTGTCACCATACAGGCTAACAACATGCTTTGTAATCAAATAAAAGCTGAAATTCTCACACAACTACATCGTTCCAGGAGCAAAGGAATTGTGTTAAAATTATAAAAGTGGCTAACTGAGAGATTAATTGGATGCTATTAAAAAACAAAAAAAAAACCTGAACCACAGAACAGAAGACACCAGCCCCTTACTTTTCAAAGATAAAACCAATCAGCTCCAGGCATCTTGGTCGCAGTTGACATTTGCTTTCATCAACCCCCCACCACTGCAGCTTCCTGAAATCCCTCCATTTAAATGGATTTGCAATTGTCCCCATTTATGCCATCACTGTCCTCATTTATACCATCTATGCTGCCCCTGCTTCAGCTCCAGAAGGGCAGAGTTGGGACGATGGGCTTGGTCCTCTGAAGGCACTGGTGGCACAAAAACTGAGCAAGGCTCCAGTGCTGGTGTAGTTTGATCCCTTGGCACTGGACCAACACAGTGCCAGCCCCATGAGCACTGAATTGATTTGCTGGCCGGAAGGGGACATTCCTGAGCTCCGCTCTGTGTCCCTCAACTCCTCAACCCAAAGGAAATCACACACTGCTCTTGCTGGGAGCATTTATTATGGGCAAAGAAAATCAGCACAAAGCTGCTGAGAAGCAGCAAGGGGGTAAAGGCCAAGAAGGAAAAAGACATTTTTTAATGAGCTTAAGTCACCCCTTGCAGGACTGACGCATTTCCAGCTTAGTATCTGGCTCCTTTAAAAGCTGAATCCTTGGTGGCTGCCTCCTCATGCAAGAACACGACAGAAGCCCAGTGGTAATGACTTTCCCTGTGCACTGTCACACTTGGCTTGAGGTCCAAGCATCCCCGTGGAGCCCAGGAGAAGCCCCACGTGCTCCGGGTTTGGCACAAGGACTCTGCAAAGGCAACTGAGGTGAAGATTTCAAAACAGCACTGGCAATATCAGCACAGAAACATTTTGGCACATTAGGCACTGTCTTCCTGTTACTTTTTTGAAAGGTCCTTCTTATTAAGGGCACATGTTCAATATTCAGTAAATAATAACAAAGTGTTTGCCATTAAACCAAAGCCCATGGAATGATCTTGACTCATTCCAGCTGCCATACCCAAATAAATGCCTGCCCTGCTGTTACAGGCAGCTTTAACATGGAGCTCAGTGATTGGGACCGCCATGAGGTGAAAAAAATTACTATTATTAGAAAAGATTTCGTAACAGTGCAGGACTTGGCTTCATCTAAACATAGATGTTGCATTGGTTTAATTAAATCAGCATGGAAAGGTTATATTTATTGTATCACACAGTTACACTATTAAATTACAGGCCAGGACTCATTTTTCTGCTGATATCCAAGAGTAAATCCTTTTTCTGCTGATGCAAGGATTCCTATCAGGGTCTGTGTTTATGAACAGATGTTTTGCTCACTGTCTTATACTCACAGAGCACTCCTGACCATGCACCAATTTAGTTTTAATTCTACTAAACAAAAACAATTCAGTCCTACCAAGTCCCTGTTCCTACCACTCTGCTTTCACCTCCATTCTTAGTGATTACTATTGCAGCCACCTCAAGAGGAAAAAAATCGAAACACAAAAACCAAGACCTCTGAAAACATGTCTGGATTCTGTATAACCCCCTCCATGTTTGCAAAACAAGCAGAGAGCCCAGAGCAACAGAGAGCTGCAGGGAATCAGCTGTTTGCCCCTCACCCCTGGAGCTTCCTCCCACCAACACTGCACCTCACATAAACAGGGCATCAGCCAGAGTCCAGCTCCAGGATGGAGGTTATCTATTGTTATATAAAATAATCCCCATTATTTTGATGCCTGAATGTGCTCACAAATTCAACTAACCTTCCTGTAACCTGGATATTTCTAAATTTTTATTCCAAGACTGACAAAGTATTGCACCTATTCTCACTCATTTATTGCTAACAATATTTTTATTTTAATCATGTCTAGGCTCTTAAATATTTAATGGCATGATTTTCTGAAAAGCTTACATGCTGTGAGAAAAAAAAGGGAAAAAAAAGGGATTGTTTTATCTCTACATTAGCATCTGAAGGCATCAAAGGAATTCCTAGCCACATACCACTTGCTGTATGGGAATGCAGTTAAATAGTGTATTTACATACAAAGCGTGTGAGACTCAGGTGAACTTACAGTCACAGAATCAGAGATTCACAGAATGGTTTGGGTTGGAAGGGACCTTTAAAGGTCATCTAATGTAATCCCCCCATGAGCAGGGGCATCTTCAACTCCATCAGGTTGCTCAGAGTCACATTCATCTGTGTTTTCAGTCCAAAATGTCTCTTCTCTTTTGCAGGGATGATGCTGCCCTGGAGGGTGCAGGGTTCTCCATCCACACACCCCACAGTATGGCACTTCTGTCCTGTCTGCTCTGCCACAGCCCCATTGATGGAAGCACTGCCACTCCTCCAAAGGCAGCAATGCAGGTGAGTGCTCTTTGACTGCTCCAGAAAAAAAAAAAAAAAAAAAAAAAAAAAAAAAAACAAAAACAAAAAAAAAAAAAAAAAAAAAAAAAAACCCCCCCCCCAAAAAAAAAAAAACCAAGGGGAAAAAAAAAAACAGCTAGGGTCAGATGAAGCTGTTTAAACACCAACTTGAGCTCACTGGATAGGAAGGGAAAACCTGGAGCCCGTACAACTAGTCCTGCAGCAGTGACTGTACACCAATTCCACGGCTCCACTGCCAAGACTCAGCCAAAGCCTCCACACAGCCTCCCTGCAGAAGGAAGGCCCACCAAAAAGTCCACCAAACCCAGAGGCGAAGTCAGGGATGTCTCCCCTGCTGTGCAAATCCTTAACAGCAGATCCACCTGTCACTGCACCCAACTGTGAAGCTGCTGCCTGAGCTTATGTCTCTCTTTCCCAAGAGCTGCTGGAGGAGAAGACCAGCCTTTCTTAAGCATCTGACTTATCCTTGCTGGGAGCAGTGCCACTTCTGCCTCTCCCTTCAATGGAGACAGGATTTCTCTGTCATGGTCCTAACCTGCTCAGAGACAGAAGATCTGTTTTCATGCAAATATCCATCTTTCATCACAAAGAATGGAGAGAGATCATTGAGAGTGACACTATCTTTCCATAAGTAAAGATACTGTTAGCCCCAGTTTGTAAGTCCTCAGAGCTATTTGGCTGAAATACCTGAAATAATTTATTTGGCTGAAATACCTGAAATAACTTCTTTCTGAAGACTGCTCATTAAGACACTCTTTTCGCCACTCTGCTTCCTAGGCTGAATTCAATTCTCCTAGGGATGATGCTGCAGCAGAAATCAGTGCCCTTTCCAGACTCCTTTCCCCATTTACTTAAGATGGCAAGTGCAGAGCTGGTACTCAGAGCAGATAACCAGAATGTGGGATAGAGTTGGTAAAGAAGCTCCAAGGTCAAAGAAGAAGGAAAGGAGGAAGGAGAGGACACTGAAACACATCAAGTATCACAGGAAACACATCAAGAATATAATAGGAAGGAGCATACTGACAAGTAAACTTCATGATTCAGGGCTAAAAAGCAGCAACAATAATTAAAATGTTATAGGAGATTAAATTTAATCTTTTTTTTTCCTCAAGAAGATGACACCTCCTGCCCTGGTTATTTGGGAGTCGGGCTATCAGGTCAGACACGTTTTGGCTGATGCAAGGGAGCAGTAACACCATGGTGTCCAGTGCTGCTCCTGCAGCTGACACGGTGCTCACAATCCCTACCTGGTGATCCTCAGCACAGGGAGCAGGGTGGCAGCTGCAGTGTGATGCAGCAAGGATATAAAAAGCTGAGGACTCAGCCTGCAGAGTGGCAGCCAACCTGAGCCAGCTGGTGTTGGCATCACCTCTCACCCACATTGGCCGAGCCGCTTTCCCGACAGGAGATCACCTTGGGAAAACAAGCCCTCTCATGGCTGCTCGCCCCAGCTGGCCCCAGGATCAGAGCTATGCCCCTCTAGGACAGTAAGCTAAGGGCAGGAGAGGGGGATCCCATGCCCAAAGCCATCCCCAGTGATAGGGGGAACAGAACAGGCTCTCCTAGGAAAAGAGAACTTCTTCCCATCCCCAGTGGGTCCTGAAGTGCTCAGCCCCATCCACCCCTCCAGAGCTGGCTCCATGCTGGGGGAAGCAAAAGCCCAGCTGTCACAGGCACGGGATTGATGCTCCCTTCCCAAAATGGGGCACCAGGGAACAGTGTCAGCATGTCAACAAGATCCAGTGGCTTTTTCAGCTTCAATTCCCTGGCTCTCCAGATTGGGAGCAAAGCATGGCAGACTCAGGACCTGAGATCCAGCAGCAAAAATCTGGGAAATTCAGAGAGGAAACATCAGAAATAATCAGAACCAAAGGCAAGTGCCAGAAACCAACATCAAGAGAATGTTTAGAGCCAAATCTGATCTTGTTTCCGTCAAAATGCTCTCACTGCCTCCTGTGCTGGATCAGGCTGTGCAGGCTTGGTCATAACCAGGTTTTGGTCTCTTCCACATCCTCCCCAGCGCCCAGCTGGCTCCAGCTGATGTGCTCACTGCAGCTCTGCCATCCAGCAGGATGGAATTCCAAGCTATCAGAAGTGCTGGAGCTAGCCATTAAGATGTCAGAAAAGCCAGGAAGAAATTATTCCAGCTATTTATTTGCTACATTTTTGGTCTGCCTATCTGGGTTCAGATTAACTGCAATTTCTAATTTATTTATTTATTTATTTAGCTACCTGTCTTTTAAAGTCCTTCTACAACCCTTTAAAGTCACCCACATACTTCATTATATATATGTCACCACATCAAAACAATGTCACAAGACTCTTGATTACACAAAAAGCACCAAAAACTAGTTTTTTTGCCGATGGATAAACTGGTATATCAAAGCAGACTGGTGTATCTGGCAGAAAAGTCAGAACTCCTTAGCAACATATTTTCAGGAAGAAAGTGGCAAGATCTTTCTAGATATTACCATTTTCTCCTACCTCACAAGCAGCATGAACTAACAAAGCCAATAAAAATGACCTGAAAACATAAACTGAAGTTTAGGCCTTGGCCTTGATTTTGATCTTGAAACAACCTGGCCCAAGATCAAGAATAATTCTTAATATTTATTTTTAGAACACATTACCTTCAAACCTCCAGACCTGTCTTAGATACCTTTTCTATTTTTTCCATGAGGCTGAAAACACGATCTGTGAAGTCACGTTTACCATGAGAGATTTGTCCATCATTGATATCTCAGTAAATACTTTTCCAAGGAAAGAGTGTTCTTTACACAGCAGACGTGGGATTTCCCACCACCCTCCACCAGGAAATGCATCATGTCGATATCCAAACCTGCCAAAGCCAGCCTGCTCTTTCCAGAGCGACACCAAAGTTCTGGCCTTGAGGTAACAAAGCCCATTTAACTGGTAAATGTTATTCTCACTGACGGGGCAAATATGTGTAAGAACTCACCCTCGTCTCAAGGCTGCATTTCCTCACAGCTGCCAACCTCAGTCCACCTGGCTACTCAAGTTGGATGCAAACAGCTTATTGCAAGCAAAAGCTAAGTGTCTGCATCAACTCTGAGCATGCTTTATTTGAGGAGGTCTAACTACTCTCAGCTACTTTTGGAAACATGCACAGTTGCCACACGCTGCCCCATGCAGTTCATGTACCAGAAACAGCACTAGTAAGGACCTGAAACCAAGGGAAATTGCTGATTTTCCTTGAACTGAAGCAGTTCCATTGGTAGAGATGTGCATCAATGCACCCAAGATGATATGAGGGCATCCAATCTCCCTGTCTTCTCATGAACACTCACAACAGTGTAAAATCATTGAAGACTCCACAGGGATTGGGAAGATGAAAGGAGTCTGTTCTTCCAACACAGCTTAATGAAGGGCTACAAACAGCCCCATTTGTGGAATACTGGGGGATGAGAGAATTTGTGATGCTCAACTGCCTTAATGTCACCATTTCCTGCCAGTGTCCTTCTCCTCATGCCCCAAGAAGGGGACCTCTGTGAAACTGCCTTCTAAATCCAAGCCCTCAAGCACAGAAGGCTGTGATAGCTTATTGTGTACTATTTTAAGTCGTTCCTTTGCACTAATGCAGTCCTTTTCATTAGGATGGCCTGAGGCGTATCAGGCACAATACCTAAAGATCACAGCTCTGCCTATCTAAAGGAATAACTCTGAGGAATGTGAACCCTCCAAAGACCATGTGATGAGCTTCCCAGTGAAAGGGATGTTTTTTTAAACATGATGACACAAAAATCACCAGAGGGGATCAAACCCAACCACCACTCTTAGTCAGCATCCGGCTCTCAGATATTCTGGAGAGCAGACCCGTGCAGCTGGCAGGAATGAGAGGACACTACTGCTGGCACCCATTACTCGCATGCACAAACTATTTGCTGTGTCCTCCAGCTTAATTGAATCAACAGTTTAAACTAATTCCTCAGCTTTGACTGGTAGCAGCTGAGAAGCTGACACAGCTCCCCTTCTGGCACCCATGGCAAGCAGGGTAGGCAGCTGACAGAGATGACAACATCTACCATGGGGGTTGCATCACTGGAGATCACCTGCCACAACCACCACTGTGCCACACGGCCACTGCTTAAACCAACTACTTACTTCCAGATAGATATATAGACATAATTTTTTTTAAATCTCAGCTATCTCTATTCTTGTGGTTTTGCCCCACCACTCTAGCTAATGGGGGGTGGGATGTCTGGGTTCAGGGCAAGGCACTAGGTCTTGAATGTATCTTCCTACCTCCAAGTCTGAGAGATAATAAAAGCTGGATGAAGAAATGAGGGGAAAAATGAAACAAACACCCACAACATCACATCATGGCTCATTCATTGTTTCAAATACCTGCAGCAGAAATCCTGCGTTTGTTTTTGCTGGCTTTTCCTTTTTTTTCCCCTTTCCTTCCACACAGATAGAATTAAGCACAGAAAGCAAGGGTCCCTGTCAGCATCTGCTCTGCACTGACAGTTCAATCCTCAAGGCCAGCCAGTGTGATGGACCTCAAACTACAGTCACCACCAGCACAACTGAACAGATAAACCCCTTATCTATGGCACAGTAATGCCTACTGCAAACTGCACCACTGCAAAAAGCTTCTCTGACCCCCCACAGCAGGGTCTAGTCCTGACCTGAGTGCTTGAGTAGCTGGAGCTGCAATAAACCCACAGCAGTGAGGAGCACCCTGGAAAGCCAAGTGAACCAGGACACTGACTAAAAGCTTTGGTGTTTCACTCCAGCCCCTGGAACCCCCATTTAAGAAGACACAACTAGTTTAAACAAAGAACTGAAGCACTCAAAAGCTGCAGAAAATCTGAAGCAAAAAATTTAGCTTAGGAGCAGAAACTCTATTACTGAACAAAACTTTCATAGAATTACAACTGCATCTTCTTAGTCATCACTGAGAAGAATACAACCATAAACAAATAAGCTATTGCATTACATGTACTTTTTATAACAGGTATTGGGTTTTTATACTGTATATGGTTCCTTTTGGGGACAAACATTTCTGCAGGGCCTGTTGTGTTAGACCAAAGGGCAATGGTTTTAACCTGAAAGAGGGTTGATATAGATTAAAGGAAGACATTTTTTGGAATGAAGATGCTTAACACTGGAACAGCTTCCCCAGAAAGTGTTGAGGCACTGGAAAAGGCTGCCTGGAGAAATTGTGGATACCCCATCCCTGGAAACATTCAAGGCCAGGCTGGATGGGGCTTTCAGCAGCTTGATAGAGTTGAAGATGTCTCTGCCCACAGCAAGGGGGATGGACTTTACAAGATGACCTTTACAGGTCCCTTCCAACTCAAACCATTCTAGGATTCCATGACATTGCCAAACAATCCTGCTAAAGAAGACACCATCATGAAAAATGAACAGTTTTCATTGTTGGTCCTTTTAAGTACTGCCTTTCCCACAGCCACCAAGCTTGGGGCTTAGTACCAGAGCTGGGTGAAAGCTGATTTTAGCTAAGGCTGGTTTCTAGAAATTCACTAGAAACTTCACCTCTCTCCGTAGGTGAGTACAGGTGAACTGGGGACATCAGCACGGTAGGGTTTCAAGGACAGTGAGGCTCTGCTGGCAGCTGGAGGACAAAATATTTCTGGGAGACCTAAAGATGTCAGGCTGCACCAGCAGTAGCAGGGACCTTGGCTCTGAGGTGCTACATCCCACCCTGGGAGCTCATGTGCGAGAAGGAGGTGTTTGAACAGAGTTTGGTAAAGGATCCAGCTGTCAGAAGCAGGAGGGGAATGACAAATCCTCCTTAGAGGAGAGGATAGAGTGAACTGCCTGTGTCAGACCTGTACAGCTCAGTGGGTATGTAAAGGTGTGAGGTATGCTGTCTGCATCATGGAAACAGGGATTTAAGCTAAAGGACAACACTGACACAAGAACAAATGAGCATCAGCTGGCTATGAATGACTTCAGGCTGCAGCATGAAGGTCCCTGGCCATGCTAAGCTCTGGATGTCTTTCAGCAGCCACAGGGCAGGCAGCGCAATCAGTCTTAAGATGCAGCTTGATAAATTTGTTAATGAGATTATATGCCTTGGCAACTCATGAGGCTAAGGAAGAGACCTTCATGATCCATGCAGCATTACAACCGCACTCCTCCAAGGACAAGAATTCCCAGAGCTTTCTACTGATTTTTGTTATTTTGGTCACCACAAGCAAGGCTTCATCACCCTTGTCCACTCCTGAAAGCCCTTCAGATGTATGCTGCAATAAATCCAGTATCTTCTCCATGTATATAGCGATGCTGTCCCTACCACCTCCCAGTACATCTCCATCCCACTGCTCTGATGTCCCTCTGCTACATCAGACACTCCAGTTTCTTATTCCCTAAATATTTCCAGCATTTGTTTGGGCTGTCTTTGGAGATTACTGCACAGTGTTCTTCTAAGCCATTTGTTTTCAAAGGTACTCAGATACTTTGCCTATACCTTTGATAGGTTTCCAGCTTTCAGATCCCTGTGTTTAGATAAAAATTACTTTCAAGTCCAAGATTCATAGTTCAGCCTTTCAGCAGCAGATTTTCAATGACCAGATCTCAGCTAAGTCAGTAAATGCAGCTGCTGCCTTGCCAACATGTGACACTATTTCCTCCTGGACATCCGCAGTGGCTCTGATACAGCTACCAGGACACACAAATGGATTCATTTCTTGTATTCCAGTGCCTTCTAACGTAAGGCTTGATTCAGGAGCTGCAAGGCTGCTCATGAGACCCAGGCTTTGTATCAGCCAGGACACCCCCAGCGCCCTGCAGTGCAGGGAGGTCTCTCCATGCACATCTGCTGAAGGGTCCCATAGGCTCTACAAAAAATTTGGGACTTCGGTTTTGCCTTCATACTCTCAGCCAAGCAAACGGGAAAGCCTGTCTGTACACAGGCACAGCTGCAGCACTGCCTCTACCTAAGCTGAAATATGTCTCATTGGCACTGAGGACATAGGGGAAAACCTGAGCACAGCTGCTCCAGCCTGCAGGAAGCTCAGGGGCAACCAGCTGGAGACAAACCTCAAGCCACCCCAGCACAACAAACCACAGGACATATCTCCTAAAATGCTCCAGCTGCAGCTGGTCAGGAATAACCAGGAGTTCTGCTTTTAATCCAGATTCAGATAGCACACAAATTTACTCTGGAGTCTTGAGTTTAGACAGGTCTTGCTGTGCATGGCTGGGCTGTCCCAGGTGGGGGTGCTCCAATCTCTTGGAGAAGCTCCACCTTCAACAAAACCTTTTTTGTTAAAAAACAAAAAATCTAGCACAAGGCCCTCCCACTGAACTACAACGACAGCTCCAAAGTGCTGAGGATTACTTAGTGTTTGGATAACTTGCCACTGAGGAGCCTTGTGAAAGCACAGGGATATATGCAAATATAAGACAAAGCAGAAACATCAGCATCTTTGAGAGGTTTGCCCTCATTCTATCAAAGCCTAGTAGCAGTGATATGTCCCCCCCTCCACTAAAGCTGTTGGGATTGTGTCAACTGCTTTAACACACTCATCTTTGGCCTTCTACAAGCCAGGAGTGTATGACTTCAATTAGCATCTCCATTTCATTTAGATTTTGTATAAAGGATGGGGATGTTTGCTAAGGGAATCCACTTCTCATTTCAGACCCCTGACCAGGCTCAGCTGGATGGATATTTATTTAAAACATTATCACCCTCCCTGCCTGCTCAAAAGACAGGGGCTGCTACCATTACAGCATCACAGGTCACAGCAGGCAAGCCATGCTGAGGATGTAACCCAAGGCAGCAACCAGGCAGGCTGGAGGTGTGATACTATGTTAGAGTGCAGGACTTGGTTTGGAAAATGTCTGTCTGCATTCCAGGTCAGCACAGGTGAGTATAAGTGTAAGAGCACTTACTCCAACATCTGCATCACTACAGGTAATGTGGCTAAAAAAGATAAAGAATTAAATATCAAGTCAGTGAAGACTTTGCATATTCAGAAATGATGTAGTATTTAAAAAATTTAATTTTCATATACAAAGACTTCCTTCCCCCCTTAAAACTTGTAAGTACAACAGAAGAAAAAAATAAACTACATCCAGAGACTTGCAAATTCCCTATCCTCACACCCAAAGGCATACCAGGTCCTTTCTATAGACAAGCAACCAAGGCATCTCATGTTTGCCTTGGCTTGTCCCATACTTAAGATGTCCCAGGAGCCTGTGAAATTATGAAAAATAAATTAAAATAAAGTTCAGAATACACCCACAGCCACAACCTCTGTAGTTCTGCTGAGGAAATGCAATCGATTTGGAAAGAGTACTAAGGAGGCAGCAGGAAGAAAATAGAGAAAAAAGCTTTTTCTTTCTGATGAAGAATTTTTTTTCTCCCTGCTTTGGGCTGCACAGCAGAAGGGCTGTACCCAGCAACAGGGGAGTGGATAATATAACCTCCCATAAGTGATATCTGCATCACCCAATCATGCACTGCCCTCCAAAATGCTGCCTCCTCTCTTCCTGCAGAGAAGCTGCAAATACTATCAGACAAGCAAAATACAACCTTACAGAGAGGAATAAAGCCCAAACAAAACAATGTACGAACGACACAGTATGGACTGTTGCTCTATCTGAGCAGTTTAAGGTGTACAAAACCCAAGTGAAATCAGATCCAGCACTAGGAGCTCTGAGCTGCCATTCCAGCTGCCATTCCTGGACGAGGATGCTACCAGCTCTTCTCTGGGGAAGAGCATTTATCATATTGCCAATACCTGTGATAATGAAAAATTGATTAAGGACATTGTAAGGAAAAAGAGCAGCCTCGTATTCCAACAGACAACTCTGCTCACTGAAATTACAATCTCTCACACCACTTTTCTGTGTGTGAGCAAGTACAAGTATGCACCCAATTTTCAATCCTACACTCTTTAAGCAAATAAAATACTAAAAAATATTATTTTAAATCATAAGAGTCTAAACCAGCAGTTCATATTGGCAATATAACATAAAAAAATGTCCATCAGTTACCACATCCAAGAAATTAACTTAATAAATTAGAATAACAAGACAGCCAAAACTTGGCTCCCAAGGAGGAAGCTGCCCTTTCTTGGGGGGACCCATTCTGTCACCCACAACCTGACCTCCTGAAGCCTCTCAGCCACATTTTTGGGCATGTCTGATGTCTGATGCCTGATGCTTCTTAATGCTGCTGCCACTGCTGACAAGACCAGTCCCAGGGACTTAGTTTAATACTCTATCCCTGGCCCCAATATAGTGCAAGAAAAGGACTAGGGGCAGGTCTACTTTATTAAATGAGTCTTGATTTTATACATGTCTTTTGGGGAGAACTAATCAAAATAAATTTAAGATAGGAGGAATCATGGTGCCATCTGAATCCAAAAGTACAGTGAGAGCTGGTTGACAGAATAAAATTGACATGTCCTCTCAAAATATATAGATTCCAAATTTCTTGGGGTCTTAGGCTCAGCTAGACTGTAGGAATATCTCCAGGGAGATGGCAGCTAGTTCACTTCACTTCAGCATATTTCTATCACTGAGCTGCAGGTGCTGGGTGGCTGCCACCATGCTGAATCCCCTTCATAAATCACTTTGAGATTCTCAAAGAGCAGGTGCCCACTGCAAGATGGGGCATTTCAAGGTTGCCCCCCTGCTGCCAATGGTGGCACAAACAGCTGCTGGCACATGGTCCTGCCCTGGCATGTCCTCCCAGCTGGGAAAGTACCAGAGCCCACTCTGCTGCCACTGGAATTTGGGGGGTTTTGAGGAGGGTGAGTGGTGCTCAGCTGCCTAGAAGCAGTGGGACTCCAGGCTTGGGTAAGTCATGGAGGCAAGGAGGGGGACACTGCATTCTTCATGGGTTAAAGATCAGAGAAAGGGCTCTCACTGTTTCTCCACACATTAGTCAGCACACAGGAACACGAAAACACCCCAGAGCAAATCTGCTCTGTAGTATTAGGGATTATGACTCAGAGATTTTTTTTATTCCTCTCCCCGTGACTCATCCGGTGCAGCCTCATGGCCCAGATTCAGAACAGCCTAACCTTTTTGGGCTCCCTCTGCCCAAAATCCCATTAAATAATTGCCCTTTGCAGTCAGCAGTGAAGAATTCAGGGGATTTTTCCCTCCCTTCCCCACCAAAGCAGGGCTGGAGGGAGCGAGTGCTGCACCCCAGGACCACGTGCCTGTGATGATGCTCAGCACTGGCAAAGGCAGCACAGCCCCGTGACCAGCTGTGAGCACAGGCACAGCCCAGGAGGGGATAAATATGATGTTATCCATGGCATAGGGGACAGCTGGCTGCCAAGTGCTTCCCAGGAGGTGCAGGGCTGCAACTTCAGAGAGGTGGCAGTCATTTGCCAGTCACAAGAAAGTAACAAGAAGATTACAAGACGCATGTGGAAAGGACCCAGTTTAAATCCTGGGATGGGTTAGAGTTTGCTGGGAAGGAATCAGAAGCAAGACAGTGTGGCTACATGTGAGGTTTCTGGCCAAGAAAACTACCCTATGTCTCCTCTGCACTTTCTGCATCACTGGTGATGAAAGATCCCTCAGGTAACGAGGCCCCCAAAAGCACACTCCCACCTTACAATTTTTAGAGGAACAAGATCTGTAGCTGCAGAATAAGGGGAAAAACATTATTTTGCAGAGGATGTAGCCAGGGCCACCCCATCCCACAGCCATGATCTCCAGCACAAAGTGATCCAAGCTAGGCTGAACAAAAAGAGTTTTGTGGCCCCTTTGTGTTGGGATAATAATAGCAGCAGATGAATTCCACATTTCAAACAAGGGTAAGATATTAAACAGAGCCTCTGTACAGAGATTAGGTGGAATAAGAAAAACAATAAATCCTTATGTTCTTGGACTTGAACGGATTGGCAGGGAAAGCCAGGGAGGGAGGCCTCCTTCCCCCAGCACCACCACAGTGCCCTGCATAACCAACTGCTTTGGGGTTCAGCAGCCTGTCCAAAGGATGAGGACTGCAAAACACAGAGTACAGAAAAAGCTGAGACACCTTCATACAGATCTACTCCAAAACCACTATAGCCCCAGGCTCCCACACACCTGTGAGGTCCCTGCTTGTGCTACCCACAGTCACACCAGAAACACACTGTAAGGGCATTCCAGCTTGAGATGTCAGGTGAAAAGCACCTCTCACCTCCTCTCCCCTCTCACGTGAATGAAACACAGTGAAAAAGTAGCAAAGAAATTATTTTCCCTTACAGACCGGTATGGGGAGAAGTTACAAAAGCATGAACCCTTTTCCAGGCTCCTACAGGAATGATTTGAAATCTGAAAACCAGAAATAAGGATTAGTAAAGGCAGGGATAAGCATGAAGAAGAGGTGGAAGCTCTTACCTAGATTTTTTTTTTCTTTCTGCTTAAGGCTATTTGTGTTCTGCTTGCTCTAGAGGAAGGCACTGACTCCTAGTGTAGTTTTCAACCTTTCCACAAAGGCCTTTGAAGCTGAGCTTCTCACCTCCCAACCTAGCCTGGAGGCACCTCACATTCCTCCTGCCCACCTCACCTCTCAGGACCACTCTGCATGAGGCAGACATACAGTTTCAGCCAAAAGACTGACTATCAACAACTGAGATTCCATCTAAATACCCTCTTATTTAAAAAAACAGCTTTTAAATTAATAACTGAAGACTACTACCTTTGAAGACTGAATTTACAATATGGAGGTCAACCCAAGTTTCACCAACAGATGCTGATGTCCTGTGGGACAGCAAGAAAGCTAAAACTACACTTTCATGTTTAAAATCACACTCTGTAAACATTATTTCTGCTGTGTGCAAAGGATCTAGTAAAACTAATTGGTGCAAAGGGACTCCCATATTCTGCAGAGGGAAATCTACCCTGACACAACTACATTATCAGTTAACAGTGCCTCATTTTGCAATAAACCCCAGCTGTAATACTGCATCATATCACTGGGAGATAAGCATAACTAATGCTAGGGCTGTTCATGCTTCCAGTTATCCTTGACAGTAATATAAAGAACACAACTATGAATAACATTTGCTAGAAAGAGCTCTTAAATGTACTTAAGAGTTTCTAAACCTTATTTCCTTATCCAGATTATTACATCCCTTATGTAAGCCCTGGTGACACTGAAAATTAAGTCACCTATCTAGAATAAAAGTCACCTCATCCTTATGCAAGCACGAGTCACCTTTATGAAGGGGGAAGGCAGCAGGAGGTACTGACAGAAGGACAAACATCGACCCCAAAATGACAAACAAGAGCGGGGAGAAGACAGGCAGCAAGTGATAAAAGGAGGATAGAAGGTATTTACAGCTGTGAATCACTTCCCCAGACATCTTTCCATTAATGGTGAATATCATAATTTCCCTAAATAATGCAAGGAAAATTAGTTTAATCATTTAAAGGCCTCATCAATAATAAATGTGTCAGCTTCATATGCTAACCTCCCCATTCCTCCATCCTCAGAGACTGTTTTAGGGAAAACAGTAAGATTGCTGTCACATTTTAATTTTGGAAAGACGCTTCAGTATCAGGGTCAGAAGAATGAAGGAAGTACCCAGGACCAAGGACTGTCAGTCTGAGCCCCTACTTGGTGTAAAAGCTCTTTGCACCACAGCTGCCATTCCTGTGTGATAAAGCAGCAATCAAAGTGCTGCTCTTGTTTGCTCAGGTGAAGTGCTTGCAGCAGAGGTATGCACTGAGATAGCTGGGGTCAGATAAGAGGACAGCCCTTCCCACCTGCCAGGAGAAGGTCCCACCAAGGACCTGCTGCTCTGGAGGCAGCACATCCATCACCTGCAGCAGGTGCAAGGGTGATGCCACATCTGAGTGTACCGAGCTGCTACATCAGCACCAGCATCAGCATCTGGATGAGAAGGGGAAGCAGAAAATTATGCATGGCCACCTTTCAGTACCAGACTGCTCAGGAATGAAGAGCAAAAGAAGATTTAAGAGCTTTGAGCTCCATCGCTGAAATGCTGCTGGCAAAAGCCACCATCCCAGGAGCATCCTCTACAGCACAGGAAAATCAGGAGAGATTTCCCAGCTCACCTTGACCTGGCTACTGTCTCCTCTGAGCCATCTGCCACCTCTTCATCACACAAGTCACACCTTCCCTGAGGTGTGGACTCTCTTGCTCTGCAATGACAAAATCATTATCTCAAGGGCTGCTGCTGCCATGGCAACCCCAGCCACTGAAAACAAAGGTAATGAATTGGTTGTGCTGGACTGGTGGGAGGAACCAGGCCCATTTGGGGATGTCCTACTCACAGTATGAAAAAAAGAGAAAGAAAAAGGTGTCAAAACCCAAAATCATGGGGACCACATGTTTCCAAAATGCACATTTGCCAGAAAAGCCTTTTGCCTGCAAATACAAGAGAGATACAAGAAGCAGGAGAATAAATCTGCATAAAACTGGTGCAGTTTTGACTTCCAAAGCTATATTATGACATCCTCAAAACGAAAGCAGCTTGACCACCAGCAGGGATAGAAACCCAACTGCCCAGAGCAACCACCAGCATGTGATTCATTGTCTCATGGCAAGGAAACCTAGCCTGCTGCCTCTGCCAAATTTCTAACAGGGGCTGGGGTGGTGCAAGAGGTTTGTGCCACCAGACCATGATTTCTATTGTTTCAATTTTTCTCTCTTCCCCTGGGTTCAGAATCTGTGCTATTTTAAGCAACTATGCTAAAAAAAAGCCCAGAATGTAATGCCTGTTTGTGCTGCCCATAAAAATCTTTTCCACTGGAACAAAGATTTAAACCTCTGACTCAAAATTACTTTACAATGGGGGGTTGATTATCAAGAGGGCCAGAATATCCTCTTATTAGAAAAATGTTCACCGGGTTTCCTGAACTTTACATGGTGGTGGTATTAACTCAGTGGCTTGTTTGGTTGGATGCAGGCAATACCAGCTGTCTCTAACACAGGGGAAAAAGCAGCTATTCATTTTATAATACAGAAAAAGAGCTTAAGGTAAGTGTGTGTGAATGTGTGGCAAGTGTATTCATACATGCACATACATGCATGGACACACGTGTCCTTCTAATCATTGCCAAAAAAGATACAGGAAAGAAAAATACAAAATCACAACAAACAAAGGATGGGAAGGATCAAAGGATGCACTCCACCTGCTTTGTCTCAAGTAAAACAAACCTACCTAAAGCACTTTTTAAAAATTACTACTATTTGTTTATTACAGTATGAAGCATCATGGGGGAAGATTCAAGCCCTATTTGGATAAGTCCAGTGTGAATGCTTAAGGCAGCCTGGAAGAGATTCATCTGGCTTCAGCTAGACTGACATAAAAGTACCCCCTATTCACTTTAGCCAAATCCTTTGTTTTTTTTAGATACTTGTTTCTATTGATAAAATATTTATTTGCAGACACATTATGTTACAAAAAGGGAAGGTGCACAGGCTGGGCAGGTCCCAGCAGAGGTCCATCCACAGATCAGTTGTCTGGGGATGCCTGTCCTGCCACCATCCTTAGGAAGCATCTCCCAAGCCCTGTTGGTTATTTTCGACCCGGATCAGTTCCAGCCCCTGATCCTGGGCCTGCCTTTGGGGTGAGCTCTGCCCTGAAGCTTTGCACCAATGATGGCCAGTGGCAACTGTGTGTGTGTGTGCCCTGTGCCACCTCCCCATCTGCTCTGTGCAACTCTGCCCTTGCTGACCAAGCACAGAGGGGAAAGCATGTGTAAAATGCTCTGCTCTCTGCTAGGCAGCAGGACAGATTAGATTTTAAGGCAACGAGTCACCAGCTATGAGCCTAAAACTTACCTTTACACCTGTCAGAGCAGACTCCTGTAATAGAGACATCTTTCTCCATCCCAATGACCCGGATCTGAACCAGAACCCATGAAGGAGAAGTTCTGGAAGGGTTCCTAGGCTATTTTTTAGGTTCCAGAGCCAACAGACAATCAAAGTTTGGCCTCCGTGCAAGCAAAGAAGTCATATCCAACAATTGCATCCAAATTTAAAAAAAAATATCCCAGGGAGCCTAGCACAGTGTAAAACTCTTATGTACAAGTTTTTTGGCTGTTCTTTCATCACCAGAACTTACTGGAAAAACTCAAAAGCAATCATTTTACAAACATGTTTTGCTCTGCACAGTTCCTGCACCCAACTTTACAGGAAGAACATCAACAGGAAGACAGGAGTCCACTGCTGCCCCAGGAAGCTGCAGTGTGCACTCCTCTTGCCTTGTCAAAACCCCACCTCCCAATTTATATACTCTGCAATAATTATTTTGCTAATCACAGGCTGCTCTGTGCTTCTCAACAGGAATTATTATTATTAGTGCTAGCTCAGCTGCAAACATGCTCGCTTTCCAAACACATGGCACTGGGCTGGAGAAGAGGGGTGAGGGGTTAATCCTTTACTGGATGCAGCTTAAGGCAGTGAATGGTATTCTGGCCTGTAATTTCTTTAAACAGGAAAAATAACATCTTTCAGGAGATTTTCCATTTTGAGTTAGCACAGAATCACCACAAAAAGAAAAAAAAAATACTGGGTAAGGCGACATAACACATACTATGGCCTTCTTTCAACTCATCAGCTATATTTATCTCTGACCTGCAGCACAGAAGCATATTTCACTTAGAAAAACTTTTAAGCTGCTTAAAAGAGACACTAAAGTAGCAAAGGCCACACACAGATACAGGAGAGGAAGAAAGGAAGGATTTATTTGTTCAGATGCTGTAAACTAGCTGGTATCTGCCACCTACAACTCATCACCAAGCCTCTGGGGAGTAGGTATGACTCCGGCACAAGCCAACATGAACTTGGACTGTTTTGGTAGAAAACTGCTCAATTGACCTGGCTAATTTTCAGCCATCTATTTCACTTTCACACAGTTTGTTTTGTTCTGTTTTATTTTGAAGCACCTGCCTTTGACCAGGGCCAGAGACAGAATGCTGACTAAGAACATGAGCATCTCTCCCAGTATAGCAAGTCTATTCCACTTGAGCCCAAAAATTTAGGACCAGCAGCACTGCAAGCCTCACCACTGAATGGGAGAGGACCTGCACAGTGACAGCTTGGCATTAGGTAGACCTGACTGTAGAAACAAATTTTCTGAGCTGTCTGCCAGGTTACCTCAGCCATGATCTGCTCCTCGTGCTTTCCAAGGCCAAGGTCCTTGGCATCCCCCAAGTCAACCAGTGTCACTCAGTGTCCCACCCTGAGGCTGCAGCTGTTAGAGAAGTTCAGGTGCCACCACTGTGTTCAGTGGGCTGACAGCACCAAACTCACGAGATAAAGAGCCCAGTCCTGAGCCAAACTAAACCAGGGGAAAAAAAGGGAAATGGGATTGGGCCTGAGTGTCTTGAAAATAGCACATCACCCAACCAATTCTCACTAAATGATCCTTGGGTGAAAGAGGCATCAGCAGGATCAGGTTATAAGCATGGCCTAAAATAGCCCCTCATCCAAGGGGGCTGAGGGGTGGGGGTGAGAGGCACAGGACACTTGCACAACTTGTGAAAGTCTGAATTGCAGAGGGGGGAAAAAAGGAAAAAAAAAATGAAGCGTCATCCTGGATGAAACATGACACTGAGTGTTCACATTTCACATAAGAATCCTCACATATAATAATCAGCCACATGCAGGGAACAGTCTGGAGTATTATTTCTGTTTATTCACCTTAATGACATCCCTTGAAATTTTCTGCTCAGGTTACATCTTTCCAAGAAACAAAAAAAAAACCTTTTTCCATCTATTGGAAGGAAAGCCCCTCCACAGGTCTGTGTGCCCAAATCACGCTCAGCAGCGCTCACCCAAGCTGACCCCAGGGAGTGCTGGCTGGGCACATCAGGAATTGCCATGCACAGAAAATAACCAATGCCACAAACTGGGGCTTAGAAGCGTTGGCTTTTCAGGATGGGAAATGCAGTGCTGAGTCTTACGATTTTTTTTTTTTCCCGAGGGGTGGGGGGAAGGAGGAAACCAAAACATTTGAAAACATCTGTGCAAGCAAAGTCACCCAACCAATGCACTCGCTGCAAGGCTGATGCAGCTGAGAATAAAATGTCTGCTGTCAAGCGATATTGAGCATGTTCTGCAGATCACCAACATCAAAGGCTTTCCCATTTCAGCTCTCTCTGTTTCTATAATCAAAAGCTGTTTTACTGTCTACAATCAACCTCTAAAAGAGGCAGTTTGGCTTGCACAGACTGGGAAGTGCTGCACAGGATGAGTCCCCAGCTCCTGCTGCCTGCTTGCTCTTCCCGTGTGGCATCTTCTTAGGAGGATGGGGATTGCTAAAATCGAGCCATCACCAATGCACACACAAACCCACCAGCTCAAATCTTCCCACGGCCAAAAGTTCTGCCATCAGTGCCTCACAGAACCACCACAAATCAGGGTCTCAGTCCTCCACAGGGCAGAACACAGCTGAAAACTGGTGGAAAAGCCCTGGACTTGCAGCACAACAGAGAAGGCTACTAAAATTAGTGGCAGAAAGATAAGAAGTAACAGAAAGAATGCAGTCTGGGCTTGGAGTGCAGACTGCATCCACCAAGGAAGGAAACCACTGATCCTGAGCTGCAGGGGATAACTGCAGCCATTAACCTCAATTTTATTGTTAACCATCAGATCTGAGAAATACCTCCTCAGCCACAGCATCTGCAGTCCCGAGCAGGCAAGGGAAAACAAAACATTCAGGCTGAGAATAATTTAGAAAGAAGGGAAATGAGAGCAGCTCCAATTCTCTTATTCCTTTTTTCCAAGAATTAAGGGCACAGCTTAGGTCACCAACACTTGGGGTGTGCTGAGAGGTTAAGAGGGTGCTTGGCCAACCTGTCCTGGTGAGAGAAAGGAGAAGCCATGCAAAATAGAAATTATAAACCAACCTGGAGGACAAATATGTGGACAAGAAGGTAAAGAATGAAAATCCAGAATAGAAAAGAAAAGGGAAAGAAGGTAAGAAAAAAAAAGGGAAACAAGCCTACGAAAAATGCCATAGGCATAACACTCAAACACAAACGGGAACAGAAACAAAGAAGCGGAGAGAAACTAGGAGGAAGTAGCAAAGTTAAGAGATACACAGGCAATTATGCTTTGACACACATATATGTATATGTATAAAATACAAGAAATGTTTCTTGTATATAGATATGTTCATACAACCACAAGTAGAAACACTATGCCATGCTTTATCTACACTGCCCTGGACAAAAGAAAATTCTCTCCTGTGAGTGTGGTGAGACACTGGCACTTGTTGCCCAGAGAAGCTGTGGACTCCCCATTCCTGGAAGTGTTCAAGGTCACACAGGAAAGGGCTTCAAGAAACCTGCCCTAGTGGAAGGTACCCCTGCACATGGCAAAGGAGTTGGAACTACATGATCTTTAAGGTCTCTTGCAACCCAAACCATTTTACAGTTTCTATGATTCTGTATCTTCACCACCAGCCAGGTCAGCACCGACAGTTTTCACTGGCATGGAAATTCTTTCTGTACACTTCTTGTACCAAGCTGCCTGCTGGCTGCCAGTTTTAGTGCAATTCAGAACTGAAACAACACAGAAGCTATCAAAGAAAATTCACTCTACAGCAGCGTGTTTATGGTCATTGTGTGCAAAAACAGCCACAGATGCCCAGGAGGAATATCAGCACTGTCAGTTATTAGCATTACATACAGCACCACCAAGAGCTTGAGATACCAAACGTGTCTGTGCTGGATGCCATATAAAAATAGAACAGAAAGGTCAGACTCTGTCCCAGAGACCCAACGACCTAGGGTAAAACCAAGATAAAGATAGAAAGCAGAAACAAATAAGGCAGGCTGACCAGAATGGAGCCATGCCAAAGGAGACACTGTCAACTCACCATACATGGCAATCCTGGATGGGCACATCTAAGAATCCTGCTTTAGACAGGAAGCTGGGAAGGGGTCAACCACAACACAGCAGGAGCAAAGACACAGCTATTCTCTGCTCTCTGAACTCCTGCTTAAACCACTAGTGGATATGGTGTAAAGATCCCCCATTACTGAAACAACCAGCAGTAAGCAGTAGCCCACATCAGAACCACCACATCCATCAAACCACACAGAAACAAGCCCTAACTAAAGTGGCCATGTCCACCATGATCTTCACTTCAAGATTCCTCTTCTAACTGCTGGTTTGTTTGAATATCACATTTTGAAACACACAAAATAGACGGGGACCAAGAGTCTACTTTAATTTACTTGGAATTTTTGAGAACCATCCCAGTGATAAATAAGGCAACATAGTTTAAAAAAAGAAGTTTAACATGTAACACATCTGCTAGATAGTAGAGCTTGCTTGGACCTGTTAATGCAACAAGGTGCTACAAACCAGTGACTGCAGAAAATTTGTAATAATTAACCTAGTTTTAAATGAAGAAGAAAGGGAGGGCAGAGCTAAGGACATCTGGGCCCACACCTTATTCTTGCAATTTCCTAATATTTTTTAATATTCCTAAAAGTCTCAAACCACTGCACATAACTGAAACTGCAGTCAAAGGCATTTTTCTCAATGCTCTTTAAACACTGTAGTCATCACCGTATTATCTTCTGAGTACTGTATGAGCTGATGAACTAACATCTGATACATGTTCTTTTTCTTCCTTCCTCCAACCCAGCAGTGGAGGGTCTTGTTCTGCTTCTATGTTCCTTAACTGTCTTTAAACATCATACAAAACATTACTATATATTTAGGAAAAGGACCTTCAGTTGAACATAAATTGGAGCAGACTATTACGAGGTTTGTGGTGATCCTTATCTATTGAGGTTGCACAATTTATGCAAAACTGGACCCTCAGAGAGCAGAGCTTCATTTCCTTGCAGAAAGTTCCTATGGCCTTTGGCACAAAGTTTTAAGCAATCTTCCTGCTACCTGAGGCAATTCAGGGAGTACACTACCAAGAGAACAAAAGACCTCAAAACTTTACCTGTATTTCCAACAGAAGCCAGCAAAGGAAGACACACAGCCAAGGTGGGCTGCAGCTTCTTGGACAGGCTGGTGCTCCCTCCACTCACAGGCTCCCTACACAAGTTATGTCACTGCTATTGTCAAGCCAAAACACAGCAAATGTCAAGGACAAGACAGGACTCTTCCCATGAAGAGGTCCTGGACCAGCTAAACAACCAGAGATGAGAGAAATACCAGAAGAAGAAAGTTTATCACCAGGAGAAAATCAAGAGCACGCCTAACCTCCCACTCAACTGACCACGTGTGGACAGCAGGGCAGCAGCAGCTCTTCACCTCCTTTGCCATGCTCCTGGGCACTGCTGGAGCTCAGAGAGCTGCTCCTCATCAACGAGCCAACAGCAGTCAGGAACTTGGCTCCCTGGCAGCAGCTGGGTACAAAAAGTTTAAACAGATCGTCTTCACACTGTGGTCACCTGAGCCTGGGCTGCCCAGCCAGGTCACCTCCTGCAAGGCAGTGTGGGGCTCCACATGCCAACACTGGTGGGAGGAGGCAATCTCATCATTTTTCCTGTGGTACCAGACACTTCAAAGAACTCATATGTGACTTCAGGCTAGTTCTTCTGATGCTCTTCCACAGCCCTGCCACTGTGGAAGGAAGTCAGGAGCCTCTGTGCAGAATTGCTCTGCTGGCCAAGCCTCCAGCGAAACTGCAGCCACAGGAGCTCAGCCTTAACGCCTCACAACCTCTAATAGACACCAAAATCCCTGAATATCTTCAAATAAAATATTAATGTTATAAGCAGTATTTCATGGGTCTTGAAGAGATTTAGACCTGATTTTCAAGAGAGCATGGATCCCACATGTCAGCCCATTCCTGATAGTGTCTCGTACCATCATACTACAAAAACAGCACATTTCACAGGCTAAGCTGTCTTTCTGCGCCACACTGGAGACAACATTTTTACCTGTTCAGCATCCAGATTTGCTAAGCAGAGCAAAATACAGGTATTTAGCACCATGAACATTAGCACTCCTAATATTACTACAAGAAGGTGAAATGCATTATCAAGAACAAGCATAAGCTCTCCCAATCTCAGTGCATCAGGACAAGTGACTGAAGGTTGTTGGATCCCTGCCATCCATTTCCCTACCATACTGCTGTGATCCATGAGGTGGTGTTAATTAACAGAATTTAAATCCTATTTATTGTAATTTGCCTCATAAAAGCACCCAAGAAAAATAATCACTAAAAATTATTAAAAATATCCTGCAAAATAAGGTATTTGGTAAAAATCTCTCCGGTCATCAGGATTTATAAGGAAGGCAGGGACAGTGGGTACCCATAGAGGGGTACAGGCTGAACCTCTGGGAAATATAATGTTGTGCGTTATGCTAATGGCAACATCTAGAGCTCTGAACAGGCTACAACCTCTCTCAAAGACAGTTATATCAAAACTAGTTCCTAGTAACCTGTAGATTGTACTTGATACACTTATCCTTAAAATTAAAATTACAAAATGACTGCAAATTTCCCTTCCCTTTTCTTCCTCCATATGAAGAATGGCCATTAACCATGCTATGAAAGATGAAAAGCCAGTAGTTACTCTTACCTGTCACAGTAAAATAGGAGCTAGGGAAGGTCTTATTTCCAGACCTTCAGCATTTGCATTTGAAACATGCAGCTGCTTGGAAAGAAGTTTTCAAAAGCTTTCTTTGTCTGGGGTTGCAGCTGCCAGACCTGCCCCTTAAAGAGCAACTTACACAAGTCATCACTGCCATTTCTGACCATGTCAAGCACAGGAGCTCAACCATTTCTACGAGGCTCTGAGGTCCACCTGACATTAGAGCTCTGCTACTCTATGCTGTGAACAACCATATAAAATAGAGTGGCTGCCCTGACACATTTGCAAATGAAAGAGTCAAGCAGAAGAGTAGAAGCTGGGGGGAGAAAAATGGCTTGTTGAGCCAGCAAAGTCCCCCCATAACTGATCACTGGGAACCCTATTATCTTTTCAAGATGCTTGTAACAAGCAGGGGTCTTCGTGCTAACACCCCAAGATAAGGAAAACTTTTCAAGACAAATTTCCTTTTTAAACCTGTTTATCTTAATAACATTTATTTACTCTTCTTGTGTATTCAGGAAAACTGGGCCTCCTTCCATCTTCTTCCACAAATGGAGACCCAATTCTCAGCTTTTCAGTTTTGCCTCAGTCACCACAAAAACAGAGACATGCTGGTGGGAAGAACCGTTTTGGGTCTCCAGTCCAACCTCCTAGCTCATAGACAAGGCTGATTATTTTCCTTGGTAACAGCAAACACATGCACATTTTTGTTAGCATTTTTTTATAATCTAACAGCAGCCTTTTTAACACTTAAGGAATGTGTAAAGCTTTGCTCACCCCCAAAAGCTAACTAGGAAGAACCAAAACCAGATACGAGATACTTGTAAATCCAAGGATTCAGCAATTCAAACTGCAAACATCTTCTAAAACCCCTGAGCAGCATCCCAGTTGCCTGTGCCACAGCATGAAGCTCTTGTCCTTTGCTCCCCCCAGGAGAACTTCTGGGAAAATGTATTTCAGACTTTCCTACTCCTATGAAAGAGGATCAAAACTAAACAACCCATTATTATTATTATTATTATTTAAATAGGGCTGGAAAGATTGCTAAATATTTCCAAGAGGATGTATGGTAGCTTTCTGCTCTGTGTGTTAAATTACAGGCCAGGGCACTGATAGCTGTGACTACCTATTTACAACCCCAGCTGAGGCATAAAGGGGTTTTGGTATATCGCTTCTAGAGACTGCTATAGCATGACTACATGATTGTATGATAAACATTATGTTTACAACACAGTTTATAAAATAATAATGATGGTTTCACTGATAAGGATAATAATACCAAACATCAATATTAGCAAAGAGGGACTCGTGCTTTATCCAGTAAGGGAGATGTCAAGGGTTCAAGCACAATCTGGGCTTTTGTGATTGCTCCACATCCCACAGGCTCATCCAGGAGCCCAGGACTGCTGTTCCCACCACATCAACAAGCACACACAACAGCAAAATGCCAGCACTGCATCACAGGCAGGGACAGCAATACCTGATCCGACACTAAGCTACAACAACACAACACCTCACTGAAAGACCTCTAAGAAAAGCTACTTTTCCTAGATCTACAGAGGCTGTAAGAGTCTCCAGCCTCCTGCACTACATGTTCCCTGCACAGCCAGCATGGCACTTCCACTTGTGCATTCAGGGCTCACTCCCTACCTGGGAGCAGGGAATTGTGCAAAGCAATGCAATGTATTTTCTTTTGGCTAGGATTTTGCTCAGCCAACATTTTCAAGATGAGATGGTTGCAGTATGATCAAATCTAGGCCTCAAAATACAAAGTGCTAATCAAGAGTTGCAGGTTGGTGAATTTTTAAAAAAATATAACTCCTAAACAAGACTTTTCTTCTCCTTTTTAAGTTGCTGGCAATAGCTCCCCAACACTAGCTGAGACCTATACAGGACCTGACAGGATGCCACTCCTGCAGTACTTGTGAAAAGATCCAAAGTTTTTGTTCTCCTGGCAGGGAGGAAAAAAATGAGGCAAACAACCTCTTAAATCCAGCTGTTGGGAACTCAGGAAAGGTACAAAATTACCTGAGACAACAGGCATGCAGCACTTAACAGGCAGCAGACAACCTGTCCCATGCCTGCTTGGGAATGACTCTGAACCTCTAGGATTTGCTACCTTACAGAAATCCCCTGAAGCAGAAGAACTTACAGTGGTACTAATGTGATGGCTTCTACCAAATCCAAGCAAAGAATCAGGATGCTGCATCCACACCAAAGGTGTTACTGGGCTGACATGCCCCTGAATGAGCTCCATTCCAGCAGTAAAGCTAAAGCACAGATGAGGCACCCAACCAGCAGGCACTCATGGAAGCCAGGCAGCACAGAACAGCCATTCAGAGAAAGCCAGGGAGAAGCAGACTGGACCATCCAGCTGGACAAAGGGAAGATGATGATGATGACAATGGTGATAAGGAAACCTGAGTTTTCCACCTTAAAATCCATGCACCGGACCCCTTCAAAGTCTGGGGGCTCCCAACACAATCTGCATTGTGTTGAGGGTCTCCACAAACTGCTTACAAAACTACATGATGGGATGTGGTCTTCCCACTCAGCTCTGTTCTGTACCTGCCTCTAAGAAAACAGCCTACAGCTCTGGGTACTGCTCTTGCAGCAGGGACCTCCTCTTCCCCAAAACAGGAGAGCTTTACAGGTTTTCTTGAGGCTTCTCTGCCATTCATTCTTACCTCTAAAAGAGGAGCTGGGTCCTGTGCCTTGGAAAAGCCACCAGTTTATAGATGACAACCCCACTGATGTAAATCTCTCCCCCCAAAAGTTCCCAAAATCCTGCAACTCTTGGCCAGGTACATAATCTGGCACTGGGTTTCCTGACTGAGACAATGGAAGAGGTGACAAAAGGCTGATTTCCAAAATATCTCATGGCAAAGACACTCTTCTGTGCAATGACACTCCTCCATGCAAATACACAGTCCTTCCAGGGCTTTGGGCTGGAAGTGCTCCACACACTGCAGCTCAGCTCAGCCCACTCCCCAGCAGCACAGGTGGGCTCCTGCCACCTGCACAACCCAACCTCATAGCGTGGGGGACATGGTCAAACCTCCTCTCTACTGTACAGACACTTTGTAATGAGCTGATTTGCAGGAACCTATGCACTAATTTTTATACAAAGCTTCTTCTACTGCTTCTTCAGGTTATAAGGAGGAAATGACTGAGAGACAAAACCTGCCCCTTCTCTTGGCAATTTGTTTTAGCAGCTAATCACTCCTGGCTTTAGTTTCTAATTCACCATAAATTCTGGTTTGAATTATTTACCAGGCACTGGTTCTAGCTCTGCCTGTAACTGCTGCATTCAAGAGCTCCTTCTTGCATGATGCACTGTATCAGCAAGAATTCATGGATCATTTTTCCTTTGAGGTGATGGGAGATTTAATTGTAGCATCTGCTGACAAATATAAGACACCAACAGAAGTGAAGATGGGACAGCACAGGCATCAGAAGGGGTGGGACAAACCTGCCTGGAAAACCTTGGTGATACTCAATCAGTGCACCCCCAGTACTCACAATCCTACCTCGATTTGCAGGAGACAGCTCCACATTGCCGTTCACATCCATACCTTGAATTTACATAATGAATGAGGCCATCCAGGCATGCATTAAAAGACATTCAGATCATACATATCTGGATGTTTTAGATCATACACATCCAGACCACTCCAAATGCCTGGCCAGTCCCAGTGTTTGAGCCACAGCAGCTGCTGTGTTCAGCTGAGGAGAGCTGATTCCCCAGGTAACCATCTCAGTGCTTCTATCTGTCACCCTTGAAGGGACAGGTAAAAAAATACCACCAGCAAGCCCTGTTTTAAACAATCTCTGGCACTGTCCTCCAAGGAATTGTACCCACAAGGTGAGCAAATGACAAGCACTGCACCCCCAGGTATAATAATGCCATGTGCATGCACACAGCAGTACTGCTTGCCAGGGCACTGAGCACTTTGCTACATAAGAAGATGGACAATCTCAGGAGCAGATGCAGATGTGACGAGGGAAAATGTGCCTATAGGCAGTGATAATGAGTCCAAGACACAGACCGTTTTTATTCCCTCCTCACTCTTCATAAATCTCACCAGGAACCATGCAGGTGTTCAGAACTAAAGCTAACAGCCATCAAGGAGACAGAAAACAACACGCTGTACTTCAAAATAAGATCAATATCACCTTGTTGCAGAAAGGCAAAAGCTTCCTGACCAGGTATGCATTTTCCTCTCTGCTAGCTCAGTTTGCAGCTCTGCATCCCTCTTGGCTCACAAAGTAGGACATCACACCACACCACCAGCCCCCTGGCAAGCACTGAGAGGTCAGGGAGTCATGCCCACCATCCCAGCATCTCCATCCCAGCAGTGATGCACTGAGAGCACAGAGATTCCACTGAGGCTCTGATGGACCCATCTGCACTGCTGAACTGCTTGGCACACAGCTGCAGTGCACTGCAACACAAGTTCCTGACACCACATTTTGCTAAATTCATCTACTGGAAGCAAAAACCCCCAGTAATCCTGCAAGCAGCAGAAATGCCTTCCATGTCACCAAAAAAAAAAGAAAATTCCATGGTTTGCCAGCACTACTGTCTGCATAGACCATTGGGGTAAAAATATCATTTAAGCTGTCACACTTGTAAGCACAGCCTTGCAATTCTGAGTAGTGCTGCACCAGCATAATTACTGAGAAAGTGTGTAGAAAGAGGCCTGTAGAAAAAGTGATATTGTAATAATGCACTGAACACATTCAGCTGAAAGGTGCTAAATGAACACAAGATGCACCAATATCCTGAAAGTACAGATACACTTTTCTTTCCCCTAGCCTTGCTCCACATCAGCTTCCCCTGACAGCAATTTCTCATTAAAAAAGTGAATGAAATATATAGAGCCAGGAAGCATAAGCTGCCTTTGTAAAACATTCTGATTAGAAACAGGAAGATATGGTTCAAATCTTGCAAAGAGTTAGGCATAAGATCCAATCTTACAACATAAAAGTCCTTAATGAAACAAAAAGCTGGGCTTTGGTTGTGCAGGGGAACAGAGAGGAGAACACAACGTAACACAGAGCTGCAGAACCCTGCTGCCATCAGGACACACAACTCACCATCACCTCTGAAATCTGTCAGCTTTAGCCAAAGCATGATTCCCTTCTGCAACAGACAGGCTCTTCGAAGGTGGCAGGCCTGAGCCCTTCCTTATTTTCGTGACTGCAGAGGGCTCTGATGTGGGCTGGACATCAGTGAGCAGATGCAAAGGATGCCAAATCCTCCAGGCCGTGCGAGGCAGCGAGCTGGCACTGCTCCTGCTGTCCCTGTGCAGGCAGCCCCTCTCCCGGGGATGCGACACACACATGTACATTTTACTCCAAACAGGTATAGAGGCGTTCCCACTGGCTGACAAACTGCACCTGTACCACTAATTACCTTAATATAACTTAACATGCACAGAGGCACAGCCAGACCAATCCGAATTACAACAACCCTAAGATAGCTGTAAGCCACACTCCTGATTTAATGCTATGAGAGACGGAAGAGAGAGGGGGAAAGAATAAAGTTAGAGGTGCATTCCTAAAATTATGCATAGTGAATACAAAATGGCTTGAACCCCCCAGGACTGCGAGCTGATATTTATCGAGATATGCAGCTCCTAGCACAAAAGAGCATCTTACTGCCTCACATGCTTAGAAAGCACATATATTTGTTAAATAATTTTTAAAATTACAATTGAAAGGAAACTGGATGTTTATAACACATGATTAAGTATCAGACTACGCTTCTTTATTAATGAAGTCCACATTTCAGAGCTGCATTTTTTTAATATCCTCCTAATTTGCAACTATGTATTTAAGTACTCTTAAAATAATCCACACTAGTGGACTGCAGTTGGTGCAAACTGGTATTAGTGAGATTGCATTTCTGCTCTAGTGAAGAAATAAACACTCTCATCTCATGCAGCTGTAACATGTACGTAACATAACTGTGTTCTCTGTATTTAGCAATAGCTAACATATTCTAATACATCCTCAAAAAAGCTCTTTTGTTCCAAGTCAATGACTTAAATAATGCAAATTTTTTTATCATTGATAAAGAGGAACTGGTGTAGGGCTCACAACTCACTGTGTCTGACCAGATATGTGGGCAGGACAACATGTCTAAACTTGTTTAGATGGGATTAAAAAGATCTCACTGAAGGCCTGCAGCATCGCTCAGATTCAATTCTCGGTTTTGTTGGGATTTCTCTGCATGATATTTTAAGATGCAGCAACCAACAGTTTAATAGACTGAGATCCAAGTCCGAAAGCACCCACCCTCTCAATGGAAACACATCAGTATTATTTAGGTATAAAAATAAAATGAGGCCTATTAAAGTACTCAAAAATCCCAAACAACTTTTTGAGGAAAAGACGGCCTAAAAAATTGTTTGTAGAAACGGTCCGTGGAACATGCCAAGAATCTTCTCAGTCTATTCCTCTGGCCCTCCTGATACCAAGCTCTAGACCAGGCCGACCACACTAAGGGTGGCCGAGCACTGTGGGTTAAAGCTTAACTGACCCTGCAGGAAGAGGCAGCAGCGGCAGGCAGAGAGGGCAGGCAGAGAGGGCAGGCAGAGAGGGCAGGCAGGTATCAGGGCAGCAGGGAAGCAGCAGGGTAGGTATCAGGACAGGCAGCAGGGCAGGCAGCAGGGAAGCAGCAGGGCAGGTATCAGGACAGGCAGCAGGGAAGCAGAGGGCCGGCTGTGCGCCCCGGCCTGCGCGCTGCGCGCATTTTCCGCGCAGTTGCAGAGGGCTCGTCCAGGCCCGCACCGCAGGAACCCCCCCCCGTCACCTCCCTGCCCCGGGGGTCCCCGCACACAGCGGGACGCACCCATTTCTCCGTCCCCGCTCCCTCCGCAGCCCGGCAACCCGGGGCGGGCGGAGCTGCGGGGGATGGGCCCGTGGCTGCGGGTCACTCCGAGCCGCGCCGACCCCATCGCGGCCGTGCTTGCCGTCGGACGGTGCCCCTGCCCCGTCTCCTCCCCATCCGCACGGGTCTCAGCGTGCAGTTGGTATTTTTAGGCCACGGGCGACCCAGCGCTTTAACAAAGATTAAATAAATAATACGAAAGACACCCTCCCCTCCCCCCATCCGCGGTACCCCCGCGCCGGGGCTCCGAGCTGCGCCGCGACCCGCACGCCCCGCCGGGGACTGGGATAACAACGCGGAAGGGGGGGAAGTAAAGGCAAAAGCAGAATAAATAAATAAATAAATACCTCCTGTCCGCGCACCCGGCCGCCCTCGCTGCGGCCCCGGTACTCACCGCGGCCCGCTGCGGACAGGGGTCGGCCGGGGCCGGGGCCGGGGCCGGGGCCAGGCGGGCCGGGCGCGGAGCAGAGCAGCGGGCGCAGAGCGGAGCGGGCCCCGCTGCCCATGTGCTCGCCCGAGCACGCGCTCGGCTCAATGGAACGTTGTGCTGGCGAGCGGCTCTGTGACGTCACCGCCCCCCGCCGCCCGCGGCCGCAGCCCGGGGCAGCGAGCGCAGCCCGCCCCGCGCTCCTGCCCCGCATCCCACCGCACCGCATCCCACCTCATCACACCTCCCCGCATCCCACCGCATCCCATCGCATCCCATCGCATCCCACCGCTCCGCATCCCACCTCATCCCACCGCACCGCATCCCACCGCACCCCATCGTATCCCACCGTCCCACCGCATCTCATCCCACTGCCCCACATCCCACCACCCCGCGCTCCTGCCCCGCGTCCCACTGCCCCGCATCCCACCAGCGGCACCGCTCCTCATTGCACCGCCGGCACCGCACAGAACAGCACTGCCGGCACCGCACGGCATCGCTCCGCACCGCACCACACTGTCGGCACCGCTCCGCAACGCCAGTACGGCCAAGCCTCGGCGTACCTTGAAATTTAAATAATTAAGTAAAAGACCAGATTTTTTCCGGCGGAACTCCGCAGGTGAGGGGGAAGCCGGCGCGGAGGCGCGCAGCGTGCGCAGGGAGATTGCGGGACCCTGTCCTGCTCCTTCGGACAGGAAAGTGCCGCGAAGGGCGGAATCAGCTCCAGCATCAGCGGATGGGGAGCACGGGAGCCTTCACTGCCCGTCCGCCGCGGGTGTTCACCCCAGCAGAAGCCTTCGGCCCCGTTTCTCCCAAACACTGCGGATTTGCTTCTTAGAGAAATCCCTTTTTTTTTTTTTTCTTTTAAATACCATTCTCCCAAGAGCTGACATATCATGTCTGTCTCCAAATTATCACAGGAGAGAAGGATACAAGTATCCCACATACAAATGTAGAAAGTNCTCCGAGCCGCGCCGACCCCATCGCGGCCGTGCTTGCCGTCGGACGGTGCCCCTGCCCCGTCTCCTCCCCATCCGCACGGGTCTCAGCGTGCAGTTGGTATTTTTAGGCCACGGGCGACCCAGCGCTTTAACAAAGATTAAATAAATAATACGAAAGACACCCTCCCCTCCCCCCATCCGCGGTCCCCCCGCGCCGGGGCTCCGAGCTGCGCCGCGACCCGCACGCCCCGCCGGGGACTGGGATAACAACGCGGAAGGGGGGGAAGTAAAGGCAAAAGCAGAATAAATAAATAAATAAATACCTCCTGTCCGCGCACCCGGCCGCCCTCGCTGCGGCCCCGGTACTCACCGCGGCCCGCTGCGGACAGGGGTCGGCCGGGGCCGGGGCCGGGGCCGGGGCCAGGCGGGCCGGGCGCGGAGCAGAGCAGCGGGCGCAGAGCGGAGCGGGCCCCGCTGCCCATGTGCTCGCCCGAGCACGCGCTCGGCTCAATGGAACGTTGTGCTGGCGAGCGGCTCTGTGACGTCACCGCCCCCCGCCGCCCGCGGCCGCAGCCCGGGGCAGCGAGCGCAGCCCGCCCCGCGCTCCTGCCCCGCATCCCACCGCACCGCATCCCACCTCATCNCGCATCCCACCGCATCCCATCGCATCCCATCGCATCCCACCGCTCCGCATCCCACCTCATCCCACCGCACCGCATCCCACCGCACCCCATCGTATCCCACCGTCCCACCGCATCTCATCCCACTGCCCCACATCCCACCACCCCGCGCTCCTGCCCCGCGTCCCACTGCCCCGCATCCCACCAGCGGCACCGCTCCTCATTGCACCGCCGGCACCGCACAGAACAGCACTGCCGGCACCGCACGGCATCGCTCCGCACCGCACCACACTGTCGGCACCGCTCCGCAACGCCAGTACGGCCAAGCCTCGGCGTACCTTGAAATTTAAATAATTAAGTAAAAGACCAGATTTTTTCCGGCGGAACTCCGCAGGTGAGGGGGAAGCCGGCGCGGAGGCGCGCAGCGTGCGCAGGGAGATTGCGGGACCCTGTCCTGCTCCTTCGGACAGGAAAGTGCCGCGAAGGGCGGAATCAGCTCCAGCATCAGCGGATGGGGAGCACGGGAGCCTTCACTGCCCGTCCGCCGCGGGTGTTCACCCCAGCAGAAGCCTTCGGCCCCGTTTCTCCCAAACACTGCGGATTTGCTTCTTAGAGAAATCCCTTTTTTTTTTTTTTCTTTTAAATACCATTCTCCCAAGAGCTGACATATCATGTCTGTCTCCAAATTATCACAGGAGAGAAGGATACAAGTATCCCACATACAAATGTAGAAAGTAGTTTTGCAGCCCTCCAAGAGCTCGAAGAGAGAACATTGAGAATACAGAACAGGCTGCAGACTCTTGAAACCGGAAAAGAGCAAATCTCCAGTATATCGACGGAAAAAACTTTATTTCCATTTTTTGTTACTTTTTTTTTTTTTAAACAAACTACGAAAAAATGAAATTTATCCCTTGATTCCAGGCTGGACCCAAAATGAAGTAGAAGCCACAATGCCATGTGAAATTTTTCTCCATATTGCTATTGCTCTCTCCAGGAGGGAACCTAGAATCCTGCTGTGCCAGCACCTTTGCAGTGAGGTGAAAGCTACAGTGTCACTTCTGCACCTGAAAGGGTGCTGGCATCTGTGTGGGTTCTGGTGCCCAGTCTGGGAGCTGCCACTGCCACACCAGGCTAATCAGCCTCTGCACAGAGCCTGTCTCTACCTGGTATAGTGACATCTTCATGTGGATAATACATGCTGCTCCACTTAATTAGTAAATATGTTCCCAACTCCCCTACAATGCTTTGACTATTTCAAGAAAGAGCTGATCTGCAAAAACTACCCTGTCATTGCAGGAGAAGCAAATGCTTGTGCAAAAGACACAAAATTAGGATATAAATCCAAGCTGCAACTCTGTGATCCTGAAATTTAACAAGATACAACATTGGGTTGAAAAAAGAGGCTTTCCATGCTCATGGTAAAAGAGGTGGGAGTCCTGCTGATGGCTCCTTCACAGGTCCCAGTGGCCAGAGCAGAAGAGAAATATGAATCAAATAGCTCTGAAAATTGAGTTTTCATTCCTTTCTCCCTAGGACTCCCTTCCTTTCCTGGCAAAACACATAGAGAATCTGTTGTTAACACATTAGCTCAAATTAATAGAGGTTCTCCTGATGCCACAATCTTGCCCAGGTATTACCAGCACCAGCAGCATGGCTGTGAACACAACTCTGTGTGCCATGATAAGAGACAGGTATTTAATGTCAAATTCCTGGCATGACAAAGCCAGGAAAATATCATGGAGAGGAGTGAAAATGCCTGTTTACACACAGAGAAGTCAGATGATTACACAAGGTTATCCAGATATGGCTCCTCTGTGACCTCTGGCACAAGGACATGCTGTTCCCATTCACTGCAAGGCAGTTCTGGGATTTGGAAGTCAGACCCCACATCCCATAAAAATTCAAAAAGATCTCCCATTATACCTTTGCAGGGAGGCTGGCAGGGGGATGGCAGCTGACCACCAAGCCTATCCCCCCAAGATGACACAGTTGGGGTCTCAGTAACTGGGGGAGATCTGCAGTTTCCATCCCATCCAGGGTCTCTCAGTGCAGGAAACATAAAGAGACCCTCTTTCCACAGGCATGTAGAATATGTCTTGTGTTCTTATCACTCAGCCCGGCAGCCTATCTAGTGTTTGTACTATAAAAATCATCTTGTAATGTGAGCTGAATAGCCTCATATCAATAAAGCACTCAAGTGTAATCATCCTTACGACAGCTTAGCACACTTACACAAGGCAATTGCATTGCTCTAAGTTCACCTCTGCAAATTAAACAAAGCAAAGTCAAGGCCAACTGACGCAACATGCTCTTTCCAGGCTGAAAGAAGATCTGAGGCAAAGATCAGGGGTCAGGCTACAACGAGGTTGTGGTAGCTGAAGCATTCTACCCTCCAGCACTCTGCTTTAGCTTCACTGCCTATGACCCCACAAGCTTTGCTGGCAGCAGGCATCACATGTGTGCTGCTTAATCTGTGCCAGAGGAGCCAAGGAGAGCTGTGAGGTGTTCTTTGAGGTTACTAGAGAGCGGGGGTGACAGCTTCCAGCTGGCCACCACAGGCAGCTGGAAAGTGAAGTGTCATCAGCCAGGGCAAGTAGGTGCGGCAGAGGCTGGAGCAAACCACCACATGTTCCCTGCAAACATGGGCCACAGAGAGACACAGCAGAAAAAACAGCTTAGTGTGTAATCATAGCAGTAATTATACCTTCCCTCATCCAGGGATTAAGCTTGTTCCAGGTTAATTCCAGAACTCTCCAAAAAACCCTCAGTCATCTCAGGAGGAAGGGTTAGGTCATTGCATCTGATCCTCTCCCAATAGAAACCAAATTTTACATCAGCCTGCCCATAAATATTAAGCCAAACATAAGTGTCTTGTTCTCACTTCACCTTCTTGGATATTATCTTGGAACTTTTCTTCTCTGAAGATTAGAAACCACCTAATTGTCATCCTGAATGCATTTACAGGCAGTTACACCCATTTGTTCTTCAGCAGGTGTTATGATTTGACACAACTAGCTCTTGTCCTCACTCTTATACAAACTTCTCTGCTGTATTTACCCATATCAAGTTCAATCTGTGATAAAACAATGGGAAAACGCAATGGTGCTTATCATAATTAATTTATTTTCCCAGTCTTTGAATTTAAGTACTCATATTAATTTAAAGAAAAGGCATTGCTTTACCCAAACAGTGATCCATCTCTAGGTGGTGGTGACTCACCTGTGATTTTGGCGGGGGCAAAGCTCTAAAAGCCAGGAGCAGGAAGCAATACAGCAAAAATTAAGACTGGAAAGTTTATGAAGCTGCTGGGAAGATTTACACTGCCTTCTGTGTCCTCTCAGTGTTCAATGTGAGATGAAGAACAGATTCTGGATAGCTTAGATGTGACTCCAGAGCAGAGAAAGAGGATAGTCAGGGTTGGTGTGAAGCACAGAAATAAGCCTTGTCATTGATGGCCCAGCTACAGAAGCATATGACTCAGATGCTGCATACATTCCCCAGATTTGTGGCATAGAAAATAATTAAATTAAAAAAAAATAAAAGAAAGAAATATGACTTTTCAAAGACATGCCTTTCTTCATATGCAGCAAGACTAAACTAGTAGAACAGAGAGGTACAAAAACTGCATTAGATTATTAAGAGCATTTAAAATTACTATCCTGAATGTGATTTAAGAAAGAAGAAAGACCTGGAATAAAGTGAATCCAAATGTCTGCATTACTAAAGTTGGAAAGTAGATCCAGAGATGAGCATGCTTCAGTTTGGGGGAGGGCTGTCAAAACTGTGAACCAGAGTTTTAACATCATCAATGGGGGGAAAAAAAAAGTGCTGTGAACAGGGGAGAATTCAAGAGAGAGTGAGGCAGCGCCATTCAGGTCCCAGCCAGATTTCCCAGGAAGCTCCTGAGAAAAGGACTGACTAAATCCTTGGGGAGAAGGAGTTTGTTTTGTCTGAAGGGTGAAAGATCACAAGAGAAGTTGCATGCCTGGGAGAGGAAGTGGAAAGTGGTGCTGTCAGCAGGGATAGAAAACCATGGACATGAAGGTACCTTTGGATGAGAGATAAGGGCCATAGGTCTGGACACAGGAGAGCCCTGTGCCCACAGGAGAACTGCGTGCCTCAACAGCAGCAGAGGATGCACAGAGCAGGTAAAATGCCACCAGTGTCCAGAAGAGAGCTTGGTGTCTGCTTCCCTATTTCTGAAGCAGCTCAGCTTTTTTCTCAGCTCCTGGGAAAACAGCAAGATCTCTGCTTTACTCACACAAAGATCCTGTTGCTAAATCTCAAAAAGGAAACTGTTTAACTTGTCGGTTATTCTTTGGCACCTGTGATTGTGTTAGGCATTCTAAACAGGTCGGACCAGCCAAGCTGGCAGACACCACTGCAGCATCCCCAGGGTCCTTCCCTTTCTGTTTACTTTCCTTTTTTAGCCTTTACATTAAGCTCTTCATCTATAACAAATATACAACATTCATGGGGACAATTTTCAAGGGAAAGCAGCACTGGCAGCCCATGGACTGTCACGACAGGCCTGTTGACACATGAAAGCCACAACACGAGCTTTGGGCAATGCACAGTGCTCCTCCAGCAACACGAGGGAAGTCGGGGATGGTGTGTGAAACCTGTGCTGAACCTGGTGTCCTTCTCCTTTCAAGACCTGTTGCTATTTATGCACTCATGAGTAAAGTTTCCCAAAGTGTTTGTTTATGGATGTGCCTCACACTGGCTGGGTGGGCACAGCCATGGGGTAGGCACTGGGGCTGGGTCCTCTGGGGGTTTGGACAGGCTGCTTTGTGGCTGCAGGCATGGGATCTTCCTCAGAGGCAGCTGGGAGACTTGTGCTCTCATTAGCACAGCTGGTGACAGTGGCACCACTGCCCATGTTTCATACAAAGACCCAGCACCACCCTAAAAGTGGGAGATCTGGTCCAACACCTTCCTTTGCATCTCTCTGCTCCCTGCAGAGTGGCTGCACCCTGAGCCTTTAGCCTGTGTTGGCCCCTTTCTTCCCAGCTCCTACATCAGAGATAAAGATGTGCAATACAGCAGGACACTGTCCCGGGATTTTAAGTCTGTTTCACAGTCATGATGCATTCTGCTCGTATGCTACAAGGATATGAATATAGGCAAACTGGTTAACATCCACTAAAGAAATTCCACCGGCACTAGAGAAAAGACCTAAGGGAGGTAGAATCATCTGTCACAATCTGCTCATCAGTTTAGTCCTGAAGAATGTCCCATTTAAGCCCTGACATTATGATGGACGCCTGTATTTCTGGTATCCTTCCTGTACCAATAAGAGATTTAAGCAACTGCAGTGCAGCCACAGTACTCACAAAGATAGGTAAACACCAGGTTGTGCCCCTGCCACATCTCAAATTATGATAATCAATGTTGTGTTGTGCCATGGAAGCAGCTTAGTAGCAGTGATCAATGAAGTCTTAAAATGCCCTTAAGATGCATATATATGCTATATCCAAGTTCACAGATATGTAAACTGAGGTGCAGATATGTAAAATATCTTGCCTGTGGCCATGCAGAGAGCACACATTGACTTCTGACTGGTGTGACTGGGAGGCACTGGAGTTCTGACTCCCAGTCTCTTGTTCTCAGTGTTGGGTGACAGCGCTGGTTAAGTGAGTGGGATAACATGGCTGACATCTCCAGTATCACGATTCACAACTTTTAATTGCTGTTAAACAAATTCAAAATGAACTTACACATAGAAAGATGGGAACTACAGAGCCATAGAAAATGCATCCACATTCTTCCCCATCAAATCTAATTAGATTTGCCAAAATCAGTGTGCATTGATCTGAGATTCAAACAATATGATGATAATAAATGTTCATGATAGACAGGGTTATAAAGCTACTTGACTAAACTATGAAATAGTCCATTCAACAGAAGCTCTCAGCACATTTTCTCAGCACAGTCTTCCACAGACAGCTTTTAATGCCCAAATCAACAGGCAATCCCACTGTTTAAGGTTCGCCAGGCTCTCAGCTGAGCATCCAGCAGAGAAGCAAGGTAGGCAGCATATTTATGTTGACTATCAATCTTCATTAAAATCAACACACCATCTTTAACCACCCATCTAAACAAACTGTAATATGTGCTGGGAAAAAACCTTTCCACAACTAGGCAGAACAGCTTATTTTGCTGTTGTGCTGGGCAGCTTCACCTTGGCAGTGATGGGTAGGGAAAGCATGGGTTGTATGGAAAGCATCATGTAAATAGACTGTCACCCAAGAAAACAGCACCACACAGGGCTGTGTGCTGACACTTGCCTTCCTGCCAGTGTCCACTCTCTACCGTCAGGATTCACGGATGATTTTTTTGTTGGGTTTTTTTTTGTTTGTTTTTTGGGTTTTGGGGTTTTTTTATTTTGTTAGCTCATGGCAGGGAAGCAGCACTGATTTGTTTGGATAGTTTGTCTTTCAGCCTAATTATGCCAATTGGTACAAGTGACTGGAAACGAGAAAATGAGGGCAGAGCAGGTAAGTTTTAAATAAGTCAAAGTAAATAGTTGACATGACAGGAGAGACCGAAGGACAGGATTTTCCATTTGTGCTCAGTTTTCAGCTGAGCTTTGCAACCACTGACATCTGAGAGCTTCTGAAAATGTGCCTTGCCTGAAAGCCAGAGTGCATCAGAGTTTAAAGTTACTCAGAAAAAAATGGCAGAGGGCAGGCAGTACACTTGTATCTGTTTGTACCCCCGATTTATCCTTTCTCTGCTGTCTTTTCATCCAGAAATTGTTACTNTTGGTTGCTGTAATGTACCCTCCCCTGGGGGAGGGCCCGTATTTAAGTTGCTGCAAGTCCTTTCTCTGTGCTTTTTGTGGTATCCTGCCTTCCACTGCAGCTGCCTTCTGTTCCCCCCGTCCCTCCAATAAACCTATCTTGGACCCACAGAAAGACTCCCCCTGATCCTTTATTCTTCCCCGGACGCGCTGTCAGCCAAGAGGGCTCTCAGCCCCAGCCGCACTCCTGGTTCTCTGCCATCCGGGAGGCGGCCCACTCTCGGCGCCGGTCTCGCCTGGAGAGCTAGCTGGGCGAGCCGAGCTCGAGTGGAAAAGGCGAGCCGCGTCATTGCTCCAGAAGAGGAAAACCACAGCACTGTTTTGCCTTGATCTTTAAAAGTAATGAGCAATCCTAGCCACGGGATCTGCTCAGCATCTCCAAAAATTTACATAGTCTGTGTTAAATCTCGTGTAACGTCAAGACATACCATGGAAAAAAGCTGTCATGACCATGATGTTGATCATTGACCACTGGCACAGATTGCTCAGGGAGGTTATGTGGAGTCTCCATCCTTGAAGATACTCAGAAACTATGATCACAGATAAAAGGTCATGGTCCTGGGCTGTTCTGCACCAGATGACCCCGCTTGAGCAGATGAATAGAGCAGGTTTTACACACTTAAAAAAATAATGAGTTAAAGTCACGTAGCATGGGCAGAGGTGTGCTAATATAAATTATTTAGAATGAGATTATACCAGAATTAGGATTTTTATCCCAATGATACAGGATGGATTTGGGATCTTGGTGCAAGTCATGCCAGTCTGCATCCTGACCCCTGGGTTTCTCTCACTCTGACCTGGCTGCAGTGCCTGTCCTTTTCACTGGCTCACTGCTTCACACCAGCTGAGCCACAGTCACACCAAGGCCAAGCAGAAGAGGGGACAGCTTATCTAATGAGTCATAGAGACATGGAATATTTTGGACCTTTCCATATAACTGTACAAATGGCATGGCATTTTTGTGACACTAAGCAAAAAAAAAAAAAAAAAAGCAACAGCTAGCTCTTTTCATAAATCTAAGTAAATGGAACAACAAAACAGTATAGATTATATACATTCTAACCTACAGTGCCTGCTGCAAGCTCCAGGTTACAGTGTTTGCCCACCCACACAAGTACTGTCCACCGAAGGAAGTTGCCAGAAGAAATCCCCCAGCAAAGATGACACAGGTCCTGAAACTCATTAAAATTCAATGGGCTGTACAACTTTACGGAATCCTGTCTGCCCTTCAGTTTTAAATTGGGTTTGGTTGAACTGGTTTTAAAACTGGCTGGAGAGCCAAGATGGGCCAGCAGGATCAGCTAGAGAGGCAGATGGTAGAAAGTCAGCTCTGCATGCCTACGTTGATCAGAGTAGTGCCCCCTCTACCAGGGAGGGTGGAGTGCTCTGCCTGATAAAAGGCTGAGCTCAGCAGACATTAAAGGAAGGCTGTTAGTGAAGATCAAAAGGTAGAAATGGGATATGGAGCTGCCCTATTTGCAAAGTTACCAAAGCCTGCCAGTGAGAATGAAGATATAGATGCTGTGATGCTGAATGAATGTGGCGATCTAGATAATGATATCAGAATTAAATTAATTAAAAGAATGTTAAAGAAAGATTGCAAAACTAAGGTTGTAATCATGTCCCTGCTGGAGTCAGTAAGTGTTTCATGGTTTGTGTGGTGCTTCATGAAGAGGCCAATGTGTTGCTCCCAATGCATACCAAGAAAAAGGAAGGTATTAGCTGAAAGCTGATTGACATACAGCCAACTATACTAGGGAATAAGTAAGTTACAGTGGCCTCATAGTCACAAAGTTGAAACCATGCATGGCTGGAGCATCCAGGAGGATGAATACAATTCATATCAACATCATCACTGATCTGCAAACTATGGGGTATTCATGAGGACTTTAGGGCAGCCATGGTAGGACACCAAATTTCTCATAAGTTGTGGCAGGATGAAGTTTATAATTCAAAGTTTTTAAAGCAGATTTGAACAAAGTATTCTCACACCAGGTCAGTACTTGGTGGTGTGTGGACACACTGTGTCTTGCCAGGGGCCAGCGCTCTCCAGTGGGATTTACTGCTCCTGCAAGCAAGGTCCCTAAGGGCCACCAGCAGGGACATTGACAGAGGAACCTCATGGAAATATCACTTTAAAATCTTCTGGAAAGCAGCATTACCAAATATGAATGTGTGACATGTATGGAAAGTTGGCTATCAAGAAAAAGGAGCTTGAAACAGAGTTGGAGGATGGTGCAACCTCGATGGCCAGGTCACACAGTGCATCTGCACAGACCTCTGTGGCAGCCACCTACCTCCTTGCCCAGATATTTTGCTCCAGCTGCTAAGCAGGCCATTAATATCCAGTGATTATTTTGGCCCCTGGAGCTGCCTTAATGCTTTTGCAGTATGTGTTGACTGTTTTGGCTGCCACAATCAGGTCTCAGTTTTAGGGCAGCTCGCAGAAATGAACAGGGAAGGGTTGGATTCATTTTAATTAAGCACCAAAAATTAAATTCCAAATAAAAGTACACATGAGAATGAATGCTTTTGCCCTTGTAGACATGGGAAAATGCTGCATTGTTCCATAAGGACAAGAGGCTTATGTTTTTTCTTTCACAAATGCAAAAGAAGGAAAGTGTTTTTCAGCAGGAATCCAATTTTACAGGGAGGGAATAATATGTTACATAGTTGAATCACTTTGATGTCAATTTTATTTTGCAATCACTTCATAAGATATTCATATAGCCTTTTTATTCCCTTAAAGTGTTCAAGTCTAGGCACAATACAGTATTATCTTACTCTTTACCATAATGATGAACGATAATGGGAACACATAATAAGATTTTATGTGTGCCCAAAGAAAAATCTGCTCTAGTCCAGATGAGAGGAATTTTGCAGATCAAATTAATATTATAAAACATCACAATTTATCAAAATAATACAGCTTTTCTTCTCTCAATCCATTGTGAATCTCAGTGTCCGCAGCCAGTACACGGTGAACTTAGAGGCTGATGGGATTTTTTTTGTGAAATCTCTATGAAAAATACTTAGTTGATAAAAGGAAAAAAAAACAACCAAAAAAAACCACAAAAAAACCCACAAAAAACAAACAAAAAAAACCAAAAAAACCCAAAACCAAACTACCAAACCAAAACTCCTTTTTCCTCTCCTGTCCATCATACTTACACACTATAACATTCTAATATCTAAAAGGTCTGTTCTATAGTGATGCTGTTTATTGTTGAAAAGCCATCCCAGTCCAGTAGCATCTTTGTTCAAGTTCCTCAGAAACAAATGGATCACATTTGGTGTCCCTGAATTTTTTATGTTCGTGGAACATAGTTTGTAGCAAAATGCTCTCTATATATTTTGTTGCATCCTTTTAATATAGATTCAGTTTATTCATCTATTAATGATTTCAAAGTGTAGCCTAAAAGTAAATTAGTAAAGTGTAGACTAGTGGAACAACCCTGATATAAACTTTGCTGTCTGATCCAGCTTCCTCACCGTATTTTCTACATTTTTACTTGGTTTCAGATACTTAAACATCAACTTCTCTGAAGAACTGTTGTTGGAAAGCCTTGTCCTGATAGTAGTTGCTACAGAGCAGGTTTTTGTTCCTGGGACACTTGAATAAATCAAAATTACTTAAGGAGCTATTGTAGTGTAGCCAAATGAGAACATAAATAGTTCTAGGAAAAAGCATTGACAGTTTATCAAACTGGACAAACCCAAATGAACTACATAAAATAAGACTGAATAAATTTGGAACCTGAGTAACACGGGATAGGACCCCACCTGGTATTGCAGACACCACTTTTATTCAGGAGAGGGAGAGGGGGATGTTTCCATGCCGCAGGGAAGCACACGAACCTTCAGCTCACATTTGCTGTATCCACACAGTTCCAGCGCTGATCCCTCCTCCCCCAATTCATCCACAGCAGAGCACCGCCTTGGTCCCAAGCCAAATAGGCTTTGTCAGACACTCAGCCGGGCACAAGATCACAGGAGCTACCTGCACCGAGAGGCTTTGTTTGGCTCTGCTGTCGTCACGGAGCAGATTAATGGGAGAAAAAGGAGTGAAAAGAAGCTCTCACTCTGGCAGCTGCACCCCTGTGAGCAGCCCCATGTACACGTGTGGTGCCTGGAAGAAAAATGTGCAGGGAAACGGGAGCACTGCGGTGCGACTGCAAGCGCAGCGATGCAGGGAGATGTCCCGAGGGATCCAAGGGCATCTCCAAGGGCTGCGGGAGCGGGGCTGGGTGTTTCACCGTGCACATTCCAGCTTCAGCCTGCAGAACTTCGGGGTGTTTGCCCTCGTAGAAGCTATATATAAAGCACAACCCCTGTAATTTTTCCCCCTCCTTCTTCATGGATAAATTAGCACGAAGGAAGCTGATGGAGCTAATTCGTTCCAAGTGGTGTTAATTTCTCTGATTGGAACTCTTTGTGACCCAGTCAGATTGCTTAATTTTTGCAATTTATATTTTCAAATCTCTTCATTTATTGCACCTAATCCTTTATTTCTACTTATTTTTTCCTCTTCTCACCCTATCTGGAAAACATAATTCCATGTAATTGGGACACAGAAGCTTGAGATGGAAATTACACATGATGGCAAGAAAGATTTTGCCTTGAATGGAAATGTATTCAACAGAAAAGCAGCCATGGCAAGATCCATAGACAGACATATGTGAAGGGTGAATTTAGCAATAAAATGTAATCACCATGACACATAATGTCAGGAACTAGCTGCTTTCTCCCAGGCTCGTCTAGAAAAAAGAATAACTCCGCAATTCCTGTATCAAGCTGGAACTGGAAACAGTGCTTGTGGGAATAAGGTACTTCAGTCAGCCTCAGCTGTGTCGGTCCACTCTCAGCCAGTGATTTCTCCCCTGTGTCTGATGGTTTCAAGTGCAACTATGCAGAAGTGCCTTGTAGCTTGGGCTCCCATGCATTTGTGGCAACTTGAAGCAAGATTTATTCAGTAACTACAAATATTAAATAGTTTTGGCAAGTGGCCATTAACACTTTCTCATATGCATTAATATTCAGCATCAAAGGTCACACTCATCATTATCAGAAAAAAATTATTCTCATTTGCTAGGAAGGTGGAGCATGGACACACTTGAAGACAAGCTGCTTGGGCTTGAAAAAAGACTTGTATTATAGTACAAACCAATTGGGGGTGATATTGCCACTGCCTGGCCAGGGTGCCACCCAAACCAGCTCCCCCCCAGGAAGCACAGTAACTGCAACTCTTCCATGAGGCACATCTGCAAGAAGGGCTTGAAGGAGGATCTGGGAAACTACACGCCCTCAGTGTGACCTCAGTGCCTGAGAAGGCTGTGGAGCAGATCATCTTGAGTGACATCATCTGACATGTACAGGACAACCAGGGGATCAGGCCCAGCCAGCAAGGATTTATGTAAGGCAGGTCCTGCTTGACCAACCTGATCTCCTTCTATGACAAGATGACCCACTTAGTGGATGCAGGAAAGGCTCTGATGTCTGCCTAGGCATTAGCAAAGCCTTTGACACTGCATCTTTCACAGCATTCTCCTGGAAAAACTGGGTATTTATGGCTTGGACATGTGCTGTCTTCCCTGGGTAAAAATCTGGCTGGATAGGAATGGTGGTGAGTAGAGTTAAACCCAACTACAAGTGGTGTTCCCCAGGGCCCAGTGTTTGGGCCAGTGTTTTCTGCCCAGTGGAATAGGACCTGGAGGTGTTGGTTGACAGACAGCTGAGTTACCATCCCTGGAGGGATTTAAAAGACGTGTAGATGCGGCACTTGTGGATATGGATTAATGGTGGACTTGCCAATGCTGGGCTAGTGGTTGGACTCAATGATCTTAAAGACTTTTCTGACCTAAACAATTCTATGGTTCTATAAAGGGAATTATTCACATGTTGAGTCCACTGCTATAAGCAAGGTGCTCCAAATTCTTGCACCTTTGCTTCGCTCAAGATAAATTAGGAAAAAAAATCTCCTTTGACTTTCTAGCTGCTACTCTGAATCTTGGATAGCATTTTTTTACAGCCTGTCCCTAATGACATTTACAGCTGTGTCTGAGATGAGTAAATGATATGAAGGTAGGTAAAACCTGCAGAACATCAAATGTTTTGTACTGGAAATGAAATCAGACTCTGCTGACTGAGAACTAAGCCCTGGTTTCCCCTTGTTGTTTCCACACAGATGAGGTCTAAACTTTCCTGGAAAAAAAAGTGAAATCATGAAATGAGATAGATAAGCTGCAGAAGCCATTTTTCAGAAGCTCCCACAGATGTCCTTTTAAAATGAAGGCATAGCAAATCTGTAAGATGGGAAGTAAATTCTGAGCCTTTCCCCAAGCTGTCTGCCTATGTTAGGATCACTTATAGTTGTTTTATTCTTCTGTTAATTCATTGGCAGATGATTCTAACACAAATCAATACAATAAAAAAATGAATCAAACATTTTAGAAGATGGCTCATCTCTGTAGATGAAACAACCACCTCCACCTTCTGTTTTGAATAAATTCAGATTTCAACTGCAGTGGCCTGGCTTATTTCCAGTTTACAGTTACTGTACTCCACTTACCTGAAATTCTCTTTTTCATGCAACTCTGATGAAATGTTTCTCATCTCTCAACTGCCTGCAAGGGTTGCAAAGTGCTTCATGAGCAAGAGTGCTTATGTAGGGACAAGTAAAGTGGTTTCTTTATAGGTAGTGATAAAATTTTCAAGAGCATCCTCCTCTGGCACAAATCTGTTTCTCTGGAAGAAACATGGAATTTCTACAGATTCCAGTGGGAGCTGAATTAAGCAGACAGGGGTTCTTTTATACATCCCAGTTCTCCCCTAGCATATTCTGAATTGAAACATTGAAGCCATTTACATGATAACTTGGCTGGAAAGACAAAATTTAAGCACAAGAATAAAAATGAAGATGGAATCCTCAAAGTTGGTATTTAATTAAATTAAATCAGTGAGGGTATATGATACAGGAAATTTTATTTTCACCCTGATGGTTTGTCTCTAGTTTCCTTTGATGCCACATTTTGCCTAAAGTTCTTCTGGAAGAGAAGCAGCTTGAAGTGTCCTGTGAAAGTAAAGGAGCACAGAAGTGAGATGAAAAATGCTCCTTGTACTTCAAGTAGAGCTTTGGTACAGCTGTTTGGCAAGCACTGTAAATTCTGCATTTCATTTCAAGGCTCAGACGCTGTTTTGTAAGTTTATCTCCTCTATTGCTCCAAAACAGCAGCAAAACCCAACACCTTCCTATCCAGATACAATGCGCTACTAACTGAATCCAGCCCAGAAACTCCTGTGAGATGTTTGTGTCTTCCAAATGTGCTAATCTCTGGTGAGGAGTTGGAAAGTGGAAGCCACGTTCCTCTTCATTCCAGCAGCAATTTAATGACCAGAAGAGGTTTCTTAACCCTGTACCCACAGGCTGTTTTAATTTTTTAAAATTGCATTATTTAGGTACTTTGCAATCCTACAACAAAGTAAGAAATTTCATAAATATGAAGCATCATCCCATAAAACCATATATTTTCAGATCATGTTCATGGTTTGTTTTCCAGTAGGAAAGAGTAGAGGAACTGATGCTCAATTAAAAGATGAGAGTAAGAAATTAAATAACTGCAACTATCCATCCTATTCATCAAAAGACTAAGGACCTTCTGCAGATGGAAGAAAAAACCCAAAACCATTCTCCAAATGATACAAGAAGCTGACAAATAAGAAGAGGTTCATTAATCATTGTGGTCTAGCCTCATTTAACGGGAAGAAGCCGGGTGGTTTTGCTAACATATGAAACTCAACAGGTTTTGAGTTTCCATATGAAACATGTGGAACTCAAAGGTGACATATTTTTCAGGTTTTGTGGATGGATCTACACCTCCTGATTTATTTGGATGGGGATGGAGGATGGGGTTGCAATTATAAGTTCTTGAACAACATTTTGCTTCTGTTCTGAAGCAATATCTAAAATAGGGAGCACACCAAAAAGCAAATGAAATTAATGTATTTTTAAAATTAGATATCCTGTCTAATCAAAGGCAGAACTTTTATGCTTTTTCATAGCTGAAGTTGTCCTGATTTACAGTTTAGATACAATTAACAGTTTCATTTCATATAATTCTTTTTCCTCATAAGTGAATATCTGAATCACATGCTGGAAAAAAGCAACTGCAGACCACTTCTATAAATCCAGTTACAGGGGGTGATAAAAAAAAAATAAAAGCCTTGCTTTATCCTGTTTTTCTAACATAATGGGGTTCTTTTGCCCCAAGAAACCTTCAAACACCTAAAGCCCTCCATCAAATAGGATTTACACACTTACCTTCTTTTCAAACTCCCTTATGCAAGATTGTTGGGATGGTTACCCAGGGCTTTGCAGAGCAGAGACCTCTGGCCTCTACCCTGTCTGCATAGTGCTACCTGTCCCCTATCCCACACCAAATCATTCTTCTTCCCACTCTGAACTCAAAAGCAACAGAAAGACCTGAAGCCCTGGTCCCAGTTCAGTGGCTGGCACTGCTGCTATCTGGCAGCACTGCTCCTCTAATGGTTAGAAACCAAGCAAATATGTATTTAATGGGAGTTATGAAAATCAAAAAAGTGCAAGGCCCAAGTTTTTGAAAAACACATTCTTCCTCCACACCAAAGGGCTCATTGATTTGTTGCTGAAGTCATGACCAAAGTGGTGCTAAGAGGGTGAAAAGGGGAGAAAGAATCAAATCTAATCTTCGGAGCTGTGTCAAGCAAGTAACTTAAGGCCCATCAGATGCTGATCATGAGACAAGTCCTGAATGTAAATATTATTTAATATGTCTGGCAAATGTTAGGAATCTGTCTGAGCATATTCTTCAAGTGAGAAATAGCTCTCCTTTTCCTTTGCTCCCTTTTCTGTGTCCTTGAACTTTGTATCCCTTGAAATCCCAAGTAACTATTCACATTAATAAAGTGTTAAGGTGTTTGACCAAGAAGATTGGCTCTGCTGATTTCAGCACTTAAATAGGGAAACCGCTCTGTTGTTTTAACCACTTCAACACTCACCATCTCAGTTTATTTTCTTATCCTCTTTAACTTCTGTTAAAATCAAACAGGAAGCAATTAAGGTGAGCTTACTACAAAGCAGCCCTCAAAGTACATGCCTATGTCCCTAGTGCAGAATGAAGGTCATGCCCTGAAAATGTAATTATACGTATGTGGAAGGAATGCAGATCCTATATACTGGGATGATCAGGGAGAAAATACACTACTCCAGCTTTACTTTCAAGCAAATGACTATGACCAACACAGGCATTGCTACCAGCACCTGCACGGAGGATGTGATGGCAAGGCAAGTTGAATTGACAGGGCACATTAGACCAACAATTTTATGCACCTGAATTAAGATATAGAGTGGGAGCAAGAAACTAGTCCCTACAAAACTGAAAAATGATCACCATTTCCCCTCATCCAACCCCCCTTTGACTTCAGTCAGGTCACTGCCAGGATGAAAGAAAAGGGAATGTCATGGAAATAGACATCTAATGACAATAGTGGGACACAAAGTGAAGTCTTTACACAGGATTTAGCTAATTATATTTTGGGCAAATATTTATTTATCTAAAAACAAAATAAAAATCATTTTTAAAAGGAAAAAAAGAGTATTTAAATAAAAAACAAAATTGTGAAATGTTATGGCACAGAAGTTCAAGACAAGTATAAATCCAGTTGCCACAACTGTTGCGTATTAATGTTGCACATCTTTCTATAAAGGCTTTATTAAAGGTATTTACATGGCAATATGATGTGTAAATATATACAGCAAACTGGGGACAACTTTTTTCTTTTGGATTCTTGTATGAAAAAATGCCTTAAATACAAAATTTTAAAAGAAAAAAAAATTGAAGAGTTCATCCCCAAGCATGAAGAATGTCCCATCATCCCTTATGTCCAAAATATCAATTATGAGGCAGTTTTGAGGTTCTGGCCAAACCCTTGGGAGATTCAGCCAAGGTTGTGTAGTCTCAAGTTAAATCGCACAGCATGCAGTTGCAATAGTTCCATACTCGATGGACTGCGTAGTTCATGAGAGATATTAGAATCATTAATATTTTATCATAGTTTCAGTCTATTTGCATTATTCTAAGTGATGCTCAAGAGTTCTATGCACAACAGTTCCTTAGCTGCTCAAGTTTGTGTTTCAACTGTTCTCTCCTCCTCCTCAACTGCTCTTTCTCTGCAATCAGTCTGTGTTCATCCGACTGGATGGAAAGAACGTACTCTGTTGCTTTTTTCAGGATGACAACCTTGGGAGCCTTTTCATTGTTGGCCACCTCGGGTATCTCATCACGTAAGGCAAAGAAACTCAACTTCAGCTCATTTCTCCTCTGGCGCTCCAAGACATTGTGTGTTCGCCTCTTATCGTTCTCTTCTGAATCTGATGTGCGCGGACTAGAGCATTTTCGGTTGTTGCTGATCTGTTTGAGAACTCTGCCACTGTCCAACCTTAGCCTTTTTGCAGCTGGGTATTCAACCTTGGTGGAGGGAGGAGCGGCATAATTGTGCTGATGGATGTTGACATGACATCGTTTGAGAACCAGTGGGCTGTGGTGGGGCTTACTGTGCTCTTCTGACATCTCTGTGCTGCTGGACTCTGTGCTGGATTCATATTCATTTACTTCAGCTAATGTAACAACATCGATTTCCTCATCTTCCTCTTGTTCTTCTTCTGCCATTAAAAAAAAAAAATTAAAACCTTGTAACTTGTATGTAGGCACTCTCAAGACTACTGGATGTAAAGGGAAGGCTACTCTGAGTTGCGCAATGAGGAACCCAATGACAAACCCTTCTTAAATCCATGTCATTATGTTGGACATGGCTTTCTCCAAGAGCCTTTCCTTTAAGGAAGCACTGCTTCAAGTGCAATAGGACACATGGACTGCAGCCCAAACCCTGGCTCCCTGATTTCAAAAAGTTGTAATGATCTTGCGTAATGCCGAGTGCATGAAAGATAGTAGGAAAGTTTAACCTCGGTTGTCAGCAGTACAGCGCAATAAAGCTCCCAGACTCAAGCTGCCCTTAATTATGGATTTAGAAGGCTTTGGCCACGCCTTAAAAGAAAGCTTACTTAACACACATGAGTATTCAGAGGCATTTTCTGAATCTCTCTTGATCTGTTAATTTGTGGAAAATAGGAGGGAGTTTGAAAAAAAAAAAAAAAAGAGGAAAAAGGGAAGGCTGTAGCGCTTCGGGTAGAAACTCACTTTCAAACCAGATTTACGAGGGAACGGAACCCGCTGTCACATACCTAAGGAAGCATTTCTAAAACTTTCCCAGCCCCATTCACTCCCCTGCAGTCACTTTCACTAGCACCTTCCTGACTGCACATTCTGCCCGCGGCTCTCTGGCTGGAGTTAACTCCTTCCCGGCCCACGGGTGAAACCGGGAGCCAGCCTTATGGGGACCCCATGATGAAAGTTTATCCCTCCTACACTTTTCTTTCTACTTCCCTCCTCCCCACTTTTCACTCCCTTATTCCCCGGAGGAAAAACTGGGCTGGTTTTCCAGGAAATAAGCCGGCTGGGACTCTTCGTGCCTCGCAAACGTGGCATTTAAAAAAAAAAAAAAAAAAAAAAAAAAAAAAAAAAAAAAACCAACCCGGGGGGGGGGNAAAATCGCACGCGAGGAGGGGGGCAAAAGGGGGCTGAGGAGGGAGCGGGGGGTGCTACCTTCCAGCTGCGCCCCGGGAAGCCCTGGCGCCGCGCGGGTTCCCACGCCCTCCCGGACACGCGTGGGTCCCACTCACCCGAGTCGCTGCTGGTCGTGGGCGGCGTGTCGACGCCCAGCAGGGACGCGGGGCTGGCGCCGGGCGGCGCGGCCCGCGGGGCCCGCTCGCTCACGCTCAGCGGGTACGGAAAGACCACCGAGGGGTCGATGCAGTCGGCGGCGGCGGCGCCCAGGTCGTGCAGGTAGAGGCTGGCGGAGGCGGGGGGAGACGCGGCCAGGCCGGGCGGCGGTGCCGGCGGCGCGGCGGGCGGCGGTCCGGAGCGGGCGGCGGAGCAGCCCTCTCGGCGGGCTGCCTGGTAAGACGCCAGCTTCTCCGAGACCACCTTCTCCAGCTTGGCGGCGGCGGAGAAGCCGCTCCACATGCAGTCCTGGATGATGATGGACTTGACGGTCTCGTCGTCCGGGTCGCAGATGAAGCTCTGGTTGACCATGTCCCCCCCGAGGAGCTCGGTCACGATCTCCAGCTGGTCAGCGGTGGAGGGGAAGCAGGAGGCGG